>PYAF01004860.1:128615-149936 GCA_007407185.1 Glycine tomentella | reverse complement strand
ATCTGAGTAAATCTGGTTTTAAAATATCCCAAAAAGCCTTAATGAATCTGAAATTAAAACCATCCGGCCCAGGGCTTTTATCACCACTGCAACTCCATACAGCTTCTTTTACTTCTGATGTCTCAAAAGGAGCTGACAGAAAGCTGTTATGCTGTTGACCCAGCATTGAGAACTGAACCCCTTCTAGTTTGGGTCTGTCAAAGTCTGATTCTTGGTAGCTGTCTTTGAAAAATAATCTGATCTCCTCCTTAACCCTTCCTGACTCCTCTATCCAACACCCATCAATTAATATTCCTTGCAGCGTATTTTTCCGGCGTTTCCAATTTACAGACACATGAAAGAAACGTGAGTTACAATCACCCTCCCTAATCCATCTTGATCTAGCTTTTTGCCTGAGCAAAGAAGCATTTGCATTTGCAGCCTCCCAAAGTTCTTCCTGAATCTGTTTTCTTCTTTTTAATTCATCTTCAGACATTTGTCTATTTTCTGTTTGGATTTCAAGATTGTTCAGTTCCAGCTCTAAGGTTCTGATCTTTTGTTGGATATTACCAAACTGCTCTTTGTTCCAGATCTTCAGTTTCTGTTTCAGCATTTTGAGCTTCTCCTTTAAGATAAAGCCTCCCCAGCCAGGTCCCCTGTGAGAGTTCCACGCCTCAACTATGATCTTTGGAAGGGATTTATCTTGTAGCCAGCAATCAAGGAACCTGAAAGGCTTTGGACCCCAGTCAGCCTGTGAGGATTTTAGCAAAATAGGACAGTGGTCTGAGTAATTGCGTTCCAGAGCTGATTGATAGCAGCCCTGCCAAAGAGACATCCAATCAGCTGATATGAATGCCCTGTCCAGTCTGCTTTTAGCTAACCCATTCGGTCTATACCATGTAAACTTTCTCCCTATTCTAGGAGCCTCCTCCACTTCTAGCTCATCAATCCATTCATTGAAATCCTTCAAACTTCCTCCATATTGATAATTTTGTCCCATGCCCAACCTTTCTGATGGTCTTCTGATATGATTAAAGTCTCCAATCATGCACCATAAAGCCATAGCATACGATCTCCTTAGTAATTTAATCTCTTCCCACAAAACTTTTTTCAAAGTTACATCACATGGAGAATACACATTGATAATTGCAACCTTCTTATTTTCAGGCACCCAGACCCCCTCCAAATAAATATATCCATTGCCTTTCAATCTGTTTTCTACCTTAAATATTTCATCATTCCAAATGCACAGCAACCCTCCTGCTTTATTAACTGCTGGTTGAAATTCCCACGTGACATCTGAGTCACCCCACAAGGCTTGGCAAATTGACTTTGTAATTATTTCTTTCTTAGTTTCCTGTAAGCATAGCAGATCGACATGTTCCTTACCCACCAATTTTCTTATTGAATTCCATTTAACTCCCCTCCCCAAGCCTCTAATATTGTAAGATAGTATCTTCATAAGTCCACCTCCTCTCCTCCCCTCCTTGAACTCTCCCCCTTTTCTGCTGACACCATTTTCAAAAATTTGTTGATTAGGTCCTCCTTATTAAGGCTGGTTACCCCAAATTGTTGAGCCATAGTCCAGAACTCCTCCTGTGTGGGTGTTGTGAAGTTTGAAATTGAATCTGTGTCTGAATTAATGATTTGCTTTAAGCCCTCCTCTTTTTCCGCCCCTTTGGTTCCACTCTCCCCCCCAGACTTTGCAGAAGATTTGTGTCTGGACAATATAGTAATATCCTCCTTCCCTTTGTTAGCAGGTGTAGAAAGCTCCTTATTTCCATTGAGGCCCTCATGATTTTCGTCTGCAATATTCCCTTCTTCTACAGTTCTGTTTGCGTTCATGAGCTGGGCCCTGTTTTTCCCTCCCCTGTTTCTCGAATATACTTGCCATTGTGGCCCAGTATTGTGATGGCCCATCCGAATAGTATATCCTTCATTAACCCTTCTTTCACAATTCAGGGTGGGTCCCTCATATACCCCCTGTACCTCTGTTGTGCTAGCCCCCTCACTTCCGCTTTTTTGTTGACTATTTTGTAATTGTGGGTCCCTCATTCCTCCTGATTTTTCTTTATTAGTGACAACCTGTTGTAACACAGCAGGGGTAGACCAGCTGAC
The DNA here is from genome assembly GCA_007407185.1 of Glycine tomentella. Taxonomy (NCBI): domain Eukaryota; kingdom Viridiplantae; phylum Streptophyta; class Magnoliopsida; order Fabales; family Fabaceae; genus Glycine; species Glycine tomentella. Next base: position 147,839 of record PYAF01004860.1, on the reverse strand, counting down.
CATGCCTTCCCCATCACCTTTTTCCTCTTGCCCCTCTGTACGTAGCTGTCTAAACTGATCCCCAGAGCAGTCCACACCAGGGATCTGTGTAGTATGTGGCGTATTGTCCCCAAAAGTATCCAACACTACCTCCTTAGCTTTACTGCTACTACTGGCTCTGTCATGTACTGAGGTACGATCCACAAGAAACTGCCTCAACCCATCAGGCAAAGACCTTTGGTCATCCAAATTTGCTTTTTGTTTTCCGTCTACATTTTCCGGTATCGCCTCCGCCGTGTCGTTCAGCATGCAGTAGTTAGCCTCCGTCTCCTCACTACTTACCTCCGAGCTGTCTACCGATGTTATTTCGTCGGAGGATTCTGTCATGCACCGCTTGGCACACCCACACCTCACCGAGCTCGCATTTGACTCCTCTGTGATGTAGATCGGAAAATCTATACCATTAATAGTGGCGACGATATTGTGTTTGATGATGGGTGTCCATGGGGTTTTAATAAGTACGCGTGCTCTGTCCAGGCGTTGTAAATCTTCCGTTTCATCGTCCACTTCAACAAAGTCGCCTATGGTTGCCACTATGTTAGCCAAGTTTGCGGAGTCCCACACATGAAGAGGAACTCCCCAACATAGAACCCAGACCAGGCGGAACGCGGGCTTCAAAGATGGTGACCACTTCTCCAGAGAATGGAAAATGGACAATCCGTATACCTCTTCACCACGACAAAATTCCTGTGCTTTTGAATCATTTAGGCCCATCAACAGCACCATGTCTTCTCCTATGTATCTCGGCTTGATGTCCTCTTCTCCTTCCCATCCCATTTCCTCTTGCAACCTGTCGAACATTTTTAGCGTGCTCAACCTTCCTATCCATGCTTCTTGTAGCCATTTTTTACTTTCTGTCTTGACATCCAACTGTATCGTGGACGATGATGATTTGTTGATGTCTACTGCATGTTTCGGGTACCACCGTTTGTTAGGAACCTGTTTGGTTTTATCGACGACCTGGGCATATGTTGGTCTCTGTTGTGGTTGTCGATAGGTGGGGTGGAAAGATCTGAAGCTAGTTTCAGCCCTCCCAACAGACACGCCTTGATGATGTTTCTCCTGTATTACCGCCTTACCTTTCAAGGCATCAATATGGCTTTCTCTTTCGTGCTTTGGAATGTTGGCGTGTAATTTGATACCTCCTATTATTAGATTATCCAAAGCTCTTTCTAAGTTCAGTATGTTCCTAACGCCCTTGTATCTCACAAAACCATATCTTCTGCCTTCTCTGTTTCTATTCTTTGCTATGAAAACTTCTCTAACATCACCCCATTTTTTGAAAATATGCCACAGCTCTTCCTCCCCAATTTCCTCCGGGAATCGGGTGAAGTAAAAGGAGGATATGTCCTCATGGTTTCTCCAGTTGAGTGATCTGCGTGCACCACCGCGTGCCGTCATCGGAACCGCGGTGTGCTGTCTGTACCTATCCCCATAGTACCTATAGCCATATGAAAATGGCTCTCTACCCACCCCAGTGTTTCTCTCTCTACCTCTCTCTCTCATTCTCTATTATTTATTCCCTACACAAAGTCCTCTTTACCTCTTACTATGAACCCTTCTGGCTGCTTCATGTAAATAACCTCCTCCAAATCACCATGAAGGAATGTCATCTTTACATCCAGCTATTCCACCTCTAAGTCATACGCAGCTGCCACAGATAAAACAAGTCTTATGGAATTTAACTTTGCAACAGGTGAAAATACTTCACCATAATCAACCCCTTTTATCTGTGAACATCCTTTTGCAACCAAGCGAGCTTTGTAACGTTCTATCTCCCATTAGCACCAGTCTTCTTCTTAAACAACCACTTACAACCAATTGCCTTTCGATCTGCAGGTAGTTTCACCAAACTCAAGTTTTATTTTTGATCAGAGTTCATCTCTTCGATCATGGCTTCCTCCCACTGTTTGGAAGCATCTAAATCCCTAGCTTGCTTTACAGTGCTCGGGTCATCATCTGTGATAATCAAACAATAACTATTGTCAGTGGCATAAAAATTATAGTTTTCAGGTCTCTCAGGTGGTCTTCTCTCCCTTGTGGATCTTCTCAACCTCTGTACTTCAACTTCAGCCTCGATATCAGAAACTGTATCTTCCACCCCGTCATATTCAACAGCTTCAGAATCTGAATTTCCCTCTCCAACCTGTGAGCTATGAACATCAAACTCTACTGTCTGTGGCTTTTCAAAAGCTTCTGGAAAAATCTGATTTAGCTTTTCTTCCCTGAAATCTTTACTGTAAATTACACTTTTAGTTTCTCGATTCCACAACTTGTACCCTTTGACGTCATCCTTGTACCCAATAAAATAGCACTTGTGAGACTTATTGTCATGCTTGCTTCTTTTCTCCTTGGGTACGTGTACATATGCTTCACAACCAAATACTCTGACATGAGAGATGTTTGACTTTCTTTTAAACAGTGCTTCAAAAGGAGTTTTATCCTTCAAAGCCAATGTAGGAGACCTGTTCTTCGAATAACAAGTAGTAGAAACTGCCTCCGCCCAAAACTCAGCTGCCAAGCCTGCACCACTTAGCATGCTTCATGCCTTTTCAATAAGAGACCGATTCAACCTCTCTGCCACCCCATTCTGTTGAGGTAAATAGGGCATTGTCTTTTGCTGTGCAATATCACTAGCCACACAAATTTGATTGAATTTTGCAGAACAAAACTCTCCACCATTGTCAGTTCTCAGCACCTTGATTTTTCTGTCAAATTGATTTTCTACCAATGCTTTGAACTGTTGGAATTTTTCGAACACCTCATTCTTGCTATGTAAGAAATATAACCACACATATCTAGAATAATCATAAGTAAAAGAAACATAATACCTAGATTTTCCATGTGATGCTACAGGTTTAGGTCCAAACAAATCGTTGTGTATCAAGTCAAGAATCTCTTCAGCTCTTCCTCCAATGGACTCAAAAGACACCCGATTTTGCTTGTCATGTAAACAGTGCTCACAAAACCCGAAGCCCATAGAATAGCTCGAAATCCCTTCTACCAACTTCTTTGATGTTGAAGTCTCCAAACCTTTCCTACCAATGTGACCCAGCCTCCTGTGCCATAGCCTTGCAGTGTCTTCCTCCGCGTGCTCAAGTATATAGCCATCACCACTGAACACTGTGTGACCCAGCAATTTCCATAGTTTGTCATGACGCTCTCCTCTGGCGATTACCATAGTTCCACGAGTCAGTTTGCATGAATATTTATCACTACTAAAATTTATACCTGCATCTATCATACTTCCAACGGAGATAAGATTTCTGGTCAGATGCAGAATGTGCATTACATCCAGTAGATTCTTGACTGTTCCATCTTTCATCTTCGACCTTACCTTCCCACGTCCCACAATTTCTAGGGTTGTGTCATCTCCCATTCTCACTGTACCACCAGAACATGTTTGATAAGTGTAGAACCACTTCCTGTGAGGTGTCATATGGAACGATGTTGTAGTATCAATTATCCACTCGCTGTAGTAGCTATGAGGATTTGTCACTGCATACAGATCTCTCACGCTATCATCATCATCCTTCTTTGTACCAGAACATAATGACTCATCCCGTTTTTCAGGGCCCACAGTTTTATTTCTGCAATTCTTTCTTATGTCCTGCTTGCACTTCCAACACCTTGCTTCGGATTTATCACGAAACTTTGATCTTCCCCGAGATTTTCCTATGAAACCTGATTTTGTTTATCAGTATTCCTCCCTCTAGCAAACAGAACCTCATTAGGAATACCCTTAGAACCTACCCTTCTCATCTCTTCAGATAATAGGGCAGCATCAACAGTCTCTAAGGACAGTGTGTTAACACCAGTACCAATAGAGATAATGATATGCTCTCAAGAGTTTGGCAGTGAACACAACAAGGTACATGCTTTATCTTCATCATCCAAGTTGACATCTACAGATGTGAGTTGTGCACAGACAGTGTTAAATTCATTTAAATGCGCAGAAAAAGAATCATCTTCGGACATCCGTAGATTGTACAACTTCCTTCGCATGAACAACTTATTCACGAGTGACTTGCTCTGATAGAGACTGCTCAGATTCACCCAGAGATCCTTCGCGGCCTTATCAGAGGTCACGTTCACCAAAACGTTGTCAGCAAGGCACAACCAATTCAGGCTTCATGCCTTTCGATCGTTTTTGATCCAAGTCTGCATCTCATTTGATCTTTCAAACCCATGTGGTGCATCTTCGATCACATACCAGAGTTCCCTGTCAACAAGTAAGGCCTCCATCTTCAGTTTCCATAACTTAAAACCCTTTCCTCCAAACTTTTCAACCTCGATTCGTGATTGGCTGGTCAACATCCCTCACAGATTGATTTCACAGGTTTCTTAATGTCAAGAAAACACTAAAACAGCGAAACCCCAATCGCAATCGCAGAACTTGGCAGTGAAACCCAAATCGCAGAAACTAGCAGCGGAACCCCAAATGCAGAACCTTAGCTCTTGATACCAATTGCTGGGTACTGAGCAATCACAACAATCGAGATAGGAGAAAGAGAGAAGGGGAAGAAGAAAACAACACACAGAGTTTACCCTGATTCACCCAATGTGGGCTACGTCCAGCTATTCGCTATATTTCTTCACACACTCGTACAATTGCATGCAGATTACAAGGAAATATATAGGTTTAGAAACCCTAAGCATTGTCGTTATTCATGACCCAAGCCCAAACTACAAATAATAAAACTTGAGGCCAACAGTATTAGGCCCCCATGCATATCTGCTGACGACACAATATGAGCATACCCAACATAAACAACCTGTCTGGTAAAATAAGTGTTGGCATCAGTTCAGAAGTTCCCTCCAATTATTTTATTTTTTTGATCAGCAAAAATAAGTGTGTGTATGTGTGTATATATATATATTTATATATATATATATATATATATATATATATATATTAAAATATATAATTCAGTACAAGAGGTATTGTGATATATACATCCCAGGTTTACCCTACATTGAGCTATGGTAACCTAATATTAGCATTTGAAAGCAGATATCGATGCTGGGATACCTTTTACAAAAGATTCTAAAGTCCAATCCCCCCCTGTACAAAAAACTCCAGCTCTGATGTTGCTAGACCATAAATGAAAAGGAATGTCAAATCCTTTTTCCATATTTTTGATTCATGTACAACAGAAGAATAGTGCATCATCCATCCATTTTTGACCATCAAAGTTGTCACCTGAGAAAACAATCATATTCCTATGGTTCCGGTTGCATATACACCGTTAGAGAAATCCACCAAATCTGCCATCTATGTTGAATAAGTCCATTCAGATTGAATAGAGAATGTTGGAGAAAGTGTTCTTTTGGCCTTTCTGGAAAAACGGTGCACGTATTTAACCATGACAAGGTCTCCCACCACAACGGCATAATTTTGGTGCATCCAAAAAACAAATGACCTGCATCCTTGTCGTAATTTAGGCAGATCGGGCAGCAGACTTCATCCATCACCACATTTCGGCTTCTAAGATTCATCCTTGTTGGCAATCTATCCCGAATCAATCTCCAAGCAAAAATGAGACACCTTACTTGGAATTTTTAGTTTCCAAAGGATAGAGAATGCCCTATCATCATCTTCTCCAATTATATTCTGATTAAGTGCCCGATATGCACTCCCCACTGTGTACTAACCTCCCGGATCCCCCTCCCATGACCATCTATCTTGATGCTGGACTTGTACTACCATCTCCTCAATATCCTCCAAGAAATTTGCTGCCAAATCCATCTCTCCCTCCATTAACAATCTCCTCCACTCAAGATGCCATTCCCACACACCCCCTTGACACTAATCCCATCTACTGAATATATTGTTGTTGCTTCTTTGAAATACAGTACAATCTAGGATATGTTTCCCGCAAAAGGACCCCCATCTTCCTTCCATCCATCTTCCCAAAATTTCACCTAACTTTCGCTTCCAATTTTCCATGTTACTTGATTTTTCCCTCCTCCGTCGAGTTGCAAACAGCACATAAGTCCCGCTATCAAATTAATTCTTCATGGTTTCTTCTTGTCTCATCCAGTTTCCTCCAGCTTCTATATTTTGATTCCAGTACTTGTGCCCACAGTAAAAGTTCCCTCCAGTTATAAGATTAGTTTTTTATCTTATATATCCAAGGAAAATACTAGTTTCAGATAACTTCCTTCAATTTATATAGTCTTTTTAAAATCAATATGCAAATTTCTGACTCATTTCAAAAATCCTTACAAATTTTATAACATATAACATTATAGAGGAAACGTCAACCATTAAAATGGAGGTTTTGTCTCCTCTCCAGTTTTCCTTTTCCTACAGTAGCAATATCATACTGAATCTTGATATCCATATGCCCAGCCTTTTTTGTAATCTTTCAACAGATTTAATCTAAAGCATATCTGAACCTAGATCACAATATTTTCCCATGGCCATCAAGGACCCAACATGTATCAACCATCAAGAAACTATGGATTTTGGTGACATCATGCATAAAGGTATTGATGTAGATTTCGGAGGAAAACTGTATTATATTTTGTTTTGATAAGTGTTGAATTAGCACATGTATTTTATATTTTTGTCTTATTAGCAAGTTGTATTTTCTTTACTTTTCCTGCAGTAGCCAAATTGCAGGGTGCTTCAGTCTGCACCTCTGCTTTGCCCTTGTACTTGTTTTTGACTTTGTTTCACGTATATATTAATGAAAAGGGTTCAGCTGAGTGGTAAAACACTCAAGCATTTTATTTCAACTGAAACAATAACAAAGTTACAGAATAAATAGGAAATAATGTACACTAACCCAGGAGCCTAAAAAAGGAAAGGAGAAAAAAAACTCTAAATAAATAGAAGTAATATGGTATAAAAGAAATTGCTATAAGAACAGACAAATAAAGCTATGGCTAGCAGGACTTAATGCATGTTTGGTGGGGATTAATTTTAGGAAAATAATCGCTTATTTTTCAAAAGTTCTCTTAGAAAACTGACACAAAAATATGCAATTATTTCTCCAAAATAAGTTGAATCAAACAAACAACAAAGTGAAGGGTCTAAAAATCCTAGCTACTCCTCTGAATTATGAATTGTAATTCCTATTAGTCTGGAACCAATATCCAAAACTCCCCCTCCAAGCTGGATGGTAGGCATCAATCATGCTTAGCTTGGATCTCAAACACAAACAACTCAGGGTATTCAAGAGACCCTATACCCTCCCTAATCTCAGTCCAAATCCTCTCTACCTTCCCCCTCTCTCCCTCTCCCGGTCTCCCCTATAAGAGCACATCTGTGAATCTGTACATTACACACTTAAGAGATAAAGCTGTTATAAGTCTTCGTATTTGAAGTAAATCATTAATATTAAAGCAGTCCGTACAAAGAATTTGACCTTAGAGGGAGCAATTGATTTCCAAATAAACTTATCCAAAAGGAAAAATTCATTGCTGAGATGAAGTGAGAAAACTGAAAATTGCATGAAAATGAGTCCAAGGTGTCGACAGAATAAAACCTCTTGAATGGATTATAGGAAGATTGAATCCAGCAATAGTAATGGGACTACAGATAATTCCCCATCATCAACTTTTTCTTTTCTAAAGTGGTCATCAATCTCTAAATTTTTGGTTTTCATGATGAATTAGAGTCATTGCATAGCAATGATAAAGAAACTTTATTATCATACAAGACTTTCTTAGTATATTTGAAGAAATTCCTAGTTCCTTGAGCGTCCATTGCAACAAAACCCTTCATATATACCATTGGCCAAAGCCCTAAAATTCTGCTTCAGCGATGCTTCTAGCTACCACAATCTGCTTCTTGCTTCTCCAAGTAACCAAGTTTCCCCTCACATGATATAATATGGATGAAACACCAAGATACACAAGTAAACAGGTGAAAATAAATCCAACTGTGCAGCAAGACAACTTGCATGTGACTACTATTACTAATTTACTATGCACATATGTAAAGATATATTCATTGTTCAACATAAATAGAATCCCCCCCCCCCCCAAAAAAAAAAAGAAAATGTACTAAAAGGGAAAGGCAAACCATTACTGACCTTTGAAAGTCCACTAAAATTTACAGGTAAAAGATTTGAAGTAGCTTCTTTGTTCTGATCAGGAGTTAAGACAACCAATGTGTCGGCCTGAAGGGAAATTGGGTGCTCAGTTTTGTTGACAACTTGTAGTTCTGGACCCACGGTATCTAGCATAACCTGGAGTTTGACAAAAATGCATATTTAATGTACATAAATTGACCTTCAGATAGTATTTTCATATTTTGAACGCATATTGAAGAATAAAACTTAATGAATTATATCAGTTATTTTTTATGATATGCCATGACTCATCTCATGTATGTCATGTGCAAGGAGTAAGGATCACTGTAAATCTTAGTTTCCTTGTCCAAACTTTTACATTAGATACCTATAAATAAACAGAATGAATATTTACAAGGCTTCAGACTCTAATATGGCATAAGTCAACTTTCTGCCATACAAGTTGATAACAATTAAAAGTAGGTATAATGCAAGGTAGTTTATACAAACACTAACACATACCCAAATAGAATTAATCTATTTTATATTACTATTCAAGGCTATATAAGGATGTTAATATTGAGGAATACGTCAGAGGAACAAAATACAAATACTAGTTATCTGTACAGTTCATCTTGAAGATGAATTGTCCCGACTGTGCATCAAACACACTAAGTATCATAACGGTATATGTTAGAATGCTAGACTAGATTCATTAGCATATTTGGCACTTGTTAGAAGATTGGTCAATTATAGTTATTGCACAGCTAATAATTATAGCTGACTATCTATTATTTGTCTTTGGTTATATTTTGTACACAATGCACTCTTACTATGAATAAGATAATTGTGTATGCACAAGACACATAATTTCTACTTAACACTCTTAACTTATTTTCAACAAGACACCTTATGGCAATGAGAATTTGACACTAGACGCACAAGCAACAAGAAAACTTAAGCTTAAAGAGTTAAAGAACAAACATCAGTGCTTTGGTTTGTTTTTTATTTGTGACCATTGTATAATTTAATAACCTTTCTCATCCACTAATCCTATAATTTAGGTTATAGTAATGTTAGTAAGTTGTTAATTTAACTTAATATTCACAGTTCTACACGTAGGGGCATCTAAGAATATTTTTGACAAGTTTTTATTAGCTTTTGGGCTTATTGGACTTGGATTAATTATTTTCAGTTGTTGTAATGTTCTCTTTTGTATTTAAGTGTGTTTGTAGACCTCACATTAGAAGATAGGCAGTAAAAGGAAAATAGGCCATTAGAGCCTGAGTGTTTAAAAAAAAAAAAATATCAAATAAACAAACACAAAAAATATGACTATTTTACCGCACAAAGTTTCTTGGTACTTTTGATAGCAGCCCTTAAATTTTCCAACGTCTCTTGGTGGTATTCAGGATCACCCCATGAAAAATCAAACCTTGCCACTGGCACATCGTAAGAAAAGAAGAATAAGATGAGTTGTGACCAAATGAAAACTCAAGCTTATCAACAGTCACAGTAGACAGAAAAGGAAAGCTGCAAACTATAAAGAAACAAAAAGAATACTACTAGATGAAGGTGTTTCTTACCCATGGCATAGTTATTAGTATTTGAAAATACAAGGCCTTCTAATTCTAAAATAGTTGATTTTATTAGACAGAGCTACACTAGTTTCATGTTTTCTAACAATAATTAGAAAAACAAAATAACCAAATAGTCCCCTATCTATCACACAAACTAACGTTTACAGTCATTTGTTAAATAAAGATCACAAACAATCGAAGGTTGCAATGGAAAAATACCAGACATTCCTGCCTCAAGACATTGGGAAATCACGTCAACCGATCGTGACTTTGGGCCAAGTGTGCCAACAATCTTTGTCATTGCTGGAAAGAAACTCTGCGAGAGCATTTCAACAACCACTTCAATCAAAATCCAAATTGTAAGGGACTACAATTTCTCAAGAATAGACTAACATGTGTTTTAGTTCCACATTTTAGCACGAAAACAATAAATAAATAAATAAACATATCTAAAAAAAAACACCCTCCTCAAACCTGTAGTGCAAAAAGAAAGCCAAAATAGTTCAAAATCTTAAATTTTTAATGCTTCCTTAGTACCTGCCGCTTCTACCTACGGTTACTACTCTTAATTTGACCAATTTTTTTTCTTATTTTTATACCAAAAAGAAAATTAAAATATGAAAAAAAAAAAAATCAAGCATATCAAGTGTCAATGACTTCAATGGAAGAAGCACAAGACATACACTGAATTTCATTTTATTTTTCAATTTTGTGAAATTTTACACACCTTCTCGAAATACTCGAGCTATCCTAGGACCATACAAGGTTGCCAATTAAAAAGGGGTTATAACTGAATTCCTCAAACGACACCATCGCAAGATCTCCAAATCACAGTCCATTCCTATCATAAAAAACTCTTTTCCGATCTGCCAAATTTTAAAGCCGAATTAATGAAGATGCACATAACAGAAACACTCTGTAAATGATTTTGTGCGTGCATCTTCATTTCTAGTTTGCAAAACACTATTTTAAAACAAATTTTAAACTAGAACTAGATTGTTCATCAGTGTAGAATTGTCTTACCTAACACTTTTTAAAATCAAAAAGACTAAGAAAACCAGTTTCGGTTTATCCTCCGGAAAAAAAACGGAAGAACTGGTTTCCGATCTGCTAAATCAATTACTACTAGCAAGCAAACGCAGCATCAACAAAAAAAACAAACGGTAATTAGTTTTTTTTCTTTCATCACATAGCTCGAAAACTGAAAAGAACACCAAACCATCAAAATTGAGAGAGAGAGAGAGAGAGAGAGAGAAATTCTGACAGGCTTCGATGGCTCGAGGATGGAGGCCATCCTTATGGGTTCCTCCAGAAGCAAAGGACTCGACTGCATTTTCGCTCAAAATATTCAAAACCAAATGCTCGAATGAATGGTGTGGCAGAATAAGAAGAAAGGGCCGAGAAGGGAATCTTATATAGTGAGTTTGAATAAGTGAAAGAGAGAGAGACAGCGCGAATATATCATATCCAAGATGATATGACAGATTAGAAAAGGAAAGAGACCAGCCACGAAACTAACGCCAACAGATCCTGTCGGTACTTGTGTGAGACCCACTCTTGTTTTTTCTATTTTTTCTTCTTTTTTTGATTTTCAACTCATACACAGACATTAAGACACAGACTTCCTTTTTTCAACGGAGCAAATCTATGGACGGAAGAAAAAGAAAGTCAAAAACTGCTTGATTTGGTTTTATTTATAAAAAAAAATGTTTTAGAAATCAATTTTAAAATGTTTTGTGAGAAGAAAATAATTTTATTTGGAAATGAGAAAATAAAAAAATATTTGTTTCAAAAACTTGTATTTGAATTTATAAAATAGAACATTTGTGTTTCTTTTGGTAAATAATAGAAAAATTGTTTAATTGTATTAAAATACTTTTATGGATTTTTTTAACTTATTCAAAAATTTATATACTTATCTTATATTCTTTATATATATATATATATATATATATATATGTATATGTATATATATATATATATATGTATATGTATACCTTTGTGAAAGAAAGTTTTATGTATTATCACATGAAAAACTTCTTGAAGTCTTTAAAGGACGTTTTATTTTAAGAAATAAAATATATTTTTTTCTAAATAAAGTTATTCATTTTTAAAATAAAATAAAGGTATTAATTAATTTTTAAGTTTCAATAATATTTTAATTAAGATATTTTCTTCATCATTTTTGTTACCCAAACCAAACCTTACTATCTTCAATTTTGTACCAACAATTCCTCCTATCATCTCTCTTTCTCTTTAATTTTTTTAAAATTCAAATTTCAAGGAAAAATCACTCTCTATTATGTCTCTTCACTTTTAGATCCTCTTCTTCTAATTAGAAAATAAAAAAAAATTCACATTTTCCCTCTCCATTCCACTTTCAATATTATCATTCTCCTCCTTCTCTTTCTTTTTTTGTGGGATCCCCTTTATTTCCATGATTCTTGAAGTGGTGATGCATAAAATATGTTAGGTTCAATATTGAACCCTAATAACCAAATGACCAATTGTAATAGTGAATTTGAAAGTCTGAATATTGAACCCAAATGACCAGTTGTAATGACCCGCTTCGTCACTATGATATCACTAACTTTATATCGTGTGAATTTCAAATTTTAATGAAAACTCCATTAATTTGATTATGAAAATGGTAGTAAATTTTTCGCGATAATACAATTATCATACAACGGAACAAATACATAAATGGATACATATGGATGTACATTTAAAACATTACATATCATTCACATGTCAGAACATAATCTAGTTATATTTACAAAGATTTACATTTGGAATTACATGACCAACAAAAGAATCAAGGGACTTGTTAGGACTCTCAGCAAGCATACCAATTTGTCGTTGTAAGTTACAAAATTTATAAAGTTCATCTCCACAGGGACTTGAGCTACTCAGTTAGTTCAAAGAGAATTTAACAGCTCAATAGTTATGTATAGGAAGGATAAGCGAAATTTCATTTAATTAAAAAAGTACTGAAAATTATGTAACTTAGTAAATTGAAATATATTTATGAGAAAGTGGGATTGAGTTTCATCATTCTTACCCTTCGTATTCAATTAACGTTTATCATGCATAAATCAATTTCTATCTTTATTGATGCACACTATTTTACCCCGAATCGATCCCTCGCATTCGAGTTCTAAGGATATCTACCGAATATCGATCTCTCGCATATAAAGTAAATATCCCAGCATTAAATTCATAATCTCGCGCTTTATGCAATCAAAACGTTATGCCCTATTCCTAGCAATGTAACGTAATGAGTAAGATCATTCGGTTCAAACCCTAAGATTACTTTCCAGTCTCACTTAGGATTAAATTCATGAAACTAGTGATCAAGTAGAATCAAGCACTAAGGACATAATGAAATTACCAATAAGGAATAGAATTGATTCATGCATAAATAAATATTAAAAGAGATACATAGGGATAAGAATATTACATCCAATCCTTAGAGAAGCTAGCTACTCATTGTGGAGAGAACCTCCTCAAGGGAAGATTTGATGAAGAAAACTATCACCGCTTCTTTCCGACAGAATCTCCACACTAATTCTCACTTCTCTCACTCTCCCTAAGCTATCTACACTAATCCTAAGTACTAAGGTAAGAAATTTCGTATAAGGCTAAAAAAAATTGAAAGTGGAATGCCCTTTCTTCACAAAATGCATGGGTATTTATAGATTTTGCCTCCTGCCTGCTTTCACTCGCCCAGGGGAGTGTTTTTGCCTTGTTTCACTCACCTGGGCGAGCTAATGTCATCTTTTGGGAACTTGAGCTCGCCTGGGCAAGCCAAATACACTAGAATCGGTCGCCTGGGCGAGTTAGAAACTTAGCCCTGAAGAATGCTTTGGGCCCGGATGGGTTTTAGGCCTATTTTTCTTGTAACACCTCCCATGTTTGTTTTTTAACATTATCACATCGGTTTGGCGGCTCCAACCAAAAAGAAGATCTCCCTCCAAGGTCACCTACTACTACTCATCTGCTCCACGAACGAAGGTTCGTGATCATCACACGGTACAACAAATGCAATGGTGACTTTATTGTATAAAGCCAACAAACATTAGATAGCAACAATTGGGAAGGAAACAATATTACCCATCAAAATCATTAACAAAAATCCATGATTCCAATACACTCTCAACAAACCAATCATCCAATGCATTTCACAACTCAAACAATCATGCATAGAATGATGCATGCACCTAACTCATCTATCAACATGCAATGTGGTACCATATCCCGAAAATAGTCTCTCATAGGAAAAATGATTCACAGCCTATCAGGGCCACCCTGTCGTGCACTGGCCATTCCCCCCGGTGATCAGCCAGCGTCGCTAGGAAATTCCAAACCTGATGACCTCTTAGTACCTGCGTTTTCAGCCTACTGAAACCCAAAGGTATGTGTGTGCCTTCATTCTATTTCCATCGATGCACATGAAGTATGAAACGTGGGCACAATCAATGCATGACCCGGCTAAGAACACATCCTTCCTCACAAGGGTAACCTGTCATGCACCCCCATGTACATACATAACACACCAATGTGGGCTCACCGATGCACTGACCGTGGCTTGGAACACATCCTTTCTCGCAAGGGTAACCAACCGGTCATTGCATCCCAGGTGGACGTACACTTCATACAACCATGGCCACCATCAATGCATGACCTGTCTAGGAACAGATCCTTACTCGCAGGGGTAACCAGTCATACACCCCCATGTGTATCCATGTAAATCCACATCACACAACGATAACCATGGGCACCATCAATGCATGACCCGGCTAGGAACAAATCCTTACTCGCAAGGGTAACCCGTCATGCACCCCCATAGGTATCAATATATGTACACATCACACAATGACATTGTTCACATCAACATTATCTCTCATCAATGTCATTATCAACATCCACATCACATCATCTCAATGTCATCAATAACATTAACATCATTTCATTTCATCATCATCATCATAACACCATTATCATCTCATTTCAACATTATCAACCATATTAACATGATCTCATTTAAACATCACCAACCACATAAACATTATCTTATTCCAACATCATCATCATAATCATCAATATCATCTCATTCATTCACAATCCATATTATCACAAGATTGGTATTTTAGGAAAATTCTAAATTAAAGAGAAGGACTACAATATAGAAAATACACTTTTATGCCCATTTAAAAATTTAATAAAGAATTAAATAAGAAAACATATTATAATATTTTGGGCAGAGTATCCTCTGTAATTAAGATTTTTCCCAAAAATCCAATCATCACAAGAAAAACAACATTCACAATTTTATCCATCAACAAGCAAATTCATCGCATCCCATTAGGTAAAAACATCATTTGCCTTGAAAACGAGCACACACAGGAACAAACGCACATCACTTATAAATACATCACATCCCATTAGTTAAAAACTTAGTTTTTCTAGAAAAACCAGCACATAGCAGGGACAAGTAGTTATCTTCATAGTTGGATTCCCTGGCCCCCAACTATGGTACCAAAACTATAACTAAATAATAAACTCCCCTTACCTAACTAGGAGCTCTCCTTGTTACAGCCTAACAGTGTTGTTTTGTGATTCTTCGAATACGTGTGCTTGTCCGAACGCATAGCTCTATATACCAAATTGAAGATAATTTTGTATAGATTTCAAAGACAAGGTTAAAATTAATATTCGGGGGTCAAATACCCACTCAAATTTAAAAAGAAACTAAAATGGTGTTTTGGGAGTCCACATCAAAAATCATCATTTTGAAATTCCGATCACACCAATGAGACAGGGCTCAACAAAGATCACAAAAATGACTTCAATTTCATAAAAAGGAGACATTTACAACATCTCATTTTCAAAGGAAGTGGTAAAACTCTCACAACGGTACCCAAAACGCAGTAGACACTAAGAGAAGCTTAAACTAGCTAGGAGATGACAAAGGAAACCAAGGTTACCTCAAAGAAACCAAGAAAGAAGGATTGGAGGCTATGTTCTCTATCGAAACTTCGAGTTAAGTTTTGAAGATTTTGCTCCGATTAAAGGGTTCATCTCCATGCGGTGGTCCAACAGCAAGCAGCAGTGGCTAGTGGTGGTCACCGGTGGCCATGACTGGTGAAGGAGGAGGGTGGGGGACTTGGGTGTTGTTTGGGGAAGAAAGAGACTCCATTTTCATGATTTGGAGGTTGTTGCATGCTTTTAAAACTGCCTTGACTGGCCCAGGCGAGCCAAAATGCCTTCCAAAATTTGCCTGGGAGAGTTGGCCCAATTTTAAAATTTCTAATTCAGTGAAAAATTAATTTATCACGCTTAAAATGTTATGTAAGGGGTTAGGAAACTACCTTTAAAATTTTAAGGCGGTCCAACGGTTAACCAATCCAGAATGGTGATTTTACTAAAACATGTTTTTGGGTCAAACTCGAAATTACACAATTTCAGCCCAGCTCAACAAACTTCACAAAACTTGACATCTACACCAAGTAATTGTGCATGGATAATTTACATAACATTTCAATTAATCTAAACTAATCAAATAGTCAAATAACACAAGAAATACATCAAACATCTATTTTCGGTTATCGAAATTTTAGGGTGTTACACCAGTTGTATTCCTAATTAGTTAAGTTTATTAAATTAACAATAGAGATGATTTAAATATTTTTATGGTTTTTGTTTTTAAAGAAAGCAAATAAACAAATATAAAGAAAGTTTGGAGTGATGATAAAAATGACTAGGTGTTATGACTCACTAGTACCAATTTCTCCTCAATCCCAATCTTAATGAAATTCCTTCCCTAGTTTTTTACCGATTCCCAAAATATACTAAAGCCTATGATCAAGGTCAAAAGATACTCTTTGCTTAAAATCAATAACCCAAGGATCATGGATCTATCAATTTAATTCAAAGGATAAAATCAATTCTAGGGATGATTAATTAAAAATTAACTAATCTATTTGAGATTACCCAAAGAGTTTGGTCGTGCAATTTGGTGTAAAACATTCTCTACCTAAATATACCAATTACATACAAATGATCACTACTATTCAATCGATGAAGTATTAGAATGGCCAATTCCAATTTAACAGTAAAAGCAAGGAAGAAAAATTAATTAACATAAAACAATGAGGAATTATGTTGATAACAAGGAGAAAGGTACAATTGGATAGTTACATCATAACCCTCAGACTAAGGCGGACTAGCACTCATGATCAGAGTAACACTAGCAATACTATATAAAATAAATATAGACATATCAATAGACATAAACGATGATCATAATTAGTTCTAGCAGCATCGTCCAAGTTCTTTAGACCTCGAAAGCCCTTAAGATTCTATCAGATTCGTAAAAGATAAAAGTGAACGAAAGATATATTTTTTTACAAAGCCTAGAGACCTATATAGCTTCCTAAAGATATCTGCATGGAAAGGCGCAATACGACCATGATAAATCCACCATGACTGTGGTCGAAAGTGACGCTGAAGCTCTGAGCCATTATGGATTGAATATAGCACTCTTAGTTAATCACGACTTTCATAAATTGACCATGGTCGTGATAAGTTTACCACGACCATTGTCACATCTTTGACGCTATTCTAGGAGGGTTGTTATCATCTAACTATGGTTGTATTGATTGTCACAATTGTGGTAAATGTATCACAATCATGATCAAGTGTAGAGTCTTCAAATCTTCATAAATTTGTTCAGTTTCCTACTCTCACTCAATTGAGCGGTTGTACTTCTACAATACAAAATTAATGTCCAAACGTGACTTCTACCAAGAAAATGTATGCAAAATGGACTAAAAACTCACACAAAATACCATTTAGATAGTGGTTTATCATGACGACACCATGATCATCACTGAAGAGAAAAAATGGCAACACCATGATTGAAACACAAATTAATAACAAGCGAACATGATTGCATAAACATATTCATCCTAAACACCTACGTATGAATGCCTGGGAGGATATTAAATAAAATATATGATCCTAACATCCCCAAACTTAAAACTTACATTCTCTTGATGTAAAAGCTATAAGTAAAAGGATAGAGCAATCAAACATACTACATAGAAAAGGAAATGTGAGATTTATGAGAGAAATCTCAAATTAGGAAGGTATATGGTTAGTTTGTGTGGTTTAATGGTGGTGGGTTGGTAGATGGAGGTGAAGGAAGGTTTAGGTATAGAAATTTCTGGAAGCGAAGGAAAATGAGGTTGAAGAAGAAAGATTAGGGGCACAATACATAATTGGAGCTACAACAGGAAGGGTTGCAAGAAAGGTTTTGAAAATGATAGGAACACTTCAATACAACCAAGAGTTTTCACAGGTAAATTAAAATTTTCACGTTAGAGTTTCCACATGATCTTTATCACTTTAAAAATATTTTTGAAACCAAGAATCTTGTATTCAATCAAATTCCTCTGTCAAGAAATCAATAAGCAATTTAAAACTTTCTGTGCAATGTAACTTGATTCACAACCAAAGCAATTTAGAGATGAAGAGAAAGGAATAAAGATCAGCCACAAATTTTATATTGGTTCATTTCAAACACTATGAAGCTACATCCAGTTCTTCCACTCAACACTAGAGTAGAGTTCCACTATTGCAAATAATATTCTTACAAGATATTACAAACCTCTCTTTATCAACTCTAGATAAAGTTCAGAAGTCTAAAACACTATTAGACTCTTAGAGACTAACCCAAACCTGAGAACACTACTCAGCAACCCTTAGAGAAACACTATCTCTAATCTTCAAGTAAGAACCCAATTTATAATAGGCTAATCTTTACAGAAAATAATTAAAAGATTTACACCTTCAAAGAACAAGGAAAGATTTCACCTGATAATCCAGAAAACATATGCATGTGAATGATACAACAGGTTGAAAGAAAGATTATAGACTCAATGCATGCCTTTCCTTATGCTTTGAACATTAATGATGCTTCACTTCTTTAAGAGCATAAACCCATACAAATTTGTGAAGCCAAAACACTTTTAGAAACCCAGAAAGTCACTAAAGAAAGCTTAGGAGTGTTTGTGATTGCTCAGATTTCAAAATTCTCAAAGTTCTAAAAAAACAGAGCAAGAGGTTATATTTATAACAGCTTTCCAACTGAAAATAATCGATTAAACATGCTCCTGTAATCGATTATTTCGCATATATAATCGATTAAATCAAGATGGTAATCGATTAAAATGCTCCTGAAATGTTCTGGGTTTTAGCTATGAACAATGTAATCGATTATTCCGTGAAGTAATCGATTAAGACAGACAATCCTATATTTTCATATGTACTATGTAATCGATTAAATCAGTAGAACATGTAATCCATAGGCATAGATGTAATTGTAAGATTGGGCCTTGAAGCCCAAAGGCATGTGAGAAGAAAAACAAAATTTTCAAAGCGGAAACACACATACCATTCAAGAATCATTCTTTAGGACATAGATGTTACCTTGTTTATATTCGAAATTGATGATCAAGAATAGGCTTGAAGATACAAGCCCTCTAATGTTGATCCACACCACTTCTTGTCAAGACTCA
>PYAF01004860.1:90532-120298 GCA_007407185.1 Glycine tomentella | reverse complement strand
TTCCAGAAGGCATGAAGAACAAAATAATCGATGCCATTAATGTTGTAATCGATTATTTTAGGAAAACATCATTTTTCCAAAAACTTTGCTTTTTAAATGCCTTTCTTGTTAACTGCTTTTACTTAGACCTTCAATCTAACAATCCTAGATGAATGATTATGCATGATATGCTTTTGGATTATCAGATTACACAACTTCCCTTTTTACATAAATCAAATTAATCTTCATAGCTTCTTTGACATTTTTCCAATGAGGCATGTTGAAAGCACAAAACACCAAAGCTTGATCCTTGTCCATTTATGCATAGCTCCTCTTGAATCAACAGGTTTAAGAATCCCACACAACCACAGTGCACGAGCGTGCAATTTGAGACACAAACATGCAAGCCTTGTGTCTTTTGCACTACACCAGCACAAAAGCATGTGCCATTGGGTATGAGGGTGTCAGGTGGTTTTAGCATCATCAGTTTCCTATTGGGTTCTCCAATGGGTGTATGCAACATGGAACAAGCATGTTACGCACTATGCATCACTGTTTTTTCCTTTTCAGGGAAGGATATATCACTCCACAAGGCCATGCATGGCCTCACACGGGCATGTCAACCATTGTATTCCTTATCGGGGTCCTGTGATGCTTGTGCAGAGCGTGCATGGTTGCGCACAAGCTAGGGGTGTTCACGGGTTGGGTTGGGTTTGGCTAAATTTGTTGCCCACCCAATCAACATTTTACGAGTTGGGTTATGTTGAATTTGTTCAATTTTCTTTACAAACCCAACCTAACTCAATTATAAACGGGTTGGGTTAATCGAGTCTCAATATTTGTATAATATTTTTTATTTTGTAAAAAATTTAGAACAATAATTTGTTTTTGCCTAAAACTTTGTAAGTATATAATGATTAAATGTACTCAAAAGAAACTAAATTATGACAATATTTGACTAATAAAATTAATGATTTCAATGCTAATACGATATTTTTATTTTAAATAGAAATAAAATATTGTATTAGTATAAGAAAACATAAATTCAAAATAGAGATAAAAACAACAACTTAAAAAAGAAAAAAAATCATGGGTAGTTTAATTTAATAAACTATGCGAGTTAAAAATTAATGTGTTTTGTATTTAACAATTAATTTATATATAATAATAAATTTAATTACATGGTACAGGTTAAGCTGGGTTCAAAAGAGCAAAACTTGTTACCCAACTCGTTTATGATCGGGTCTCAATTGGGTTGGGTTAGATTCGACCTGAACACTTCAAAAAAACAACCAATATAATTAGATCAGGTTGGATCACAGGTAGACTTGAAACTGTGAACACTCCTAGCACAAACTTTCAAGACCTTATTACTTTCAAGGTGAATTTTCCATACTTCTTACCAAGTAGCTACGCTCATGAGCAACTCTTCTTGCACAAATTTAGCCAATTTCTCACTGGAGACATTACCACCTTGACACACAACACAAAACAAACCAAAAGCATGAAATCAAAGAAGAAATTGAGAAAATGAAAGAAAGCTTAAAAGGAAAATACTACCTCCGGATTGAAATACAAGCAAAAAGAATTATATGTGTGATGGACTAAAATATAAGAAAATTTTAAATAACTCTTCTCTATTTAATGATACTAACTCCAAAATACCCTTCATTTAACTAGAGTTTTATTTCCAACAACCTTTGTTTTTTTATTATGCAATTCAATGTAAAGGGTACTTTAGGAATGAATTTTTTATATTGAGACTATCAAAATTAAATGGTGTTAACTAATTTTCTTAATAAGAGAAAATTATTTTTTTTCTTGTATTTCAATCTAGAAAAAATACAATCAAGTTCCTAATAATTAAAAAAGTATAATGAAAATGTAAAGATGTTGCCCCCCGACAAGTGCTTGCTAGGCACATTAATACTGCGGAAGCATATAAACCGTTTGTGGTTTGGGATGTAATTGATCATCATAGTTTTATGTGTTTACCTCTTGTAGCTTTCAACTTGGTTGATTGGCTCCTTGTCTCTAGCAAATCTTCCAAACTATCACTTGAGGGGGAATGAGTAGAGTGTGTGGTCATCTCTCTGTTTTCTAGGTTTATGTCTCTCTATTAATGACCTAAGTAGGAGTATTTATATTAGTCTTTGGACTCTTCTCATAGTCTCAGCCTAATTGGGTCAACTAAAGAGCATAGGCCCAATAGTGCTCGTTTAACGTCATGAGCTCAACACCTAATAGACTTAGTCTCCTTTAACTACATGAGGTAATAAAAGTGTCACACCCTTCTTAATTGATTTCCCTATTTCACTTAAAGTCTTGAATTCCCAATCTACGCTAATGAAATGGGACATGAGGTTCCATTATGAGTTCTTAAGTAAAAACATGAGAAATGATAGGAATCATACTCTCTAACTCACTCTTTTGAACACATCCTTTCTCATTGGTTGAAATTTATTGAAAATCACAAAATTCAGTGGGACCCATAGTATTTAATGACTCTTTCTCCCAATTTTGTAGTTTTCAATATCTTTTAACCAATAAGAGAGTGTGCCTATGGAAGAGTGTGTTAAAGACTGTGATGCTAGCACTCCTCATAAAAACATTTGTGAATGATAACTAAAGTGACAAAAATACCACAAGAAGGGGATTGATGTGACACGTTGAATCCATGTTTACATAGAACCAATATTTTGAACTTATATTATACTTAATTTCATTTTAATTACTCAAAAATTGTAAATTAAGAAGAGGTAGATTTGGTTTTTAGTTAAATTTTTAAGACTTCTTATCAGTTGGTTTCAAGGGTGTATTATGTAGTAAGTAAACGTATTATTTAAATTTTTGCAAAGAAACACATAGTATCATCTTGCTTAAAACCTTACATTAAAAATGAATAAAATATGACAAGATTAGTACATCTAGTTTGCAAAACAATACTCATATATGTATATTAATGGTGGTAACATCCATAAGTAGCTTGCTCATTCATTATTCCATTTCATATATGTCTGAGGACCCATATAGCCCTTGATTTATGTGTTATTTATCCATTCTTACTTTTTAAAGACATTTTTTATAAAGTGAGATGACTGAATTTACACATATCAAAAGTACTGAAGCCTAGGCCTACGCAGATCAATACATATAAAAGGAAAGGTCCTAAACTTAGAGTAGCCATCTCTAACACCCAACCCACTATTGAAACTACACCAAAAAGCATAAATCAGTAAGCATTCACGTATAATAGTGTTACCCAAGGAAGTGATCCACGCCTCCGATTGTGTCAAGCATCAACTGCCTCCAAGTACACTCATCCTCGAGATGAAGTGTTGGCTCCTCACCCGCCATCTAGTCCTAGACAAAAATGTAAGGACTGAGTCTTCCTGCTTCGTCAACCAAACATAGAAAGGCTTAAACAAGTCACACACAAAAACTAACAACCACGATGATGTGGTTCTCTACTGAATCTCACACCCCCTAAAATGTTACTTTTTACTATCTCAACATATTTATATTTCACTTGAATTTGATGTTCTTCATCATTGTAGGGTTTTGTGGCACGCGGTACAGAACAACATTGATTGGTGAATGAGCTAGAGATCAATTTTTGGCTCCAACAAGTTACATAGACAACCGAGGACACCATCCTCCTACACTACACAGTGCAAAAATTGCCAATCGACCACCTTCTTATGATTGTTGAAAATCTTCCAAGCATGATGCCCCATGTGACTATCTTTATGTTGAACTTTTAGCATTCCACAGTGTATTCACATCCTTTTGCAAGTCTCTCATGCATACTTTTCATACTATAATAAAATTTATTGTCACACTGGTACTTATGTTCGAGTCCTGGTGAACTATCACACAAATGACACGTTTTTCAAGACATACAATGCCTACTAGAGCATGGTTCTAGTCAACATCAGGATTCATGCTCGCACCCCTGTAACTACCACATAACAATATCTATCATAGAGAATTAGGGAGTATGGTTGTAAACCAACCGTAAATTACACATATCAACTAGTATATATATATATATATATATTATTTTTGGGGTTAAGTTTTATGAAGTTTAATCTCATCACGGTATAATTACACAATGTAAAATTACATTGCGCAATTAAACGCTCATTTCACAACACTTAATTGGCTACATATCCACAAGTGGACATGTGGAGTCCATTCACCTCTCTAACCCTTGAATCCCATGGCACTAGACCACCAACACACAACATCACTCATTCAATCTCATTTGTGACTTGTGCAACACACTCAAAATTCATTTTTTCTCTCATACTTTCACCCACACTTAGACAACAACAAAAAAATAAGCTTTCTCCACCATTGGAGCTGCTGGCCTGGACTTGGGGGAAGAAGACAAGGACTTAAACTCCATTGTTGGTGTGGTGTAAGCTAGCAAGAGCAACCATAGATCCAACCTTGTCATCCTCACTTCTTCTCCTTCTCATTTTCGTGTGAGATCATCTAGGGTAAGTTGGGGGGGTCTTGTTAACTCAACCAGCAGTTGCCTTTGGGAAGAAGTAACCTTGGTGTAATGATCTACCATGAACATGCATCGCATAACCTTGAGTTTTTCTTTAAGAGAAAAGTGGTTTTGAGCAAAACTATTTTGTGAAGTTGTGGTAGAAATATGTTTGCATGCATGTTTTTCTTCTTTATTTTTCTTTATTTAATCTTTGGGGGAACTCCAAATACAAATGATATTGTGCCCAATTTTTTTCCAAAATTTTTGAACAAGTTTGAAATTTGACAACTGGAGCCATGAGAATAGCTAGTGAGACTGGCTAAAAATTTGAGTTCTCTAGACCAATCTCAGTAATTCGAGATTCTCTTAAAATATATTTGTTGGTTTTTCATCAAATTGATCTTTTTTTTTACTTTAGCACAATTTCAAACAACTTCTCTATTGGAGCCTTGAGAGATGAGGTCAATTTGAGGTATATCTGTGAGATGAAAGGTGATTGCCCTTTGTGCAAATTGGGTTTTGCAATGTGTAGTTTTCTTTGATTTTGAGTCTCTATGGTGAGCCACTTGAAATGGTGATTATAGTTTATTAAACTAGAGAAAAAAATATTTTTAACCATGTATTTTATAAAAATTATGGAGGTTATCTTCAAATTTAAAAGGAAATGCAAAACAGATTGGATGCTTGAAGGACCTTTTGTGAAGTCTTTGAAAAGGGCTTGAATGAAAAATTTACTTGGAATGACACATAATGAATTATCAAACAATTGTTACCTTGTTAGAAAGTTGTCTTTGTTAAATTTAAATTGTAAGAAGTGTAACTCAATTTGGCTCAAGGAAGGGGGAGAAATTTACAAATCTTTGAACTATGTCAAAACTAGGAAACAGACTGTCTTGTTGCCTTTCAGAAATTCTAGGAATTTTTTTAGATTTATGCTAGTCAATTGGTTCACCTTGTTAGAAAGATAAGAAAATTTTATTCAAAGCTATGTAAAAGGGTTTTCTAACTAAAATTATTTGTTAAACTTCAAAGAGTCTTGAATCTACTCTATTTTCTAGGTTAGGGTTTTGATGCATGTTACATTGTTGTGCTAAAATTGTCTATTTTTTACTAAGTGTTGGAATGTTGAATTTGATTATTGGTATATGCGTTGTGATCTGTTTTGAACTATATGAAAGACTCGAGAAGTGTGAATCCCGAGCAATTATTATTGGTGTATGTGCTAATTTAATTGGAGACCAAAACGTGTGACCTCGAGCATTAAAAAATGCATGTGATTGTTGTGTGCAACATGGCTGGCTTCCAATCATATTCTCTATGTGTTAGATATTGTTATTTTGTAGTTACAGGGACTCGACCACGAGTTTCAGTGTCAACTAGGAACCTATTCTAGTAGGCATTATAAGTCTTGAAAGATGTGCATTGTTGTTTGCTAGTTCACAAGGACTCGAGCATGAGTTCTGGTGTGACTAGTATTCTACTCTAGTGAGAATAGGGCGCTTAAGGGACGTGTAAGTGGACATGGTTACACAGTGGAATGTTGAAATGCAAGTTGAAGGGAGTCATGTAGGTGCGTCGTGCTAGAAAGTTGTCAGAGTTCACAAGGCATCGCTTGAGTGGCAGTTTTCACACTACGAAGTGTGGATGGATGAGGGCTTCACTTATATATATATATATATATATATATATATATATATAAATGTTACTAGAGCAGGGATTTGATCTCAGACTTAGTTAACCATTCGTCGACGTTAGTTACCATGTGCAGTCAAACCCCACTACAATAAAGAAAAATGCTACAAGAATTGTCCTTGGGGTGAGGCGTCGAGTTGTTATTGATGTCACTAAGCCAGCTTGGCAACCCTGACTGACTAAGAGAAATTTTTCGATTGGTGAAAGCCTTCCATTGTTGAAATATCAACAATCACACTAGAAGGAGGATTGAATAGTATGTTAATTAAAGATAAGAACTTTTTCATAACTAAATAGCTTTATCACAAGTTTAGAAAGATATATGCACAGGAGTCATCCAATGATAAGGAAAACCAAGTTTGATGAAAATAGAGGTTGATCGTCAGTAAATATAAAGCAATACTTTCAAAAAGGTTTCAGATAAACAATTGGTGAGAGAATATTGACAAAGTAAGCTAAGAGAATACTTAATAAAACCGCTTAAGAGAGATATAGAAACACTTGATTTATATTGTTTCACTCAAACATAGCTACTTAAAGTTCTCCTTTATGCAACTGTAAAAGGTTCCACTAGTCAAAACTTTGATTACAAAACAAGTATCATGTCCTGCCACCTCTAGCTATACAATTATTCTTCTAGCCACTACTAGCACACCCTTAGACTCCCCTTGAATCTAAGAACACCCTAGTATTGTTTAAAGTAAGTCACTCCTAGCACTCACAAACACAAGTTTGAATGAATACAACGATTCAACAACACTCAAAGAGTAAAAAACTCTTTAAGCTCAAATACAAATAACTTTGCTTAGAAAAGGATAGACAGTATAATCTCAAGTGTATCATCCAATGATTTTGCAGAGTTTCACTTAAGAGATTTTGCTCGTTTATTCATTGATTTTTTTTTCGTTCCCTACTTTTGTGTAAAGGTTGCCTTGTATAAACTTCAGCGAACGATTCGTTATGGGATTAGCGCTGAGTCTTAATATGATCGTTGCCTCAGAATTATTGGCGAGACAACGTGGCACACTCTAATTGGAAAAGAAAGGTATAATAGTATAGGCAACAACATGTGTTCTTTTTCACGTCGAAAGCGACCTCTAGAAGAGTATTTTGTAAATACCGTCTATTATCTTCTATTTTCTCCTTTCCATAAATTTAAATGTTAGCAGTTCAAATAAAGAGAAACAAAATTGAATTTCATGAAGAGAAATAATGTGTTTCCCTTTGTGGCTAACATTGTGTTTTTTGTACTCGATTGGATGTCACTTTTAAAAGTATAAAATGAGTATATAAGTAATAAATAACTTAATGTATAAACATTGGTTTTTGCAATAAGTGGACATAATTGATTTTACAATGTGTTGGACACTGAATATATCTTAACAAAATGTTTTCCACTTTAAGTACAGAAGTGACTTACTAGAGTTGTAGTTGTTGATATAATAACGATTAAGTGCTTTTATAACATGGTCATGTGCACTTAACAACAACTCATTAGTTTATCAATAATTTATATTTTTATAAACATCAAAACTAAGGTGTCGTAGGTCATCTAGTTTAGTGGATTGTCCAGACCTAACAATCTCCCCTTTTTCATGATGACAAGCAGTATAATTTTGACTAACATAAAACATAATCAAGATTATGATGGATATAGTAAAGCATGATTATGAAATATGTAGGAATATATATGTGTGTGTGTGTGTGTGAGAGAGAGAGAGTGTGTGTGTGTGAAGCATTTATAAACTTCCCCTGATTTTAGCAGCTTTTAAGTATAATTATAAGATGAGAATTAGGATAGATTATGCAAGGATATATATGTTTAGCAACAACAGAGTAAACAACAACAAAAAATGTTCCAAAGACCACATTTTTCATCATCAAGAGTTGCACTTACAGTCAAAATTTCTTTTTCTCCTCCTTTTGTCATAAACAAAAAGACTATAGGTTCAAATAAAGAAATGATAATAGACCATCATATTCACTCTTGAACTTAAGGTGGTGATGGAGATTGTGTAGGTGGTGGTGATGGTGATTCAATTGGTGGTGGTTGATGGACGAGAGTTGGGGGTGTAGGGGCAGCAATAACACCAAACATAGTCATTTGAGCTAGTTATAGATTTTGGAGTAAAACACCACCAAGGTTAGAGAATTGCGTTGTGATGAGATTTTGCATTGAAAGCTTGAATAACTCACTTTCTTGCCTTCGTTGTTTGGCGAAGGAGTCCATTACATGACCTATGATCTCTTGGACTTGATCTCTAGTCACAACAACAAAAGGATCATGGTTGAGTGGGCCAGGACCTAAACTAGTGGCATAGACGATTACAACATCAAGTGTATCCTTCTCTCTTAGCATAGTTTCATTTGAGATTGTGGACTGTTTAGACGTAGGTTTTTTCTCTTGGTGGACAAGCTCATCAGGTTGAGTTGCTTTGGACCCCTCTAGGGTTTTATCCATAACACCAGTGTTTGTGAGGTTAATAATGACCTCATGAACAATGTTATGTCCACAGCTAGGGTTATTATACTTCATATGAAGGATCCTTCCTGTGTTTCTCAAACAAATCCTAAGGGATACTATTTTGAGTACTCTTTTTGTCTTTGGACTTCTAAAGGTTTTTCAACGCTACCTCTAGTGTGACCTCAATGGAGGGACAGGCACATTGTTGGATTCCAGGTGCAAACCAATGTGGTTGCATTTTGATGACTTTAGATTACACTGTACGTGTTCATTAAGGAAGCCAAAAATGAACTATGGCATCTGATGAAAGAGTCGTGAAGGCTTCAGATGGTGTATGCATATAGTCATGCCTTATCCATTCTGGTGCTTGTACTAAAATAGACTCTCTAGAAATAGGTTCTCCTTGAACATCTTTAGAGAAAGGAGATGAAGATTGAGGGCTACCTTTAATGAGTGCCAAAGGAAACCTCTAACCACTCGTTAAAGGTACTTTTTGTTTCACATATCTCTTTAACCTATCTAGATGAATGAGGAATAGAGGTGGAAGTTGTTTGGTTGCAATGTATGGATGCTTGTGAAGTGGAGAGCAGGAGCATCTTGTGTATCCTCACTACCTGTTAAGGATGTAGGAGCACATTCGTTGTCACCAACAATAGGAACTTACCACTCTTTGTCACCAATCTTGGGATTGACTTTGGTGGCTCTAGTCTTGACTCGTCTAGAGTCCCCTAAATCTATTGGAAACTTGTCTAATACAAACTAGTTGTGCCAAAATTCTCATGCCGCCATAGAAAACTAGTTGGTTTCTCAAGTCCACTGGTTTTGAGGGGAGTACATAAGATTTTATTGAAATTGTTAGGGCAGAAAGATGACTTATTGGCCTTATAGGTGACGGGATTGATTCCGGTGACAAATCTAATCCCTTTGGTGTGGGTGACAGGGATATAGCTACTAATTTAGAACTCCATGCGACACCAGGCTTAGAAGATGTCAAATGGGTCAATGAACAAGTCTATGGTATCCATTATGTTTTGACTCCTTTGATCCTTAACCTTTTAACCACCCCCCTAATTTCCAATTACTAGAGAAAATAACATCGGTAGGTGGCAAATAGAATGGTCTAGTGATGATGGTCGGATTTGATCCCAAGGTAGAAGGGGAGATGTTGGAGTCCTTTTACTACTACGAAGGAGAAGGAAACAAGGTTTGCATAAAGGATTCTTTGTCGATGTATGTTATTTACTTTAATAAAATTGGTTTGCAGCTACCCCTTAATGATTTCCAAATCGAGGCATACTAAACTTCTCTCAGGTTATTCATGCCTCTCTTTGAAGGGTCGTATAGATACGAGGATCCTTAAAGCTTATGAAGAATTATGTAAAAGCTTTAAGGAAATGTACTTCTGGGTTAGACCTTCTAAGGACTGTTGGGATAACCTATTTGTTTTTTATGAGAATGAGGGTGACCAACAATTTAAGTCTCATTTTGAACTGTACTTGTCCTCCATTCCTTATAATCAGTCAGCCAAGTCTTATAGGAAATAGTAGGAAGGGTTGACTCTAAAAGAGTTTGCTTCTGCAAATTTAATCATTGAATTAGAAGTATAAACTGATTTTATAAACTACTATTGAAGATTAGAAGTGGGTTCTAGGTGCGCTGGTTGTTTGTACTTTACTTTTTGTTTTGAATTTGAATACATATGATGTTAGTAAGCTTTTTGTTGTTGCAAAAGCATTCATGGGGAAATCGTAGGATAATCCTTCGTTGGTCGTCGCTTCTTATGCTCCCACTGAAAATGATAAGAAAACTTTGAATAAGTCAGAATCGTCCGACAAAGAAAAGGTTACTACTACGGAGAGCCACTCTAACTCTAATCATGACATGTCCCCCCCTCCTCTAAAAAGGCAAAGGGTCATAAATATTGACGATAATGTGGAATTGGTTGGCTCTAGTTTGGTCTGTGCTAATAAATTTTTTGCTCCTTTTATGTGGGTGTTTTCAGGTGAAGAGATTGGTCATGTCATTTTGTCAAAAAAGTGGAGTACTATTCATACGAGTGGGTATGCCAACTTGGATTCTGCCATCTCAATTTTGTCAAGGTAAAGGAGCATCTAACTCATGTTATTCTACGATTCAAAAGCTTTTTTGAATTGAAGCAATCCTTAAGTAATGTCAATCCACTAAACCTAAATGAGGAGAATGATGTTGCCTTAAAGAAATTCAAGGTCAAGTTGATGTATTGACAGAGTAGCTTAACAAGCATAAAAGTTGGGCTAAAGACTTAAAAACTTATGCCCAATGAGGAGAAGAAATCATTTGACTTAAGGAGGAGGTTAACCAGGTGAAGGAAAAGCTCGCTGATGATGAAAGGAATATGGATCCATGGTAAGAGCATTTCAAGAAAGTTGTCAAAGACTCTTTCAACAATGCCCTAAGATGAGTCGACTTCCTCCATCACAAAGGAAATATTAAAAATTCTCTTTATAATCCTTGTTGTGAGGTTGTTGATGGGAAATTTTGTGTTTGGATTTATGGTAAGCTTTGCCCCACACATCCTGGGGCTCTTAGAATCATGAATGAAAATTTTGTGGGACCGGAAATTACTGATGTGGATATGCTTGATGACATAATGGCAAATGGATTTATTAATACCCAAAGGCTAACCCTGATGATAGGAATATAAAATCTTCTAACGCTAATGCCGATCTTGAAGAATCTGAAGGTCGGTATTCTGGTTTTGCATGTATTGGAATTGAAAATAATAGGAATACTTCACAACAACCAAGAGGGTGGTGAATTGGTTGAACCTTGGTATTTTAAAATCAAATTCAAATCAGAGTTTCAAGATCTTTATCACTTACAAAACCAAGAAAACTTCTACTCAATCACATAGCTCAGCCCAAGAATTCGATAGATCAGAGTAAAATCTGTTGAACAATGAATATGATTCAAAGAATTAAAGATCAATGAATAAGATGAGATTAGAGATATAGAAATAAGAACACAAGCAATTTATACTGGTTCACTTCAAAACCTGAAGCTACATCCAGTTTCTTCTAATTCACATTGAATTAGAGTTCCACTATTATAAAATATTCTTACAAGCCTTTACAAGAATCTCTCCTTTATCAACCCTAGATAAAGAACAAAAATCTAAAACCCTATTAGACTTCTAAGGAGAAAGATTCAGAGAAGACTACTCTAATCTTTATGCTAGAGAACCCTTCTCTAGTCCCAAGCTATAAGAATCCTATTACAATAGCCAAATTCAACAAACTATGTAAACAAAATTACAATCAATGAGTTAAGGGAAGAAACAACCTGATGATCCAGTGAATGACATGCATGTGAATGAACAACTCAGGTTCAAATACAAAAACAAACTCAGAACATTCTTCTTCCTTAACCTTTGAAAGACACTTCTTGCTTTTTGAATAACTTAAAAACCCATGAGTGTTTTAGTTGAAGAAAGAACTCATAGAACTCAGAAAATTACTTTGAATATGTTTTGAAAGCTTGTGTATGCTTAGAATATGAATTGATTAAGTTTTTAAAACAAGTTGAGCCTTGGTTCTATTTATAACAAACTTTTGTAACTGTCAGTAATCGATTAAACGCGCCTAATAATCGATTAAAACACTCATGTAATCGATTAAAACAACATTGTAATCGATTAATGTGTTCTATAAATTTCTGGACATGAGCAACGAGCAAAATAATCGATTATTCCATCCTGTAATCGATTAAGACAGCAAGCTTCAAATTATCAAAATACACTATGTAATCGATTACTGAATTTGGTAATCGATTAAATCAGGAAGCTTTATAAAACAGAATAAGCTATGTAATCGATTACAGTATTTGGTAATCGATTAAGACAGGAAGACAATATTTTCAATTAAGCCTGTGTAATCGATTACTACCTATTGGTAATCAATTCTTCCAGAGAGTCTTAAAACCATGTATAGCAATGTAAAGCTTTATAATCGATTACTATCTATTGGTAATCGATTAAAGTGTTGCAACAAAGCAGTGTATGTGAAAACAAAGGTTAAATAATCGATTATTCTGATAGGTAATCGATTACTTTGTTCTTGAAAGCTTTTCCAGAATGAACTAAGAACAATTTAATCGATTATATCTTTAATGTAATCGATTACAATAGTATAAATTTTTTTTCCAAAAACCTGAGTCAAAATAAAACCTTAGTAAAGTATTAAAAGCTTTGTTTGATTTTCATAAAAACCACTTTATTAAATCAATGAATGACGTATTGAATGTATGAATGCATGGATCAATCAGATTGCTTTCCTTTTACATAAAATTCCAAGTCTTCAAGCATGTTGAAAGCACAAAACTCTTCTTGTATCAAAGACTTCCAAACATCATGAAGCTCCCCCTGTGTCCAACAGGAATGAGTTTGACTACTTGTTGAACAATTATTTCTACCTTTAATGTTGTTTTATCTTTGCTGTTTATGAATACTTGTTTCATTGTCTTTAATATTGTTAATTGTACCAAATCTTAACCATATCTTGTTGATGGCATGTGATTTTATTCTCTGCATAACTGCCTCATATATTGTAGTTGACATATATTGATCGATGTTTAATTTCCTTGTTTCCTGATTGGTTGCTGCAATTTTGTGTATCAATCTGGTTGTATGACTTGTTTTTTACGCTTTCCTTGGCCTATAAATGACTGCCTTTATTTCATTGTTTACTTAAACTTTTTATTGATTATTTTTCTTTATTAGTTATTTAAAATATCTTGATCACCACTTTGGGGCTTTACTCTTTGTTTTTGATGGTCGAAGATATTTTGATAGTTGATGAAGCTTCTAAGTCAATCTGTTGGTATGCTATTATTGCACTTGATTTCAACATCATTGTTGTCAAGATATTTTGTGTAGTTGAAAAACAAAGGCTTTTCTCCTCATGGCTTTGATCAGCAGTTGGAGCATTGTCGTGAGGTAAGCCCTCTAAAGGTGCGAGTCCATTGGACACCAGGTGTGTTGCGTTGATGTGTTGATTTCCATGGTGTGTGCCCTTCCCTTGTAGTTCAACATGGATCTTGTCTCAAATTAAGTTGGCTTTCCATGCCAAGCCACTCTTTTTGTTTTATTGTCATCAAGAGTTAACTTCATTTATTGCAAATGTAGGCTGAGTCGATGTAAATCTTGGCCCAAGATGTAATATTGACAATGTTGTTATGAAGAATGTGTTGTTATCGCTGAGGCTTTCTTGTTTAGAGTACTTATCATAACAAAGATCCATGGACAAGTGATCCTTGCATCCTTGAGACTCGAAGGTCCTGACGAACAACACAATTGTTATGGTGTAGAACACAAGTGTAATTTGTTTTAAGTAGCGTGAATTAGAATGAGAGAAAGAGATAAAGAGTTTTGGATCAAGTATGATTGAGTCCGTAAAAATATGGAAGAGCCCCCATGTTATTGCAAGGTTTCTATTTATAGTGCTATAGTCGTGGCACTACTAGCCACGTGTCTTATTACAAGTATTTGTGGGGACCCTATTTTGTGGGCTGCCATAAAGTCATCATAAGTCAATTATCACTAAAGCATCTTCGATTTATGTTGTTCTTGGACTTGTTATTGACTTATTATCCTTAAGTCGGTCAATAAATGCTAATTTGTGTCCCACGTGCCTTTGATATGTAAAATTGATATGTAACTCAGAACAATTTTAAACTATAAAAGACTTACTTAAAAAATATTAAAATATAAACATCTAATTAAAAAAAATAATAATACTATAGTTATTTACAAATTTATTTTATTTCATTTTATCTAAACCCTTTGCCATTATTCCTCTATTAAATTTTATTTTAACTAATATTTCTTATACTAAAAAATAATGTTGGTTCTCTTAATAACAATAAAAAGGCTAAAATATTTTTCAAGTCCCTACAAATATGGAAAAGTTCAAAATCCATCCCTGCAAAATTTTGGGTACGTTTTTTAACCTCACAAAATTTAATTGTGGTTTTTTTGGATCCAGAGCTAGGCTTAGGTTATCTGAACCTACGTGGCAATTTTTTTCGACGTTTTACAAACAAAAAAAAAGGCCTATTTCTTCAGGTTATTCTTCTTCGACATATTCGATTCCTTTTCAACCTTCTTCTTCAACCTATTCAACATTCTTCTTCTTAAACACAACCTTTTCATTTCTGGTTAAAATTCATCTTCTTTGAGCTCTTCAACCTTCTTCTTCATCTTCTTTCTTCTTCGATCTCTTCAACCAATGGACAAATCTGGAGCTCTTCGATGATAGGGTGTCCAAGTTCGTCGGCATCTTTATCCGCGAGGAATGATGAGTACCGGTGCAAACTACCCATGTTGTTGTTGACTTCAAGTAGCATCGACAAACCCGAAAGATGTTTTTGGAGATATCAGAATTAGGCGGTAAGTGCTCTAATTGATGCATTTTTATGTTGTCCATGTTCCCTTTTCATGTTCTTTATGATCCTTCAACTTTTTTAGAGTCCAAGTATCTACAACTTTTTTGACTGGGCTAATGGTCTTGTCAATGCTAGAGGAGCAAATGTTGATGGAACGTAAGCGGCTGTTGCTGATCCAAGCCAAGGCACATTTAGTAGGACAAAACAACAATTGGAGCAGTTAGAGGAGGCTCAAAGGAAGATTATTAAATTGCATAAGAAATTTGTTGGTGAAAGAAGGAATGTGTATTTATTGATTGGATTTTTGGTGATGTGTTTGTCCATGATAGGGACATTGATTTTCATTTTTTTTGTTGAAATGTAACTGCTAAATGTAATGGGTTGATGTTGTTGTTAGCAATGAACAAGAATGTAATGGGTTGATGTTGTTGTTAGCAATGAACAAGTTGTTCTTTTGTATTAATGGAGTTTTACATACTTTATTTTTAAATACTTCATTTTTAATTATATAAATTATAACATGGTATTAATTTAGTTTTACATTAAATCATTTTTAAATACTTGAGTAAAGTATTCCTATAAAAAAACAGTAAATCATTTATTCGTGTATTGAATGAACAAAGTTTGATACTTTGGATATTGATAAGGAAAGTGTTTAATAATCACATATTATTATAACCATTGTCTAGTAAAAAAGCAATAACAGATAGTGTTTGATACTTTGGATTCCATCAAAAGACTAGAGAGAAGATTCCCATTGTTTAATTGAACAAAAAAAAAATCCCACCCACACAACAAATACATCCAAAAAACTTTCACTAGTATTTTCTACCACACATCAACACCCAATTTGATTCCCTTTGACATGTTTTGATCTAAAAATAACTTTTTCCTTCCTTTGACCTTTTTTGTTATTCTTTTGGTTCACAATCTTTTGATTCACAATCTTTGTTAGCAATTGTGCTGGAGTACAATTTGCAAGGAATTCCTTTTCTTTGATGAGTCCTTCATGCTTGGGGCAAAACAAGCCTTCTCTTTTTTCCTATATAAGTAGACAAGTTTAGAATACAAATCAATAAGAAGTAGAAAACAGTGGAGCATATTTTACCTTTTGTTTTGGTTTTGGTTGCTTTTTTCTAGATTTCCTCCCACTCGGGTTAGATGTCCCAACTTGAGATGCCTGCATTGGAATTAGATTCAGTTGGAATTACATATCCAATTCCTCTCACCACAGATCCAACATCTGCAACATTTGTGGAATTTCAGATCCAGCAGCTTGTGTCTCATATTCATTAGGTTCAAAAGTTGTTCCTGCTGTTGGAATTTTATATCCAGAAGCTTGTGTCTTGGATCCATCAGCTTCAACAGTGTCTCTTGCTGATGGAATTCCAACGCCAACATCTTGTGCCTCAGATACACCAGTTGGCACAGGTCGCTCTTTGTAGGTTTGAGTGTTGTGTCCATACTGAAGGCATCTCTTGCATTTGTTTTTGGTATTTTATCTTCTTAATTTAATTGGTCTTGTCTCTTCATCTGACTCTTTTCTTCTTAATTTTTTTGGTCTTCCAGGCCCAACCTTGTAGATTGGAGGCAGAATTGGATCAGCAATATCCTTTGGTTATTTGTCTTCACCATTTATAGGACTTATCGTGTGACTGTAGCACTTAGCATATGCCCTCTATAGTAGTAGGCGTGAACGTATTCCTCTGGTTTCTCCCTATTTTGTTGTATAGAAAAAAAAAATATGCGTACAAGGTATGCCTACCAATGTCCACAGATTACAAGAACAAGTCCTAGATGTTGGATTTACAATGAACTTTTCAGTAAACAATATGTGTTGTAACGCCCTGAAATTTTGATAACTGAAAATAGATGTTTGATGTATTTCTTGTGTTATTTGACAATTTGATTAGTTTAGATTAATTGAATTGTTATATGAATTATCCATGTGCAATTTCTTAGTAGATGTAAAGTTATGTCGAATTTGTTTGAGCTGCGTTGTAATTAAGTGATTGCGAGTTTGATCCAAAACCTGTTTTAGTAAAATCACAATTCTGGATTGGTTAACCGTTGGATCGCCTTCAAATTTTGGAAAAGCACGACTCTAATTGGAATTTATGAGACAACTCAAGGAATACTATGGGTTGTACCAAACTACATAAGGAGGTTATGCTAAGTAAATGCAATTGCTAGAAGCCAAATTTCATAAAATTTGCATGTCATACAAGTTCATTTGATTTTGTGGTTCAATGGAAATTTGAACTTGTAGCTTTTGTAACTTTGCTTTGCTTCTAAATTCTTTTTTCTTTTTATTTTTCTAGCCACAATTCAATAATGTCTTTGGCTATACCAAAATGTTTCTCTTTTTTGTAAGCCTTTCTTTTTCTTTTGCACAAGTTCAAAATTTCTTGAAGAAATTTGATGAATCACTAAAAACAATGTATAACAATCGTAAAATTTGTTTCTAACAACTTAATTCAGTTTAGGCATGAGATTAGAATCAAAACAAGTGTTCATACAACACAACAAACACTACAAACAAAAGTTGACAAGAATCAAAGCTAGAAAATTAGAAAAAATTTCAAGAACACATGAAGAACATGTAGAACATGAACACATGAAACTTGAAGGAAACACAAGAGTTATGTTGTGGAACACACAACAAGCCCACAACACCAAGAATCAAATGAAAACAACAAGAAACAAGGAATTGAAATGAATTTTCATTTTTTAGCTTTGATGCAGTTTTTTTACCTTTGAAGAACTTTTAAAACTGAACTTGAAGAAGAATTCCACAAGGATTAGGCTCTGATACCACTTGATGTAATGTCTACAACCATAGACATTAAGTTTTCCAAATCTACCTTACAATGAAACCCAATCTTCAAGCAAACCTCAAGAACTCTAACTTATGCACTTTCACAAGAATTTGGGGTTGTTTTTTAAGCTTTTTTATTCAGAAATGGAAGATGGAAGAGAGGTTAGGGATGACAATGGATGACAGCATGGAAAATCTTTCCAATAAGCCTAGGAAGAATCACCATAATAGCATTGAGAAGCCATTGATAAGACTCAGGAAGTTCTTACACAAGAACAAGAGAGAAACTCTGACAACAATTTTCAGAATTGTATTAATGAACCAAAGTTAGTTACAATCAGTTTTTGGGTGGTTTATATAACACGAAATTACAAGCTTAATCCCATTAAATGTAAGGAAAATGCAGATTTAAATGAGGTCCAAATGAAGCTTGAAATGCAAGCTTCTCCCAAAATGACCCTTGGCTGACTCAGCATGTGCAGTACAATTTTTATGCTAAAGTAATCGATTAATTCGTCCTTATAATCGATTAAAACAAAGTTTTTTACACTTTTCAGGCTTATGTAATCGATTACAGCTATCTTGTAATCGATTAAAACATACAAACTATTTTATAAAATGCCTTCGTAATCTATTACAGAAAGACGGTAATATATTAAAACAGACAGCACTTCTTTGTGCTTCCACTGAGTTGGTGTACTTCTTCATGTTTGTCCAAAAGATACAAGTTACTTTTGATGTGGTCTTGAAGGGCTTGAATTCTAGCTCTTATCATGGGTCCTTTAAGGCTCACCAAAGGAAGTTCTTCAAGTTTTCCTTCTAGATCTTTAGCTTGCCATGGACCTTCATCATCCCCTCCTTCTTGAGAGAAACTTGTCCTCAAGTTTGCTTCTTCACTTGTACCTACACCATACAAAGAAAGATCACAAACATTGAAAGTAGTACTCACACCATACTCACTAGGCAATTCAAGTTTGTAAGCATTGTTGTTGAAGATGTAGCCTTTCCACTTGTGTTTGTATCTCTTTTGCTTCCATGGAGGAAGTCTCACCACTTCCTTGAAAAAGAGATTGGCTACTTCACAAGTATCATCACTCTTTTGACAAGGAATGAAGTGTGCCATCTTTGAGAACCTATCAACAATAACAAAGATATAATCCTTTCCCCTCTTGGATCTTGGAAGACTAAGCACAAAATCCATAGAAATGTCAACCCAAGGAGAGTTAGGAATAGGCAAAGGTTTAAATAAATCATGAGGCATTAATCTAGATTTAGCTTTATGACAAGTAATACATTGAGATACAAGCTTATACACATCATGCCTCATCTTTGACCAATAGATAGGTTCATGTAAAATAGCCAAAGTTTTACTACACCAAAGTGTCCCATAAAATTGTTCTCATGAGCTTCCCTCATGAAAAGTTCTCTCAAAGAGCTTTTAGGAACACATAGTTTCTTTTCCTTTTCAACATCTAAACAAATAGAGTTAGAAACCATATAATGAAGAGGTTGTCTTGCTAATAAGACTCGCTTGATATCTTTTCCTCTCAAGAACAAACTCTCTTTAATCTCATGAATTTTTTGCCCTCATTTTCTTTCACTTTTCTTTTCTTTTCACTAGTGTTTCTCTTGGGTAGCTCACTATTTTTGTCTTTATCAAGTGCAGTACTTTTTTAACTCTTGAATTCTTTTTCGTTTCATCTTTATTTGATCCTCACACACTTGTCTAGGAGTCAAAGGCCTCAAAATAAAAAAAATCATACGAAAAGAAAAAGGGGGATACGAAATAACTATAGTGGATGCATTGGATGGGTGTGAAGTGATTGATATTATCCCTCCAGGACCAGAACTTCTTGTTTCAGAAGGTGACTCTTTTACTGCCTAAGTGCTCAAATTCAAAAGTGTTCTCCATGCCATTGTGTATCACTTTCCTATCATATTGCCATGGCCTACCAAGAAGGATATGACCAGTCTCCATAGGTACAATATCACAAAGAACATTATCATTATAAGCATTAATAGAAAAAGGAATGAGTACTTGAGAATTTACTACCACTTCTCTACTTTCACTAAGCCATTGTAGCTTGTATGGCCTTGGATGCTTTGTGGTTGGCAAGTGTAATTTCTCCACAAGTCTTGTGCTAGCAACATTTGTTAGAATCAAGAAGCTGAAGCATAGGATTCCAAGTTGAAGAAGCAAATGATTTTGGTGTTTTACATGCCCAATCTTAATTGATGGCATTTGTAATTTGTTTCTAAGCTTGGTCAATCAAGATAAAGCTTTATAATTCTCAATATTCATGCATTCATACATTCATATAAAGAGAATTAATCATATAATGTTAATCAATCAAGTAATGGTTCATAAAGGCTATTAGAAATTGTGTAAAACAGTTCTCACTGCTTTAGGCTTGTGTTGGTTTCTGGTAAAAGCCTTGTGATCATTTTAATCGATTACCACTTAATCATAATCGATTAAATAAGTTCTTCACAGTTTTTGGAACTTCCTGTGATAATCGATTATTTGGGTATTTAATCGATTACCAAAGCTTCTGCATAATTTTACACAACATGTTCATCTGGTTTAATCGATTACCAGATATTCGTAATCGATTAAATATGCATTGTCAAGTTTTAGGCATGGTCTGTGTTAATTGATTATTTGGTTGTTTAATCGATTACTGAGTGCTTTGAAAAACTTGGTTCATCTGAAGTAATCGATTACAAGGCGAATTAATCGATTAAATTGTTCGTGACAAATTCTTAGATTCCTGATGAACACTTTAATCGATTATCTGGTTAAATTAATCGATTACAATAGTTAAAATAATTGATTACATTGATGAAATAATCGATTACAGTTAGTTAAAACAGTTTTTTTATAAATAGAAAAGTTGAGTCTCATTGAGAGAGTTAATACCCAAAGCGTACAAATTAGTAAAAACCTTCTCCTACAATTCTCTTGAGTACCCAAGTCAGAATCAAGGTTGATAATCATAGTTGTTGAGTATCAATGGGAACTACATAAGTTCTAAGTGTTGTAACTCATAGATCAAAGTTTTCTCAATCTTGCTCTTAAAGAAAGATTTCAAGAAAGTTGTAACACCCTGTATGCATCCGGTGTATTAACATATTACTTAATCAGATAAGCGCTTAATTACTTTAATTCATAAGCTGCGGAAGCGATTTCGAAACCATATCTCTTGATACATTATGTATGGTACACATATAACTTTAATATAAAACATAAACACACATGCCAACCTCATTGATCCAAACAAACATAATCAAAGGCAGATGAAATAACCAATATCTCTACGGATATATTAGGAGGTATCAAAGGTATATACATACATCAGGTGACACTCACAGTGTCTATACAAAAGAATAAGCATCCGGGTGCTTTTGATCTCAAAGATCACTTCCTCACACGAGGGCATACAAGATATATAGACATTACAAAACATAACATGTGTGTACACACACATCTTCCCTCTACAGGGGTACAAAGCATCATCAGCAAAACTGAGCTACCAAGCTCTCCTCAAGCTGCCACACAACTGTGCAGGCAGTGTCTCTACTGGGACTTCCCGCCCTAAAATCGATCATCTCTGCCAGATGGATCACCTGCAAAACATAATCCCCACACGGGATGAGATGCACATCTCAGTAAGCTTAGGGTCCTTGGAGGCATCTCCTCCACCCTGGCTCACTTTCATGACACACGTCATCAAGGCATCACAAACAATTTGGCCTCCCGGCCCTTATAACAATACATAGCCAAGTCATCTAGCTTTAATGTATACTGCGGAACTACGCCGCCACGATGCATCATCATCAGCATCTAACCTCACTGTGAGACCGGAACTCACACCCGTGTCATCCCATCGGGAGCTACCCCTTACGCATAGACGCACGTATATTGCACCTCCGAGAATAGGCTTCAACCGCGACGAGACCACCTATCTCTTGGTCTTAAGGGATCATCATCACCCTGGGATCATCATCACCCAAGAGCAAACTAAGCTAGGAGGTGCGCTCTTCTCCTAAGGAGGTCCATATCTATCTAACTGGCCAGAAGATCTATTCAACAAGTAACCATATATACAAAGCATAGAAGCATGCATACATATCATTATGAGAAAGCAACAACCAATTGAATGCATGCATCGTGAATGCAACCATCACTCCCTCGGAGTATGGTGGAACACAGCAGTGGGAAACACTACCAAGAAACCAAGAACTTACCTGGCAAAGCCGTGCTCTGCAGTTCTCTCCCTGATCGGTGGTCTACGCCACTGACACCCTCGGTGTCACGCCCTATACAAGGCATACAGCTTAAATCAAAACCAAAGCAACCACACAAGGCATAAGCATATAACTCGGTTCTCAACCGTCACAATGAAAGGAACGTCCTTCTTTTCCAAATCTCAAAGTCATCTAACTTAAGGTTACCAAGGCTCATCAATCACTAACAATACATAGACCCTCAGTGGTCTATCTTGGCCTAGCTAAAGCACTAGAGTCTCCACAAGACTCGGTGCAAGCCAAAACAAAGAGCTACAAGCTCTATACAGGCCAAACTCAAGAATTCACAACATAGCTTGAACGGTTTCCTTCACACAATGTAGCCGTTCATATAGCCTCTCAGGCACATGTAGAGCAAGTATCAAGGCTCATGCATGTTCTATAATCATCAATTAACCAACAAAATATCAACACATGCATATCTCAGAGCCAAGAATCAAAGTTCATGAAACTAACATTTGAGAGCTAATCCTTCATCACAACAACATTCTAAACATACTTTTCTAAGGGACCGAAGGCTAATTCTAGCTCTAGCTAAAATAGGTCACTATTCATCCCAAAATCAAACTCACAAATCAAACGGTAAAACTTGAGTTTCTTACCTCTAAACGGTCAAGGAATGCTAGAAAATGACTTTCCCAGGCCTTAGCGTCCTTGAATCGCCGTCTTTTCCGCAAACTCAAGCTTTTCCCAAAGTTCCCTAGAGAAAGGGATTTCTCCGATTGATGGATTTTTGGGAAAATGATGAAGGATTCTAGCTCACAAGAAGGTTTTTCACAAGTTTCATGTTTGGTGGGAGGTGTTTTGATGAAAAAAAACAAAGGTTTAAGAAGCTTGGGTGCTCAGCAATGGAGGTGCAAGGCTAGAGGAAGAAGAAGCAAGGGAATTTGGGCCAAAATTCATAAAATGACCCATTTATAGTGGGTCTGCCCGTGCTCCCGTGCTGGTGGCGCCACACTGGCGCTAGCGGCGCCACATTCCAGGGGAAATAGGCTTCCTGGAGCATTCTGGCGCTACCAGCACCATTCCGGCGATACCGGCGCCAGTTCCCAGTGCATTTGGCGCTGATGGGGCCACTCTGGCGCTACCGGCGCCAAATTCCAATGAAAAATAGCCTTCTACTACACTCCCACACTACTGGTGCCACTCTGGCGCTATCCATCCATCGCTAAATCCATCGCTAATTCTGTCACTAATTTCATCACTAAAGCTTTTTGCGACCGAATATTGAAAATTTAAACTTATTTTTTCTTTTTCTTTTATTTATTTAGCCAAGGTCATTATATTCACCCCACCTTTTTAAGAATTTTGTCTGCAAAATTCAGAATCATACCTGTCAAACAACTCGGGATATAGCTGCACCAGCTCCTGCTCCCGCTCCCAAGTCGCCTCCTCAGGTGTCCTCCCTTCGCATTGTACCTTGACTATGGGAATGGTCTTGCTCCGGATCTGTTTCTCCAGCCTATGTAGAATCCGCATGGGTCGTGTAGGACAAGTCAGATTCTCTTTGATTTGAACGGTGTCAAGCTCCACCACGTGCGAATGATTTGGCACGTATTTCCTCAATTGGGACACGTGGAAAACATCATGTAGCCCTGACAATGGGGGAGGTAGAGCTACCCTATAACCCACTGGTCCTACTCTCTGAAGGATCTGATAGGGACCAATGAAATTAGGACTCAGCTTCCTCACGCCCAAAGCCCGTCTTACACTTGTGACCGGAGACAGCCTTAGAAACACATGGTCGCCCTCATCAAACTGCAACGGCCTGTGTTTATGATCATAATAACTCTTATGTCGACTCTGAGCTCTCATCAACTTGCCTCTGATTAAACAGATCTGCTCAGAAGTCTCCTGAACCATCTCAGGTCCAAGAAGCTGTCTCTCCCCTACCTCTGTCAACAAACTGGAGTCCTGCACCTCCGGCCATACAAAGCCTCATAGGGTGCCATGCCCAGACTAGCATGAAAACTATCATTATATGAGAACTCCACCAAAGGTAGGTATCTGTCCCAGCTAGTACCTTACTCCAAGGCACATGCTCTCAACATATCCCCCAGAGTCTGAGGATGATAGGTTGTGCTAAGCCTCAGCTGGGTCCCAAAAGCCTTCTGAAGAGCACCCCAAAACCTATAGGTGAACTTCGGATCTCTATCACTGATAATACTATCAGGGACCCCATGCAGCCTCACTATCTCCCTGACATACAGCTGGGCCAACTTCTCTGCAGTTTAGTCAGTCCTCACAGGTAAGAAATTAGCAAACTTGGTCAGCCTATCAACAATCACCCAAATGGAGTCAACACCCATTCTGAGTCCTCGGTAAAGCCACTACAAAATCCACGGAAATGCTATCCCATTTCCACTTAGGGATCTGTAAAGGCTGTAGCAGACCCGACGGTCTCTGATGCTCAATCTTCAGCTTCTGACACACCAAACACTTAGCCACATGCTCAACTATGTCTCTTTTCACCCCTGGCCACCAGAAATTTCTCTTCAAATCCTGATACATCTTAGTGGCACCTGGATGAATACTAAACTAGCCCTTATGACCTTTTTATAGTGGGTCTGCCCGTGCTCCCGCACTGGTGGCGCCACACTGGCGCTACCGACGCCATATTCCAGGGGAAATAGGCTTCCTGGAGCATTCTAGCGCTACCAGCGCCATTCCAGTGCTACCGTCGCCAATTCCCAGTGCATCTAGCGCTGATGGCGCCACTCTGGCGCTACCGGCGCCAAAGTCCAGTGAAAAATGGCCTTCTACTACACTCCCACGCTATTGGCGCCACTCTGGCGCTACTGGCGCCAGCATCCGTCGCTAATTCTGTCGCTAATTCCGTCACTAAAGCTTTTTGCGACCGAATATTGAAAATTTAAACTTCTTTTTTCTTTTTCTTTTATTTATTTAGCCAAGGTCATTATAAAAGTCTAGTTATCATCTTCTATGCATAATCTTAGGTTGAATCATTCATCTCATTGTTGTTTCTGAGGATTATAAGGTGATA
Organism: Glycine tomentella; assembly: GCA_007407185.1. Taxonomy (NCBI): domain Eukaryota; kingdom Viridiplantae; phylum Streptophyta; class Magnoliopsida; order Fabales; family Fabaceae; genus Glycine; species Glycine tomentella. Next base: position 95,112 of record PYAF01004860.1, on the reverse strand, counting down.
TCTTTTTTGTACCTTAAGCTTGAAGTTCTAGTATATTTCTATTCTGAAATTGTTTGATATTTCCATATAACGTTTATAATCTTTAAAGCTTTTCTAGAAAGGGTTTCTAGAGGGAAGAACAGATAGGGATCTTTGGTTCTATATTGTAGTCTTCCTCTTTAATTTATAATTTTCCTAAAATACCAATCTTGTGGTAATATGGATAGTGGATGGATGAGGTTATATTGATGTCATTGATGATGTTGAAATGAGATGTTATTGATGTGTTGGTGAGATTGAATGATATAATGGTGATGTGGTTTATGATGTTTAAATGAGATAATGATGAATTGGTTATTGATGTTGAAATGAGATGAGTTTAATATGTATAATGATGATATTGAAATGTGCGATGTGGATACACATGAATACCATGGGGGTGCATGACTGGATAACCTTGCGAGGGTGGGTTTACGAATTTTAAGCATCCTAAAAGAGAAAGAGATTGTTTAAAATTCTGGTCCATATCTATCCATGGTCAGTGTATCAGTGATGTTGTGTATGTACATGGGGGTGCATGACTAGATAACCTTGTGAGGATGGGTTTACGAATTTTAAGCATCCCAAGAGAGAAAGCGATTGTTTAAAATTTTGGTCTCTATCTATCCATGGTCAGTGCATTGGTGGTGCCCATGTTTCATACTTTATATTTGCATGGATGGAAATAGAATGATGGACAGTAAGTACCGAGGGTACTAGGGGGCAACCACTCTGTTTGGAACTCCCTTGTGACTCAGGGCTGATCACCATGGGGGGAAAGACCAATGCACGACAGGGTGAGCTCGACGAGATACTACATCATTTTCCTGAGAGAGGCTATTTCCATAAGGATGGTACCACATGGCATTCTGAGAAATGAGTCAGGTGCATGTATCATTCTGAGCATGTTTGTTTGAGTTGTGAAGTGAATTGGATGATGGGTTTGTTGAGTGTGTATTAGACTGATAGACTTGTGGTAATGATTGTGGTTGTTAATGTTGTTTCCTTTCCAATTGTTGTTATCTGATGCTTGTTGGTTTTATATAATAGACTCACCCTTGCATTTGTTGTACCGTATGGTTAGTACTTGCAATGATCGCAAACTTTCATTCGTGTGAGCAGATGAGCAGTAGTAGGTGACCTTGGAAGGAGATCTTCTTTTTTGTTGGAGCCGCCAAGCCGATGTGATGACGTTGGAGTTCTTTTTGGGAAAAAGTTGTGTTTCGTTAATCAACTCTTTCATAGTTAGTCCCTTAATTCTTTTTGTGGACATGTATATTTTGAGTTGTAAATACATGTAAAACTAAATTAAGTTCTACAAATGTGAATGATGAGTACTGATTTAGTATATTTATACATATGTATTCAATTATTGTATTTGTATCATGTGTATGATGATTATATTATTGCGAAAAACTTACTACCATTTTCATAATCAGATTAATGGAGTTTTCATTAAAATTTAAAATTCACACGATTAGAGTTAGTGATGTCGTAATGACAAGGCGGGTCGTTACATTAGTGGTATCAAAGCAGGTCGAACCTTTTTTGGCCGTTGAGTTATGAGTCTTTTGTGTTTCTCTATGCATTATATGTTTGCTTGTTGAATGTTTGATGTTTGAGTATTGATTGTTTTGTAGTTGTTTAGGTTGTTTGTGTGTGAGACTTACGCATATTTGTATGGGTTCTAGAGATTTGTTGGTGTGGTCATAACATGTTTGTACTCCTGATGTCTGTTATACCATGAGTTCCAATGCATTGTCAGAAGTTATCAGACTAGCCATCTGGATAATTCGTGAAGTGCAATAGGACACTATGGCAAGCAATCAAGAATACAAAGAGTAAAGAATGAGCGTTAATGTCTCAAGAGAGAACGGTTGTAGAGGAGTGATTTCTTGAGGCATCAACTCTTAAGAGTAATTGAGTAAGGACTTGAGGTAGGTATAAAATTGCTTTATTTCTTTTTCTTGTGTGTATCCCTTCCATGTTTTTACTTCTTGGTGTGCGCAAGAAGTGATGGCTTATAGGAATGACCGTGCAATAGCTAATGTTCTCCAAGCTTTGAGGCTGAAGGTCAAGCTGTGACCTGGAGAACCTTCAAGAGGGTATTTATGAAGAAATACTTTCCTGAAGATGTTAGAAACAAGAAGGAGATGGAATTCTTAGAGCTTAGGTGAGGAAGTATAATTGTGGCTGAGTATGCAGCTAAGTTCAAAGAGTTGGTGAGATATTTTCCTCATTACCAAGGAAGATATGAGATTCCGTTACTTGTGTTATTCGAGTCCAGTTTATATCTTATTTGTGTGTGAAGAAACTTAAACTTTCTACATCTTCTTTGAATGATGAGCTTGTGGTAGAAACCCCAACTAGAGGGTATGTCTTGACTTCTGATGTGTGTTTGAATTGTCTTGTAGAAATTTCTGGTAGAAAATTCTTTATTGATCTGATTTGTTTGCCTCTTAGCCAAATTGATGTGATTCTGGGTATGGATTGGTTATCTTCCAACCATGTTTTGCTAAAATGTTTTGATAAAACTGTGGTGTTTGGCGATCCTGATGTGAGTGAAATGGGATGTTTATCTCTGACACAAAATTGTGTCAGTCTAACCTGGAAGTAAGGTGACGTTCCTGTTATTAGAGAGTTTCCAGAAGTGTTTCCTGAGGATATATCCGATTTATCGCCTGAGAGAGAGATAGTTTTCTATAGATTTGGTACCTAGTGCTAGACCCATATCTGTAGCTCCTTATAGGATGTCTCCTATAGAGTTAGCCGAGCTTAAGAAACAACTACAAGAGTTGTTGGAATAGGCAGTTTGTTAGACCAAGTGTGTCTCCATGGGAGTGCTAGCATTGTTAGTGAAGAAGAAAGATGAGACCATGAGATTGTGTGTAGACTACCGCCAGTTGAATAAGATAACAATTAAGAACCAGTACTCCTTGCCTAGAATAGATGACCTTATGGACCATCTAGTAGGAGCTTGTGTGTTTAACAAGATAAACCTTAGGTCAAGTTACCATCAGATTTGAGTGAAGTCTGAGGATATTCCGAAGACTACTTTTAGGACCCGTTATGGTCATTACGAGTATTTAGTTATGCCCTTTGATGTGATTAATGCCCTAGTGTGTTTATGGATTACATGAATAGGATCTTTCACCCCTATCTCGATAATTTTGTGGTAGTATTCATAGATGATATTTTGGTATACTCTAAGACTAGAGAAGACCATGAGAAGCACTTAAGGATTGTGCTGCAGATCCTTAAGGACTGACAACTTTATACTAAGTTGTCCAAGTGTGAGTTTTGGTTAGAGAAAATGAGTTTCCTAGGACATATAATATCCCAAGGTGGTATGGTTGTAGATCCTTCTAAGGTAGAAGTTGTTCTTAAGTGGGAGAGTCCTAAGTCGGTGTTTGAGATCAGGAGTTTTGTAGGTTTATCAGGATTCTACCGGAGATTCATAGAAGGTTTCTCCAAGTTAGCCTTGCCTTTGGCCAAGCTGACTCGTTAGGGTCAAGTTTTTGTATGGGATGCCCAATGTGAGCATAGTTTCCAAACTCTTAAGGAGAAGCTGACGATTGTGCCTGTGTTAGTTTTGCCTAACCCAAGACAACCCTTTGAGGTGTACTATGATGCATCAAAAATGGGTTTAGGAGGAGTGCTGATGCAGAATGGCCAAGTAGTGGCCGATGCTTCTAGACAACTCAAGACGCATGAAAGGAATTATCCCACCCATGATCTGGAGTTAGCTGCTATAGTGTTTGCTATTAAGATATGGAGGCACTATCTTTTTGGCTCTAAGTTTGAAGTGTTTAGTGATCATAAAAGCCTTAAGTATTTGTTTAGTTAGAAAGAGTTGAACATGCGTCAGAGGAGATGGTTAGAGTTTCTTAAGGATTATGATTTTGAGCTTAGCTATCATCTTGACAAAGCCAATGTAGTGGCTGATTCTTTGAGTAGGAAATCCTTGCAAGTATCTGCTTTGATGGTTAGAGAATTGGATCTCTTAGAACAGTTTAGAGACCTTAGCCTTGCTGTGAGGTTACCCCTAACAGTGTGAGATTAGGAATTTTGAGGATTATTAGCGGTTTACTAGCAGAGATCAGAGAGGGCCAGAAGTCTGATCCTTTCCTGAGGACTTAGTTATATAAGCCATAGTGATGGACTCCTGATCTGAATCAAGTCCTGTTTGCCCGGATCTTCCTTGCAATGGAATCAATTCTTCAATTGAAAGAAAAACAGAGTATGAAATGCTCTGTTTTCAAGAAAGCTTTTTAGGTTTGTGTTTTAAGAAATCGATCAGTGGAAAAGGATTAGAAGTCTTGCAAGAATCACCACAATAGCTCAGAAGCTATTGATAAGAAACAAGTTCTAAACTAAGAACAAGGGAGAAAACTCTCAACCTAACACACACAAAGTGCATTCAATTTCATTCAATCAAAAGTTGTTACAATCTGTTGAAATGTAGCTTATATAGGACACGAAAATATAAGCTAATGAAATGTAAATGCGTCCTAAATGAAATACAAATGTAGCTTCCAAGGGAAGCTATCCAAACAAATGTT
>PYAF01004860.1:27582-73091 GCA_007407185.1 Glycine tomentella | reverse complement strand
TACATTCATCTATCCCAAGTCACTCAAACATGCATCTTCATACAATAATAGCTAAGCCCTACTCCCGTAGTGATCTTAACCCTTTAACCCAAGTAATTACCCTAATCCCTTAGTGGTAGCTGTTAGGTTAAGCATTAAATGATGCAATAAATGGTTGCAAGCATACACTTCTATCCCTAGTCAATGTAAAGCTTGTCACCTTACCCAAGTCCAAGCATAGAATCCTAATATTCCTATTGTAAACCCTAGCTTTCAGTACCCAACCAGAGTGATCAGTTCCAGAGAGATAGAAACATGCATTCAACAAGATAAAGTGAAATAACTTGATATAAATGAAAGATAGCATCCAATACAATCCAAAGAAGGTTACATTCAGTGCTTAGCCCTAACTACAATAAGAAACTAGCCAAACCTCATTGTGGGTGGTTGTGTTACAAAAAGTGGCATACCTAGTTGAAGTAAAGGAAGAAGAAGATGGAGAACACCTCCAATTGAGCCTTCAATCTTCCAACCACCCTAGCTAAGTTACCCAAGCTTTCTAAAACCCTATTTTGTGTTGTTTCCCTCCAAGAAGTCGTGCATTGAATGCTGAGGTTCAAGTATTTATATTGTAGCTTGTGAAGTCCCTGTTTTGCCCTTGACAGCTTTAATTGGCGTCGGGTTCCAGAGCTGCTGACGCTCTTGGCGCCAGGTACCAGAACTGATGGCGCTCTTGGCGCGGCTTTGGCGCGAACGGCGCCAGCTTGTGTTCTTGGCGCTGATGGCGCTACTAATGGCGCCAGAGTTTTCTTCCAAGCTTGTTTCTTTTCTTCTGATTTTTGCTTAATCTTGGCACCTTTGATTGATTTCTTGGCAATTTATCACATTAGCTCAAATCATAACACAAAAAGGGCAATTATCCATGCTTAATGCTCAACTCTCGCTCTTAAAAGCTTAGGAAAACCTTATATGCTAAGCGCATATCATGTATTGTAAATATCTCAGTTACTTATTTTTCTTATGTTTCAATCTTGCATCATTAATTACTAAGCGTACTCCTCACTTTTATTCTATCCCTTTTTATTGCCATTTGATTTATTTGATCATATAATGTTATGTCAATTATTCATTTGTTTTTTTTTGCAATTCTACATTAGTAATCTTTCATACACGCTTATGTTCTGTGCACTCCATGTTGGGTCTTCGACTCACTTGGTGGTGTTTCAATAACATGTGGATAAATTTTGTGAATGTCATGCTTCGTCTCCGACTTGCTTGACTTCACAGAGTTATCGCAATGATCACTCAATTTTCCTTTTTCTCCACAAAAATTATACATTACTCAAAATCGCTACAAACTCCAATGCCTTAAGCGATTCTCTCCTTTTTTTCTTAAAATTCAAACTCGTTTCAAGGTTCAACGCCTTAATGACTATCTTTCACGCAATTGAAAATAATCTTTCAAAAAAGATAAAATCAACCCAACACACAAGTTGTTTTCTACCGAAAGAACTACGTAAGTCTGATTTTCTCATTGTACTTAGGGATACGTAGGAGCGAGGGAAGATCCCTTGTATACCTTAAAAAATAAAGAAAATATAAAATCCTCTCTTTTCTATAAAAATAAAAAAATTGCTTTCTTTTTCTAAACAAACAAAATATAACAAACATATTTTATGTTCTTAAGGGAAGATAAATAATTAAAAAGTCACTTTTTTTTAGCACACTCAGTAAAGGTTGTCGTCTTCATGACGGACGCGTGGGGGTGCTAACACCTTCCCCATGCATAAATAATTAAAAAGTCACTTTTTTAGCACACTCATTATCACTCACCCCAAACACCACATAAATATCAATTTCACACTTATGACTCAAAGCATACCTTGCCAAATCCATAGCATCTTGATCATTGGACAAATCCTTTAAGGTTTCATAATCAACATCATTTTCCACCACATTTTAATCCCACCAATAAACAAAATATTCAAGATCTTGTATCAGGCCTACAACTTCAAGGAATGACCATGTATCAATATCCAAGTCGTGATAGGCATTCTCCTTTTTCCCTTCCCATTTCAATGTTGGGTTTATAACCCATGACCCAATGGAATGAATAACAACTAAAAACCCTATACCAATTGAAAAATCAAACACAATTCAATTAACAATGACCAAAATCCCCAACTACCATAACCCAAATTGCACCCACAAAAAATGTAACCCAGTTCGCATTCACGTCAACACACCCAAGAGCACAAATCAAACTTACTTCGAATCCAAACAAAACCAAACATTACCCACTTTGAACCCATACGAATCCGAACCATGATAACCGCTATCAAATCGTTACAAAAACAAATAAAACTAGGATTAATTTTGCAGTAAAGGAATAACCTAGGTTGACTGAGAGATACGATTCACTTTGGTTCTGATCTCAATCCACTTATAAACAATAGAAGAATTTTATCAAACAGTTTGCATACAGTAAAAGAAAATTACAGAAATACACAACAAAAATGCAGAAAATGCAAAAACAGACAAAATTGATAAAAATTTTTGTGAAACAGATTCAAGAATATCAATCCAATTTACCAAACCAAGCAATTTGAATTATCATAATTCTTAAGTTAATGATCACATTATGAAGGTTCCTTCAATGTCATTAGAAACAGTTCAGTCGAATTAACTTATAAATCAATTGAAATCACAAATAAGATTGAAATATCATCCAAACAATCTGTGATTAAAATTCAAAATTAGGAAATGAATCCATAACCTAATCTGTTTTCAATCCTAAGCACATTTAGAATCATGAAAATCAAAAATAGGATTGAAGAAGAAGATGAACATTTACACAAAAATTGAAATATCAAACAGAACTCAAATTCTCCTTGCTTGGATTGGATCCTTAGATTGATCGATTGTTTAGCCTTCCATGATCATCATTAGTGGAAGAGCCATAAATTATTATGCAAGAAAATAGAAGAACAAAATTGAAAAAAAAAAGAAAAATGAGGAACAATTCAAAGAAAAAGAGAGAAAATAGTTTGATCTAAAAACTTGCACAAGAAGTCTCAAAAATCTGTTCGTACAAAATGAACTAGATGTTTTGTAGAATCCTTAGCTTTCCAGGAAACACTCATTCTCCATTTAGAGTTTTGTAGAATCCTCTAGGTTCTGCACAAGGAAGATAGGTCAAGCAAACACAAAATTCGAAAATAAGCAACAATTATCAATTAAGTCCAATTATTTGCCTAAGACCAAAATTGAGTTATAGTGAGAAAATAAGAGTCCAATAAAAGTCAAATAAGCTAAGAAGAATAAAAAAAAATTAAACTAAAAACGTTCAATCAAACCATAAACAACACAATTAAATAACCCAGTCCTAAACAGAAAGAAATGATCAAAGTTTTAAATAAAATTACCTTCTTATTTGAGACAACAACAACATTCGAGTTCGAATCACCACTTACTTTAAGTTCCGACCAACACCACCTTCAAGTACTCCAATAACAAATAATGTGCCTTCTCATATTGTCTCTTAGAATGCCACTAAAACAACACCAACCTCATCTTCAACGTACTCAAATTCCAAATGGGGTAACAAACACTAAACAAAGAGTGGGTTCATAGTCAAAATCACATTATTGAAGAGTATAAGCCACTAAAAATGACACCGACCTCATCCTCAATGTGCACCCAAAAGATAGCCAACAAGAAATTGACATGTGGCAAGCTCCAATTCACTTGTTGACGTGTTGACCGCTGACAATAGGTTGGATAACCCAAGCTTAAGACAATTATGTTTTGCCAGGACGAGGAAGGTACTTAAAATATTACAAGAGACCTATTCTAAACTTTTTCAACCAAATAAAAATAATGTTAGTTCAATTTGCAATATGCCCCAATTGCCCAAGTGAAACGCTAGTAAATAGGAGAAGCATGTATATAACAGCGCCGCCATAGAAGAAGCATATACATAAGTAGCCGCACCGTACACAGCCTCCTTCTTTTCCACTCACTGTTAGTAGCAGCAATGGCGAAGGGTGAAGACGCTTTGATTCGAAAGAAGAACAAAAAGCTTCGAAAGAAGAACAACAGCAGCTCTTCCTCTGTCTCCGCCAAGGTTGCCGCCGTTATCGCCGCCAAGAAGCGCCGCAAGGCCGGTAAACGCCGCATGTGCCAGGTACAAAACCTATCATCACTCCTTTTCTTTTTGCAAAACGTTTTCTTTTTAGTTAATTTTTCATTTCAGTGATTTAGTTTCGTTTGCTTGTTTGATCCCTTGTACTTCACTTTTGTATTATTCTCGTTGCAGAATGTTAGTTAGCTCTGTTTGGGTAGTTTTTTCAATAAGCATTTATACGGAGGAATAAGTGTGCGGACTGTTTGGCAAATGTGAGACTCAACTCTGCTGGTTTCTCCTGGTGGAATGAAATTCCTCATTTTCTTAGACAAACCTATGTTAGGGATAGGATTGACCTTCCTAATTATAGGTTTCGTTAATTTTGTTTTCGCTCTTTCATGGGTTTTGGTATAATCCCCTCATGCTCTTTGTTGTTTTTCTTTTTCCTTTGATTAAAAAATTTCTGTTGGCTAGTTACAGAGGATTCATAGTTTACGGGATGCCAACATAGTTGGGATGTCATATTTCTATAAGGATGTGCTTGCCTTCATTTAAAAAAATAAAAAAATAGCTTTTGGAGAAGCTAAATGAGAGAGTTTATGTGAATTACTTATGCATAAGGTAATTGTGGGAGAAATTTAATTCATTTTTTACAAGGGCTTTCTTTTTCTTTTAATTTCCGCAGCTATGCTTTCACCCTCTGGTTCTTTCTTATTCTTTTTTAACTGTCTTGATTATATTATATATTATTGCCTTGCATTCCTTGGCAGTGGTTCTGACTTTTGTGGAAAAATGGCAGAACTATGGCTTATAAGTTTTTTTTTTTTTTTTTTTTTTTTAATCTTTCTTCAACACTTATGTCTATATTTAATATAAGCTAGCCTAGGCTAGTACCCGCACATGTGCATGTTGTGTGTGTAATATTATTTCAAAAGTTTGGAAATTGCATGAATACTTTTTTTTTTTTGTTGCAAAAACACAATCAGAATCGACATGCATTGAAATATATGCCGAGACATTTGCAATGATTAATGCAATGTCTCATGTCAATATAAACTTGGTTTGAAGTATGATAATGATTTAGCCTTTTTGGTCTTTATCTTTTGTTACCTGCATAGTTAGGTTCATAAATGATTATCTTCTGTAAACTGTACGCTTAGAGCCCCTCATCACCCATCATTTTGGGAACAAAAGTACAGATTTTATCAGTCACTATTGACTATTGATGTTCTGGTTGAAAATTTCTAATTGTCCCTGATTGTAATCGATGACTTAGGTTATTAGATAGGATACACAATATTGGTGATTTGAACTGTTGGGTTGAAAGCAGTTTAGTGTATTGTTTTCTTTGTTGAATATGTTAATAAAGCATTGGTGCTGTTATTTCCATAAGCATTTGCTGAATTGTATTTATTGTGATTTCTTCTTGACTTCAGTAAAATAAGAATTGTACAAGTGATTTTTTTTTTTTTTTTAATGATATTAAAGGGGATGTGCTTTAGTCTACCTACTCTGGATGATCCCTTCAATGATCGAGGTGGGAAAGAGGAAATCAAAACAAAGGGTCCTAAAAAGAAATCCCATTCAAAACCAAAAGACAACATGGATCTTCTTAATGGGAAGAGTGCAGATGGAAAGAAACGCGCAGTTGGTGGGAGGAAAATTGCACGGGAATTGAATGATTTACAAAGGGAAAATGAGTCTGTCACAACCAGCAATAATCTGACTCAGAAATGTATCATTAACTCAGAAAGGAAAAATATTGATGTGACTGAGATGGCTCATCTTTGCGGTACCAAACAGCATGATTGTGACATTTCAGAGTTCCCTTCTAAGTTTATTTTTTGGTGCTTGAGTTTAATTGAAAATGCATTGCGACATGGTGATGCCTACACTGATGGAGAGGGTAACTCTTTCTTTTTGAATCCATGGGGATTAGAATTTTTGAAGTGTTATTCTACAGGGAAAGATCTGATGGAGACCAGTGGAACCTCTGCTACTGCTGAGCAAATTGCATGGATGGTTTCTGGTGCTGCTGATACTTTTGTCAGAAAAGAGAAAGAAGGGTTGTCCTTTCCCGGTCCTTTTCTTTTATTCCTTGTACCCTCCCAAGAAAAAGCTACCCAGGTTAGCTAAATTTCCTCAAGTGCTTACAATTTCATTGCTGGTTCTTTTGGTGGTTTTCTCTCCTTGTATAAAAATCACTTTACTGACATGTACACCCAACATGTCTTCCCTCCTCCCCTTTTTATTCTCAAAAGGAAATTGAGTCATGGGACCCTGTAGGTTATTTCATCTTTAAATTTGATGTTTGATTTGAAGCTTGACATTGTTATTAGGGATTCTGAATTTGATTCTTTTAATTATAAGATTTATATTGAATGACATTGCATTTTATTCTTCTATAGTCAGTTAAACTGTTTATAATGAAAAAGATCTATGTACTTAGTCATTTAGTGATTTAATCTGAATGTCACCAAGACAGTTCATAATAGTTCATGATATGACCTTTTCTTGTTCTATTTAATAAAAGTTGATATTAACAAAACGGAAGAAAGTTTCACAAATTTCTTCATTTCTTGTTTCTAGTGGGATGGGGCTATTGTTGTTGTTGTTTGCTTCATTGCCTGTTACAGTAGACCTTTACAAACTACTGCTTTGTTTGTTATATCTTTGATTCTAAAAATTCAAAGTTGGTGCACAGGTTCGAACAGTTTGCAAGCCTTTAAAATCTGTTGGAATACATACAGTGAGTATTCATCCAGGTGCTTCCATAGATCATCAGATTCAAGGGTAATTGTTGAAATTTCATTTTTTTTTCTTGCATTGCACAAGGTATTGATGTGTGTGATGACTGTGATAAAAAAGGCACGATATACTCAGATAATAGGGAATCTTTAGTATTGATAATTTTGTTTGGTAAGGCACACTGGTTCTCATTCATTCAAGTTTATTTTCTTTTATTTAGCTTTATTTAGGTACACAGAGGAACTGGCTAGAAAGGGTAAGTGAAGTGTTGTGGTGTGCAGTCACTAGGACGTCGGCTATTAGGGGCAGTGCTATGATAGAGACTTAGGTATTATGGGGTTCCTATATCCCACATCAAGTTTGAGTAGTATTTGGATTACTTAAGTGGCTTGGTTCTTGACAGCTAGCATTTAAGGGAGGATTTTTAAGTTAAGCCTTAAGACAAAATTCTAATATGGTATTAGAGCCTATCTTAAATTCATTGTTGGATAATCACCTTAATTTTGGTCACCATCCCTCCTTAATTGCGGCCTCTTTGGGTTTGGTTGCCTTGATTGCATCCTCGAGGGGTTTGTGTAGTCTCACATCATCTAGAGATATGACTTAAATAGAGTTTATAAAGGGGTTCCTATATCCCACATCAAGTTTGAGTAGTATTTGGATTACTTAAGTGGCTTGGTTCTTGACAGCTAGCATTTAAGGGAGGATTTTTAAGTTAAGCCTTAAGACAAAATTCTAATATGGTATTAGAGCCTATCTTAAATTCATTGTTGGATAATCACCTTAATTTTGGTCACCATCCCTCCTTAATTGCGGCCTCTTTGGGTTTGGTTGCCTTGATTGCATCCTCGAGGGGTTTGTTTAGTCTCACATCATCTAGAGATATGACTTAAATAGAGTTTATAAAGCTCGGGTAGTTGTCACCTTACAATCCAGTTTCGTGGGGTTGAGTTAAGCTGTAAATTCAAATTCTAATAATATCTGTAGTGTTTTCGGGGTAATTTTAAGTGTTACCAGCCTTTATAACATAGGATCGAATCACTCAATCACTTCGATACATCCATGATTTAGGAGAAGTCATTGAATCATTAACCGACCATGAATGTGTGAGCCATTTTTGTCATATTTCTTACACACAAATTGTTGACATCTTTGTCTTCAATCTTACGTGCATGTGCAAGTTTATGTGAGAGTCAATGCAGTACCTGTGTAAGTGGTTTTAATTTGTGTGTGTGTATTCTCTTTCTTTTATAGAATAGGAAATTATATTAAAGAAACAAAGTAGGGGAGCACATCTGTTGATGATAAGCTGTCCTGCTAAAAGAAACGAGAACAATCTAAACCCAAGCAAGAAGTGCACAGTTCTCATAATTTCTTCTATATAAATTATAGTCATCCTTGTCTTGAATCTCTCTTATTTGCATGTGTCAAAGGAAATCCCTAAGGACATACCAAAAGGAAGCCAAAATGGTCATCTTCCCTTAGAGGATACTGAGGTAGTGATTGACCCTTCACCCTTGTCAAAAGTTCTATATTTTATTCCTATCATAAGACTCTAAATAACAAGATACATTGTACAATGCCATAAGGACTTGATAGGAACTTATAAGAAACAATGGAATGTAGCTCTTTACAATGGGGAAGGTCCATCTTGATTACACTGAAGAACTTAAAATAAAGATAGAAACACCCGTAGGTATTTGAGGGTTTTCAAATCTACAAGCCCAAAGGGCCCAAAACCCTTCACATAGTTTCTTCTCTCCTCTCCTAGATCTGTCTCTACTTCTCTCTCTATCCGTACACCTAACCAATTTGGCAATGCCCTCCTTTTCCTTCACTCCTTGCCATGCAGGAAAGCCAAGCCTGCTACAACCCTATATAGTGCAAGTAATAGTCATGAATCCTCCAACAGATTTTCATTTCTTTCCCCTTTCCCAATTCTTCCAAAAAGTGGTTGTATCTATCTTGCAGCACAGGTGTAACAGCAAGAGAATAAGATATAAGATATCCAATTGGAAATATGTGGTTCCTAAGTCAAATCATGCAGTGAATATCTTACAAGAAGAGAATATAATCAGATATTAACAAAAAAAGAAAAAGTATGAGAGATAGTTTATTTGATAAAAGATAAAAAAAGGGTACAAGAGAGTGGGATAAGATATCCACTTAAAGAAAGAAACTAACAGATATTGGGGGGTACAAGATACTAGGATAAGAAATCCACTTAGATTAAGTCAGAGAGAGAAGTGTAAGGAGAATATCTCTTACTTCGCATGAGAAAAAATGTGGTGAAATTTACTATTACATTACATGAGGGGGACAAAGCTTTAAAGACAATTAAACACTGAAGTAATATACAAAATTTTGAAATTTAGAAAGGGGGCTTTTGTCTCGCAGATTGCTAATGTGGGTCTGTCCCTGCCCACTAGGTGAGGAAAAAAAACCTTATTTATGAGAAAGGAAGACCGGGTTAAATAAGACAATCAAAAGAGTAAAACAAAAAGAAAACAATGAGCCAAAGCAGGGAAGTGCGGTGCATATTTGCCTAATCGCCTGTACATCTTAGCAAGGGAATTGAAACTCCTTTGGAAAGACAATGTGCAGAATACCAATGCAAGGACTTAAACACTAACTTATGCCATAACACATCATATGTAAGGGCGAAGAGATGCCCTTTTTGCATCTGACTACACCTGATAAAGCAAAAGCAATACACAGTCACAAAAGCTTTCTCCTTTCTTATTCTTTCTGAAACATTTAAAATGTAAATAGCTCCAAGGTTGATGGAATTGATGCATCCAATATTGACCAAGAAATATAAACTGATTGCATTGTTTACAAGCAGCTGAGGGGGTGTTTGGAAGAGCGTCTAAATGAAAATAGATTATGACTTCCATAAGCTTTTTTTTAGCTTATTCCAAATTGCCAATATGCTTCTTGGTGTACTTATCAAAATCTCTTTTTAACTTATTCGGACAAGTTTATGGTATAATCAGTGTTGTTAAAACGTAGTTTCAACTCGGTAGAAACGGACGTTTTAACGTTTTTGCTTCAAAAATCGTGTTGAAACAGTGGTTGAAACGGAAAATGAGCTGACTCGGTTGAAACGACGAGTCAACTCGGTAAACTCGGTTGACTCGGCGAGTTTACCGAGTTGACTCAGTTTTTTTTTTTTTTTTTTAAAAAAAGGTTAAAAGCTTACTCCTTTACGCGTTTTTTCCACACGACAGCTTCTCCTTGGTGCCCTGGGTGCGCTGCCGCTGCTGGTCTTCGGTCTTAGTGCTTTGTCTGCGTCCTTCTTCTTCTGCGACCTTCTTCGTCTTCCACTCCCCCTTCTCCGTCGTGTGCTGCTTCGTCTGCTGCTTCTAGTGGTGGCGCTGCATCCATCGTCTTCCTTTCTTGGTGGCGCTGCATCTTCATCAATCATCATCAGCTAATATCTTAGTTGTTGAAGGGGCTGCATCTTCCGTTGTCTTCCTCTTCCTTTTCTTTTATTCCGTTGTTGAAGGGGCTGCATCTAGTTTATTGTTCATCACTCATCAGGTAGGGGGCGCTGCATCTTCAATTCATTCTTCATCAATCAACCCGTGAGTGAACACATTACAAGGAAGAAGCTGTGTGCTTATTTATTTGAGCCAGAGAAGTTGCTTTTTGCACCCGTTATTTCTTTCTGCAGTTTTCGTATTTTTTTGGGACTTATTTTAGTATGTAGTAAACTCTTCCGTTTCGTTTACGTTTCACATTTTTACGTTTTTACTCACCCTCACCGTTTCTGCATTAACACTACGTTTTAACAACATTGGGTATAATATTTTGTGCGATTGAATAAGTGCTTAGTTAAGTTGTTTACTGAAATGAACCCAAAATTAGTTTTGCAAATAACTCAAAATAACAATAAGGTCTTTTGTCCAATCAAACAATTTGACTTCGGAATCACAAATTACTTGTTTGGCTAATGATGAAAATACATTTTCTCATTAAGAGTAAGGAGACGGAAATACATATAATAGTAGAATAAAGTAAAACAAGGGATTCCAAAACATTCATTAATTTCTCTATTACATAATTGTAAATGTGAAATCTCCGGAGAAGATTAGAACTCTAAATATGCAATCAAGATTTTAATGAATTTTATAAAAAATAAAAATATTTATTGTTGGTCATGGGTTCGTAACCGGAAATAACCTCTTTGCATATGCAAGGATAAAGCTGCGTACAATATTCCTCCCTTTTCCCTTCGCATAGCGAGGAGTCTCTAGACAATGGGGTACGTAATTTTTTTGGTGAATTATGTAAAGCTTACTCTTGAAAGCATTTGATTTGCTAAAAATCGAAGGACAAAACAGTACAATAACACTTGTTCAATGTTTGACTAAAAATTGTCATGAGACAACACAAAAAAAAACCCGAAGCATAGCACGGAATCTAAAATTCTTGTTACTCACCAAACCACATAACTTTTTTATGGAAAGTCAATTATCCCACTTTTTCTTTATTGTGGTAAGCCACTCCTTTCACTCCCACATCATTCAATTTTGTTGTGTATTTAGTCTGGCAAGTGCAAAATTAGTTGCTATTGGTCCCAGTAAGAAATCCCCATCTTCTCTATGAATTCTGGACAGTGAAATAACTGGCTAGCTACTTGTCTAGCCAGAGAATTCCATTACAAGAGATACCAATTAGGGAGATCCTATGTGGTGTGCAGGGCTGCACAATAATATTTTGATGCTAATTTTAGTAATTACTGCGGTTCAATTGATTTAATTTACTTTGGAAAGATCCTTTGATTTGCATGAGACATTCCAAAGAGAAACATGTCCCTGTTGGTGGAATAAATAGTAAATTCCAAGGATATACATGAAAGATATAATTGTTTGCACAAATATTTTGGGCATGTGAATGTACATAATTGTTTTAATGTTTTAATTAACTTACAGTTTATGGTATCCAACTTCTTATTCAACATTTGTTTTATTTTCAACAGTCTGAAAACTTGTGAGCCTGAGTTTCTTGTTTCTACTCCTGAGAGGCTTTTGGAGCTTGTTTCCATGAAGGCTATTGATATTTCTGGGGTATCCATGCTGGTAGGTAGCTTTTTCTTCCAATGTCCCATTTATACAATCTTTTCTCTTTTGGTTACTATCTTATGCTTATTCCTTGTTATTTTATGTTAAATAATTTTTAACAGCTAGCAATCAGGAGGTTGAAATATGATAATACAAACTTTTGTTTTCAGTTACACTCAGCATATTTCATCTTTCTTAAACGGAAATTTGCAAGCCCAATTCAAATGGTTTATATGTAATAAATGGGTTTTTGTAATTGTGTATTGTATCGCACAAATGGTCCTTTATTTATAGTGAAATTGATTACAATATATGGAAACATAATATTCCCTAATAATGATTATAATCCCTAATAATCAGTTGAATATATATATCCTATATAAAAACCATATCTTTAATACTCCCTTTAAGTGGAGCATATATGTCATATGACCAAAGCTTGTTACAAATGTTGTCGACATTAGAGCCCTTGAGGGATTTAGTGAACATGTCTGCAAGTTGGTCACTAGAGCTGACAAACTCGGTGATGATTTTGTTAGGTTACCTGTTAAGCAGGTATATGAAGCAAGGACAAATGACAAGTTTAGGAAGCCAGAATAGAAGTTAGGTGAGCTGTAACTGATTATTATCAATTACAGTTTTGTTAGTTGGTTATAAATACAACTGTCAAGCTAGAAGGGGGAATTCTGGTATTATTGGTGATTGGTTAGGGAGGCTAGCTCAATCCCTAGACTTGTAACAGAATACAAAGCAATAAACATAGAGAGTTTCAATCTCTATCACTGCTATTAGACCAAATCTCGAACGTTTTTTTTTTTTTTGCCAGCAAATCTCGAACGTGTGGACTCAGTTGTTCATGGTAGGGACACGAGGAGGTATGGAAGCTCGAATGGAATTGCTGGAGACGTTGCGGTGTTGAGGAGATGGTTCGAAGAGGATCGCATTGAGAGGGTGGAATTAAAGGAGAAACTGGCGGAACTATTGATTACGGTGAGGAACCTTTCACAGCGTGTGGAGTGGGGAAGCGGTTATCACCGTGACGGCGAGGAACGCTCCGGTTACGGAAATGGTTACCATGGCGAGAATGAAGAACGTGAGAGAAGGAGTCGTGATCTTTCTAATCGTGATCGTGAAGAGAGATGGAGAAGGCTGGAGATTCCAATCTTTAATGGTGAAGATGCTTTTGGTTGGACGAATAAGGTGGAGCGCTATTTTGACGTGAAGGGAGTGGAGGAGGTAGATCGTGTTCAGGCAGCCATGGTCGCAATGGAAGGTAAAGCTCTAAACTGGTTCCAATGGTGGGAATTTTGTACCAAACACCCAAATTGAACAGAATTTAAACGTGCAGTGGTTCAAAGGTTTCAACCAGCAATGAACCAAAGTCCATATGAGTTGTTGTTGAGCCTGAAACAGGGAGGTTCAGTGGAAGAATACAGGGAAAAGTTTGAACTGTATGCAGGCCCATTGAGAGGTACAGAACCAGAGTATTTGAAGGGTATTTTCTTGAATGGCCTGAAGGAAGTGGTGAGGGCAGAATTGAAGTTACATCCAGTCAATTCACTTCCAGAATTATGGATTTTGCCCAAAGAATAGATGAGAAAAATGAGCTGTTGGAAAGAGGAAGTTTAGGGAACCAGAGAGGGAGTGCAACAAGAAATTTCAGTTCAAACAGAACTGTGATTTGGGAGTCAGGTAGTAAGGGGCCTCAAGCAAAAGATTCAGTATCAGTGGGGGATTCGAATAATATTAAATCCAATGGTTCATATAGAGGGAGACCTTTTAGGAGGTTATCAAATGCTGAATTTCAAGAGAAGGCTGAGAAAGGCTATGTTACAGGTGTGATGGGAAATTTGGACCTGGCCATGTGTGTCCAAATAAGAAGTTTCAAGTGCTGATTATGGGAGTAGAACAGGGAGAAGAAGAGGATTGGGAAGAGGAAATAATGGAGGGTGAGAAGCAGTTGCAGAAAATGCAGCTATCATTGTATAGTATAGCTGGTTTAACTACTAAAAGATCAATCAGGATGTGGGGAATTATTGAGGGCAGCAAGGTTATGACATTAGTGGATTGTGGGGCCTCCCATAATTTCATTTCAGCTGAATTAGTAAGCTCTTTACAGCTACCTGTGTCTGCCACTAAACCTTATACAGTGGAGGTAGGTGATGGGAGGAAGATTAAATGTGAAGGTGTATGTAAAGCTGTAAAATTACAGATACAGGGATTGAGCATTCAACAAGATTTTTTTGTTTTTGAGATGAGGGGAGTGGATGTTGTTTTAGGAATGGAATGGTTGGCTTCTTTGTGGTAAATTAAAGCAAATTTCAAACAGCTAACTTTGAAAATTCCGAGAAAGGAAGGGGCTATTGTGCTGAAAAGAGAGCCTGCTTTAACCAGGTCTGTGACTTCTTTAAAATCCATTATTAAAACTTTAAAAGATGAAGGAGAGAGCTTTATGTTATATTGTCAGGATTTGCAATTTGTTCAAGAAAGTTGTTTGCTGCCTGAATGGATGGAAAGCCTATTGGAAGAGTTTAGAGAGGTATTTCAGGACCTTAATGGTCTGCCCCCTTCTAGAAAACATGACCATGCTATTGTATTAAAACCAGGAGCTGATATTCCTAATGTGAGGCCTTATAGATATCCACATTACCAGAAAAATGAAATTGAAAAGCTGGTAAAAGATATGTTAAACTCAGGACTTATTAGGCTTAGTTGCAATCCTTATGCAAGCCCAATAATTTCGGTGAGGAAAAAAGATGGAGGGTGGAGGTTTTGTGTTGACTATCGAGCCCTAAACAAAATAAGTGTCCCAAATAAATTTCCTATTCCTATCATTGATGCATTGTTGGATGAGTTGGGGGGAGCAATTATTTTTTCTAAGCTGGACCTCAAGTCAGGGTATCATTAAATAAGAATGAGGGAGCAAGATATTTCTAAGACTTCATTTAGAACTCATGAGTGGCATTATGAGTTTATGGTAATACCTTTCGGTCTTATAAATGCTCTTTCCACATTTCAAGCTTTAATGAATGAGGTATTGAGGCCATATTTAAGGAAGTTTGCAGTAGTCTTCTTTGATGATATTCTCATCTATAGCAAATCTGTAGAGGATCATGTGGGGCATGTGAGAGCTGTTTTGTCAATATTGGCTGAGAATGAGTTGCTGGTTAACAAGAAGAAGTGCAGTTTTGGACAGAATAAGGTGGAATATTTGGGGCATATTATTTCAGGAGAAGGGGTGGCTGCTGATCCACAGAAGTTGGAAGTTATGAGGAGCTGGCCTACTCCTAAAAATGTCAAATCCTTAAGGGGATTTTTGGGCCTTACAGGGTACTATAGAAGGGTACCCATTTGTTGAAGGTCGTTCGAGCTTTTCCTGGGAGTATGGCATGGATTACATGGGAAAATAGCTAGGCCACTATATGATTTGTTGAAGAAAGACAGTTTCAAATGGAGTGAGGCAGCTGAGGAAGCTATTAACAAATTAAAAATGGCTATGATGGAGATCCCTATTCTTACCATACCTGATTTTAATCTACCCTTTATTGTTGAAACTGATGCATCTAATAAGGGGTTAGGAGCAGTGCTAATGCAGCAAGGCAAACCTTTAGCCTTTTTGAGCCAGACATTGTCTGAAACAGCTCAGAAAAAATCAGTTTATGAGAGGGAACTTATGGCTATTGTGCTGGCAGTTCAGAAGTGGAGACATTATCTAATAGGCAGGAGATTTACCATTCTAACTGATCTGAAAAGCCTAAAGTTTTTAACAGATCAAAGGTTAATGGGGGAGGATCAGTTTAAATGGACTTCAAAGCTGATGGGGTTTGATTTTGATATCATGTACAAACCAGGGTGTGAGAATAAGGCAGCTGATGCCTTATCCAGAAGGATGACATTTACAGCAATCTCTATGATTAAATATGCTGATGAGGAGGAATGGGAGAGTGAAATCCTTGCTGATCCAAAATTGAAAGGCATTATGCAAGATTTATTGGTAAATGTGGATGCACATTCAGGTTATGTCTTGAAAAATAGGAAATTATGGTATAAAAGCAAGCTGATTCTGTCTAAACTATCACCTAAGATACCTATTTTGATGCAAGAATATCATAGTTCTGTGGTAGGGGGTCATTCAGGCTTTTACAGAACTTTTAAAAGGATGTCAGCTCTGGTATATTGGGAAGGCATGAAACAGGATATTATAAGATTAGTTGCTGCTTGTGAAACGTGTCAGCAGAACAAGTATCAAGCTTTATCTCCAGCTGGATTGTTACAATCTCTGCCTGTCCCAACACAAGTTTGGGCTGACATCTCTATGGATTTCATAGAGGGGTTACCTAGGGCACAAGGGAAAAATGCAATTCTAGTGGTGGTAGACAGACTTACAAAATATGCTCATTTTTTCCCTATTAGTCACCTTTTTACTGCAAAGGATATAGCTGAATTATTTGTGAAAGAAGTGGTAAAACTACATGGTTTTCCCAGCACCATAATTTCAGATAGAAAATTTTTTTTAGTCAATTCTGGATGGAGTTATTCAAATGTGCAGGTACTAAATTGAAATTTAGCTTAGCTTACCATCCTCAAACAGATGGGCAAACTGAGGTGGTTAATAGAGGGCTGAAAACTTATTTGAGATGTGTGACAGGGTAGAAACCAAAGCAGTGGCCAACTTGTTTGAGTTGGGCAGAATCTTGGTTTAATTCCAATTTTAATAGCTCAGCCAAACTTACCCCATTGAAAGCATTATATGGCAGAGATCCACCACAGTTGTTGAAGGGTACCACTGTTCCATCAATGGTGGAGGAAGTGAATAAATTGACTCAGGATAGAGATTCATTGTTGGACCAACTCAGGACAAATTTACTCAAAGCTCAAGATCAGATGAGAATTTCTGCCAACAAAAACCGCAGGGATGTTTCTTTGGAAGAGGGTGATTGGGTTTATCTAAAGTTACAGCCATATAGATTAAAATCTTTGGCTAAAAAGTTGAATGAAAAACTAAGCCCCAGATTTTATGGCCCTTATCAAATTGTTAAAGTCATTGGCAAAGTGGCCTATCAGCTGAATTTACCATCTGAAAGTAAATTGCATCCCACTTTTCATGATTCTCTATAGTAAAAAGCCATTTCCCCTGCAATTAAACCTCAGCCTTTACCTCCAATGTTGACTGATGAGCTAGAGTTGAAGGTGGAGCCTATTGATGTGAAAGCTATCAGGAATTCCCCAGTAAGTGAAGCAGAAGTATTGATTCAATGGAAAGACTTGCCTGATTTTGAAGCCACTTGGGAAGCAGAGTCACTTATTAAACAGCAATTTCCTGATTTTCACCTTGAGGACAAGGTGGCTCTTTGGGGGGGAGTATTGTTAGGTTACCTGTTAAGCAGGTATATGAAGCAAGGACACATGGCAAGTTTAGGAATCTAGAATAGAAGTTAGGTGAGCTGTAACTGATTATTATCAGTTACAGTTTTGTTAGTTGGTTATAAATAGCAACTGCCAAGCTAGAAGGGGGAATTCTGGTATTATTGGCAATTGGTTAGGGAGGCTAGGCTCAATCCCTAGACTTGTAACAGAATACAAAGCAATAAACATAGAGTTTCAATCTCTATCAGATTTCTCCTGAAAGCACCTTCTCTCTCACAAAGTGACAGCCAATTCTATGTGTTTAGTCTGTTCGTGGAAGACGGATTTGACGCAATGTGAATAGTAGCTTGATTGTCACATATCAGTTTATCATCTGAGTATCTCCAAATTTAAAGTCACATGCAGCTATTGTCACAGGATGGTATTCAGCTTCAGCACTAGATCTAGCAACTTATTTTTGCTTCTTGCTCCTCCAAGAGATCAAGTTTCCTCCAATGAGACACATATCTAGAAGTGAACCTCCTATCTGATGGTGATCCTACCTAATCATTATCAGAATAGTAGACAATTTTGGCAATACCATTATCTTCATATATTAATCCGCGACTTGGTGCATTCTCGAGATATCGAAGGATACTTATGGCAACTTTTCAATGATTATGACATGGTTTCTTCAGGAATTGGCTAACCACACTGACTGCAAATGTGATATCTGGTCAAGTGACATCGAGGTAATTAAGTTTGTTGACTAGTCGATGATATCTTTTGGGTCTTTCAATGGCTTCCCCTGACCGGAAGAAGCTTCACATTAGGATCCATAGGAATGTCACTTGGGTGACAATCAAGCATAATAGTCTCGGTCAGAATGTCTAGAGCATACTTTCGTTGCGAAATGACTATGCTAGATGAGGATTAGACAACTTTGATGCTGAGGAAGTACCTGAGTGAACACCAGTTCTTGATCTGAAACTGTTTGTGGAGGTGAGACTTTAGGTGGAGAATCCCATTAGAGTCATCACTAGCGGTGACGATCTCATCAACATATACAACTAGATAATGCATAGGCTAGACAGTGAATGGAGGGAAAATACCGAGTGATCAACTTCATAACAAGTCATACAAAACTCAATCAGAGTGCAGCTGAAATGAACAAACAAGGCATGAGGAGATTGCTTCAAGTCACAAAGAGAACGCTGAAGTCTATAGACAAAGCATGAGTCGCCTAATACTGTAAAACCACGGGTTGATCCATGTACACCTCTTCTTGCAAGTCACCATGTAGGGGCATTTTTGATGTCCGACTGGTGAAGAGGCCAATGTCGAATGGTGGCCATAGCAAGAAAAGGACGAACAAAGGTGATTTTGGCCATAGGAGAAAAAGTCCCGCCATAATCAAGACCAAAAATCTGAGTATAGCCTTTAGCCACTAGGCTAGCTTTATAGAGACAGAATCCAAAGAAGAGATAAAAGAGTAATAGGAGGGAGATAAACGGTCACAGTTAAGAGCAATAACAAATTTAGAATTGGGATTACGAGTGGACTGAATACCTTTGCATAACGCAATGGGAAGTTCATGTGTAGGCACAGGGGTAGATGAGCATTTGGAGCAGGAGATGATGCTGGTGGTGCCTGTGTTGGTGGTATACAAGAAGTGGAGGTGGAGCAGGAGCAACCAATGGTGCTGGAACAATAGGTGGAACCTCAAGAGGGACATCGTTAACAATGGGAGAAAAGAAAGGAGTAGTCTCAAAGAATGTAATATCAGAAGTATTGTTTTTTTTTTTTTTTTTTTTTTTTTTTTAGGCAAACATAAATATTATATATAGATTAAGATAAAGCTGCAGTACAAGAAGTACTGCAAAGCATACACCCTAGTGAGAACAAAAGTAGAACCTAGGTGGGTTAAAACATGAAAAAGCATGAAAAAAAAAGCCAACTGAGTTCTGACTTAAGACTAGGTAAACAAACAAAAAAGAATACATCTTAAACCCTCCCCCCTGATTACAAAAGCCTCCCCCAAATTGGTAGACTAGAAGTGGAAAGGAAAATTAAATCCATCCTCCAGGTTTTTTAGCCAAGACCAACATAAAAATAGCGCATCATCCATCAGTTTATGCCTATTGAAACTGACATTTTGAAAAATGATTTTATTCCTATGACACCAAATAGTCCAGGTCAAAGCTACCCACCAAATCTGCCATCTCATCGATCTAATTCCATTGTAGCCATAGAAAGAGTGTTGAGTGAAGTGTTCTTTTGGGTTACGGAAGATACACTTACTACATTTATCCACGACAAAGATTCCCACCAAAACGGCATAATACTAACAGCTGAAAAATAAGTGGGTCGCATCCTCAACATTGTTCCCGCAGAAAGGGCAGAGATTGTCGTTGAGTTCCATATTTCTTCTACTCAAGTTCACCTTAGAAGGCAATCTGTCCTTGCATAATCTCCACGTGAAACACAATGCTTTATTAGGTAATTTTAGCTTCCATAGGTCCTTGAATATAACCTCTTGAGACAGACTATTCACTTCGCTGTCAATAAAACGGTAAGCACTTCCCACTGTATATTTTCCACTCAGATCAGCCACCCAAATCCAAGTATCTTGTTGCTGTAATTGTATAACCAAGTCTTGAATGTCCTCCATAAAATTTACGGCTGATTCAACCTCCCCCTCCATAAAATGTCTTCTCCACCTAAGCTGCCATTCCTATCCAGATTGTGTCATTATACCCATATCATGGATATACCATTGTTGATGAATAGAAAGCTGATACAATCTTGGATACCTCTCCATCAAAGTGATCCCATCATTTTTCCACCCATCCTCCCAAAACAGTATCTTGGTACCACATCCCACCTTCCATCTTATCCCACTTCTAAGCCATTGCCTCTCATCATTGGAATTACAAAATAAGCTGAGATCCCTCCACCAAATAGATTCGCTGCTGTATGTTCTAGGTCCTATCAAGCTCCTCCAGCCTCCATATTTTGAATCTAGAACTTGTGCCCACAAATCATCCTGCTGGTGGAACATGTTCCAGTACCATTTCCCAAGTAAAGAGTGGTTAAACTTGGTTAAATCCTTAATTCCCAACCCCCCAAGCGCCTTTGGTTGGCAGATCAAATCCCATCTTACCCAGACAATCTTTTTTTGATCATGAGTTCCACCCCACAAAAGCCTCCTCTGAATTCGCTCCAGGCAAGATATCACCTTCTTCGGAACCCTGAAAAAAGACACAAGAAAAATGGGGATCGAGTTCAGGATTGACTTTATCAAGGTCACCCTTCCTCCAAATGAGAAAAATTTCTGTTTCCACTTAGCTAATTTTCGCTCATATTTCTTGATTAAGGAATCCCATGTCTCAGTACGTCTTGGATTGGCTCCAATAGGAACACCCAGATATGAAAATGGTAGCGACAACCTTCTACAGTTTAGGTAAGAGGCAGCATTATTAGTCCACTGATCATCCATACCAAAGACCCCAAATCTACTCTTAGCAAAGTTTATTTTCAACCCCGATACCAATTCAAAGCTCCTCAACATCACCTTAATAGCTTTAACGTTTTTTGTCGAGGCAGCACCAAAGAAAAGGGATCATCAGCATATTGCAAAATGCTGATATCAACACTTTTCTACCCCACCTTATAGCCATCAAACAGGTTCTTTAATTGAGCCTCTCTCATCAATCCGGTGAGGCCTTCAGCCACAATGTTGAACAAGAGTGGGGCAAGAGGGTCACCTTATCTAAGGCCCCTTTGTGGTGTGAACTCAGCAGTAGGACTTCCATTTATCAAACACCGATATAGAAGCAGATTTTAAACACCCTTCAATCCACATAATCCATCTAGAACAAAAACCCATCCGCCTCATCATGTATGACAAAAATTCCCAATTAACGGAATCATACGCCTTTTAATAATCTACTTTGAAAACAAGGCAGCTTCTATTATCCCTTTTTGCCTCATCAACTACCTCGTTTGCTATGAGCACACTGTGCAACAAATGCTTCCCTTGGATAAAAGCTGATTATCGATGGTCAATGATAAAAGGCAGCACCTTTTTCAACCTTGCAGCTAAAACCTTGGCCACAATCTTATAAACAACTTATTCGTGAAATAGGTCTAAAATCATTCAAGCCCTGTTGATCATGAAACTTAGGAATTAGAGCTAGAAAAGATGTGTAGCCACCCTTAGGGATTATACCGTTTACATAAAAACTGTTTACATAAAAGTCATTCATGAAACGAAGAAAATCAGCTTTGATGACCCCCCAGAATTCTTTGATAAATTTGAAATTAAAGCCATCCGGTCCAGGGCTTTTTTTCATTATCACAAGCCCACACTGCATCCCTCACCTCAATTGCATCAAAAGGGCCATCAAGATGTCCTTGTGGTGCTGTTCAATGGATTTGAAATTAGTACCCTCTAAGTTAGGTCTCTTCCTAATCGGCTCCTCAAATTTCCTCTTGAAGAATAACCTGATCTCATCTTTGACTTTGTTTGGTTCATCAATCCAACACGCATCAACCATCAATCCTTTGATCATGTTATTACTGCGCTTCCAGGTTATAGTCATATGAAAGAAACTAGAATTGCAGTCCCCCTCCTTGACCCATTTAGATCTAGCTTTCTGCCTTAGAATTGAAGCGTTTGACTGGGCTGCAGCCCATAATTCCTTCTGTAAGTATTTTCTTCTTTGAATCTCAGCATCATTGAAATGCCTAACATCACCTTCTGTTTCTAACTTGTTGAGTTCCACCTCTAATTTTTTAACCTTCTGCTGCAAGTCTCCAAATTGTGTTTTATTCCAGAGCTTAAGCTTCTTATTCATACATCCAGATTGAAACCCAAAGGGTTCATTATATATATAGATTACAAACTCAAATACTCTAGAATATTCCACACAATACAACTAACTCTAGATTATTGCACCTAAGCATTCCTGTTTCTTGCAACAGGTCTAGAATATATTTCTTCTGAGTTTCCTGCCTTTCTACAAGCAACCTCCATGCCAAGGAAATATTTGAGAACTCCAAGATCCTTCAGTTCAAACTGGTTAGCTAAACACTGCTTCAAAGAGCTTATCTTCTCACAATCATTCCCTGTGACAATTATGTCATCAACATAAACAATGAGAATAACATTTGCCACCGTCAGAGTGTTTATAAAATAAAGTGTGATCAGTCTGAGCTATATATCAGTGAATTAGTATCAATGCCATACCATAATGCGTGTCTTTATTTATGTTATGCATCTATATCTATCAATATAGATAGATATAGATATATATTAATTTGTCTTCTATTTACCATATTTATATGGTAAATAGAAGACAAATTTGGATTAACGAATTTTCACTCGCGGATACATCTGTATCCTTACTATATTGAAACGGCTTCCATTATGGGTATTAAACCAATATCGATTTATACAAGCTAAATCTTCTAATCGATATTTTGGCCAAAGAAAAATTTTGAAATTCATTAGTTTTAATGGAGGAATCCTCTTTCTTTCATAGCTTGAGTAAACTTCTCAAACCACTCTGTAGGGGATTGTTTAAGTCCATAGTCAACTTGCATACTGAACCGTCTCCGTTTTCAAAATCAGTTGGTGGATCCATATAAACTTCTTCATGTAAATCACCATTCAAGAAGACTTTTTTTACATCTAATTGTTGCAAGGGCCAATCAAGGTTGGCAGCAAATGATAGTAAAACTCGGATAGTGTTATGTTTGACAACTGGGGCAAATGTCTCTTGATATGAGTCTGAGTGAATCCCTTAGCAATCAATCTCGCCTTATAATTGTTGATGCTATTATTTGCATTAAATTTTATTGTGAACACCCACTTGCAACCTACTGTTTTCTTTCCTCTGGGTAATGCTACAGATTCCCAAGTTCCATTTTTTTAAGTGTATCCATTTCTTCAAAGACTGCAGTCCTCCATTTTGGGTCATCTAGTGCTTCTTGGATGTTTTTTGGTATTTTTGTACTATCTAAAATAGTGTTGAAAGCACGAAAAGATGGAGATAACTTTTCATATGAGACAGGATGAAAAATAGGGTGAGCAGTACAAGATTTAGTACCTTTTCGAAGAACAATAGACACATTTAGGTCGGCTGCTCAGTGCATTCAGGTATTGGGTTGCTGGAACTAGGACTCGAGTCAGAATGCTGACAGTCTAGAGGCTCCTGAGGTGTTTTTCGTCTGCTATAGATTTTTTCCCATTTACTAAGAGGATCTCCAGTCTCTGGCACAGTAGCTCACCCTATCTTCTGCACAATAACACCCCTATCTCCAAAGGCAAAGGTAAAACAACGGGCTCATTTGGTTTCAAGACTTATTTTCATCTATCCCAATAGACTCCCCCTGAAGAGAAGTCAAGGAAAAAAAGGATTGTGTGTCATAAAATGTGACATCCATAGAAACAAATACCTTACGGAGAGAAGGTGAGTAACATTTGTAACCCTTTTGGTTAGGAGGATATCCTATGAAAACACATCAAATAGACTTAAGATCAAACTTGGACCTTTGATGGGAAGAAACATGTACAGAAGCCACACAGCCAAACAACTTGGGAGGAAGGGAAAAATGAGCTCGAAAAGAAGGAAAGGTGTCTATAAGACAAGATAAAGGGAATGAAAATTTAGGACACAAGAAGGCATCTGATTGATGAGATATGATGCATGCAAGACAGTTTCCCCCATAGATATTTAAGGACATGTATGATAAACAAAAGAGCTCGAGCAACTTCAAGAAGATGTCTATTTTTTCTTTCAGCCACCCCATTTTGTTGAGGGGTGTTAGGACAAGAACTTTGATGAAGAATACCATGCAGGGTGACATAGTCTCCAAGAACAGAATTAAAATATTCAGTACCATTGTCAGTTCAAAGAATTTTGATAGAGGTCTGGAACTGAGTTTGAATCATAGCATGAAAGTTTTTAAAGGTGGTCGCAGCATCAAACTTATCCTTTAAAAGATGTACCCAACATGCCCTAGAATGATCATTAATAAAAGTAATAAACCAACGAGCACCGAAGATATTTTTCTCACGGGCTGGGTCCCATATATTACTATGAATCAAGGTAAATGGAGAAGAATCATGATGAACTCTAGGAGGACAAGAAACACGAGGATGCTTTGCAAACTGACAAATATCACAAGAAAAAGAACTGGGTTTTTAATTGACAAGTTGGGAACAACTTCTGAAGATAGAAGAAATTTGGGTATCCTAACCGACGATGCCACAACAAAACATCATTACAATCATCAGACAAAGATAATGAGTGGTTCGCAAAATTTTTTGTTTCATTAGGATCCTTTTCAAAATAGTGAAGCCTTTCTTCCTCTCTAGCACTGCCAGCCTTCGCAACACAATTTAACTTAGATGTAAGTTTACTGATAGAGATGAGGTTACAAGTAAGAGAGGGAACATGAAGGACTGAGTTCAAAGTAATGTGTTTAGAGAGTTTAATGGATCTCTTTCCAGCAATAGTAGAGAAGCTGCCATCGGTTGTTCTTATTTGTGACAGTTGATAGTAAGTGGTATAGGAACAAAACAAGATTGCATTACCTGTCATATGATCAGAAGGCCCTGAATCAAGAATCCAATAATTGCTACGATTAACATGGAATGTTGTACCTTGTTGAGCAACATGACTAGTTGCTTCAGCAAATTGAGACATCACCTTCTGAAATTGTTCATACTCAGCCTTAGAGATGAAAACACCATCAGAATTAGGAGAGGCACAAAGCTCCTCACTCGTATTATTAGAAGAGTTCATAAGTCACCTCAAACAGGCATACAGAAGGCCAATGAGGTGAACGGAAAAAATTACGTCGTAAACGGACATCGATAAGCCGGAAAATGGTGTCTGGAATCAATGGTGGCCTTGTTTTCGTGATTGGAGGTGACTAGATAGTGTTTCTGGGAAATGGCAGAGAAACATGACTTAGGTTTTTTTTTTTTTTTTTTTTTTTTTTTTTTTAAAATGGGTTGCAGAGTTGCAGAACGATAACAGGGAAACCTGCTCTTGATACTATATTGTAATATGAATCTTCTTATACACCAGATTGAAACCCAAAGGGTTCATTATATATATAGATCACAAACTCAATACTCTAGAATATTCTACACAATACAACTAACTCAATCCTCTAGAATGTTCTACACAATACAACTAACTCAAATACTCTAGAATATTCCACAAGAAGAGATCGGATATTGTTGAAGTTGAGGAGAGAAACATCGGTAATCCTTTTGGAGGTGTGAGTAGCCAAAAAAAATACATTTTGGAGACTTGGGTGAGAGTTTTTTTTTTTTTTACCTGGAATGAGATTGTGGAAAAACATGTACTCCCAAAGACATGGAGAGGAATAGGATGGAGATGTTGTTGAGGATTCGACATGAAATAAGGAATTTGATTGTTGAGAACTGGTGAAGACATGCTGTAAATTAGATGACAGGCAGTAAGAAGGACACCCCCCTAAAAATGAAGTGGGGCATTATAGTGAAGAAGAAGAGTGCGTGTTGTTTCCACCAAGTGGCGATTTTTGCGTTCAACAACACCATTTTGTTGTGGTGCATGGGCACATGATGTTTGATGAAGAATCCCCTACGAGTTTAGAAAGGACTAATACTGGGACAACAAATATTCTTTTGCATTATCAGTTTGTAAAATTATGATTGTGAAGCCAAACTGATTTTGAATTTCAGCAGAAAAACTTCGGAAAAATAGAAAAAACATCAGAACGATTATTCATTAGAAAGACCTAAGTACAACAAGAAAAGTCGTCAATAAGACAAAAAAAAAAACAGACACTACTAGGACCCCAGATATCGGAGTGAACTAAGGAAAAAGATGACGCAACATGCTTATTGACACAAGGACCATAATTGGTACAAGTATGTTTACCTAGTCGACATGACTCACTGAAAAGACTTGATATTAGAAAAACTGGGAGCTAATTGATGCAATTTCTCCATACTTGGGTGCCTAAGGCATTGATGTGTGAGAGCTGCAGATTCAAATGAGACACAAGCAACTGGAGGCGTAAGCTGATATAATCCTCCAGACTCATGTCTTGCTCCAATCGTTCATCTAGTGCGCCGATCCTATACAGGAACGAAATAGGACAGAAAAATCAAGAGTGTGGGTAAGTTTACTAATAGAGATTTAATTATAAGGACAACCATGAACAAATAAGACAGAATTTGATGAAAGTTGAGGAAGAGGATGGGTTTGTCCGATGCCTTGATCTTTAATCAGAGAGCCATCTACAAGAGTAACAGAAGGCAAGATGTCTGGAAAATTCAAGGAAGATAAAAAAGATTGCTTACCAGCCATATGATCAGAGGCACCGGAATCAAGAAACTAAGGTCCAAGGGAGGAGGACTGAGAAACAAAGGCTACATGATTACTAGGCTGAGCTACAGTGGTAACAAGTGATGTAGGCTCGTTGGCTGCTTGAAGTTGGAGAAGCTCATTATATTCAGCAGCAATGATAGTAATATTTGAAGCGGAGGTGGTGACTTGGGCCACATTAATTACTGAGATAGTTCTCTAACTTTGATGCAACAGTCTGCTTCAACAAGACCCCAATTCTTGTAGTAGTGAAAGCGAATACCATGTCCTCCACTACATCCATCACGTCCTCCACGATGAGAGGACTAAGAGATAAGGGCAGAGGAGAATCCCTGGTAGACGTGGAAGAGGATCCAACTATGTGGAATGGAGAGATGCAACAACTGCTCCTGAACTAAGTCATATGTAACAACCGTGAGACTCGATAAATTCTGATTATGGACTAACTCAAGGTCCGGTGTGAGTCCAGCAAGAGCAACCACCATAAAGAACTGTCCACGTTGTTTGTAAAAGTGCCAAACAGCAGTCAAAACAACCAAACTTGGCCAAACAGTAGCCAAGCGGAGCCAAACAGTGCTCAAACAAGGTCGCCAGAAGTGGAGGGTCCACGGTGGGAGGGTCGCCGGAAGAGGGCGTGTTGGAAAAGGTGAGTCATGCGCTGAGAGATTGCTGGCACATGAGATCCACGCTATAAATAGTTTTTCTGACATCTAGCTACAAAATTATTATTTTGTGTTGCTCGAACTTTCTGACCATAAATAGCTAAGTAAATTGAGGAATGACTCGATCATTGTTTAGTGGTAGGGAAGGGAAAGGATTTGGGGGGATAACATTTTGTTAGGAACTGGACCAGCAAAAGAGGAAAACGGAGTATTTTATTGAATGGGAGCTTCACACTCGTAATGCCATAACAGTGATTTTCAAGGAATCACTAACCTCCTGCAAAACATTCACACCCTTCCCCAAACTCCCTAACAACCTATTTATAATTTCCCCTCTAACTGCTAACTAACAGTTAGTTATGACTAACTATTAGTTATACTAACTGTCTTACTAACAGTTTTCCTAGAATACCCACTTCCCCATCTTCTATTCCTATCACATTTCCATGGAATCAACAGATTTTTTTCCTTCAACAAATTGCTATATTTGGGTGGTAGAAACTTAGTTGATTTTACTCTAGTTATGTTCCAATTTTGCCATGTTATTTCTGTTATAGATCTTAAGATTCACATTTCTGCTTTTATTCGTTATTATTTTAAGTGAAAGTCATATGTTTTGAAATTGAGTGAAAAATGATGAGCATCTTTTGATATGAAAATTACTGTATCTGCTGGCATATTGGTTTCTACAAATAAAGTAACTCCATGTATTATACATAACTGAGTTCTAATCATCTCTTCTTAATTTATTCTATTTATCATGTGTTGATTAATGATTCTTTTGATGTTAATAGGTTATTGATGGACTTAATACTATCTGTAGTGCTGGCCACACTGATACAATCAAATCCATCAAGAAGTGTATTTCTGGCAATCCCCGTATTGTGATTTTCAATGATTGTGTCAGCCACATGTCGATCCCAATGGTTCAATATCTTCTGACAGGATCAATTTGTAGAGTCTCTCTGAGTAATTCAATTAACAGCCTAAGTTCATACATTATCCAATCTGTTGAAGTGTGTACGTCAGAAGATGATAAAGTTGTTATGGTAAAGTTTATTGGTCTGTGTGGCATGAATTCTATTTCATAAATTTATGTATTGTAATTAGCCCTTAGGTAAAAAGGGTTTACCAATTTTGCTTGATAGTGTGATATGTAGATTACCTGGGACTTTTCAACAAAGGAAATTTAATGGTATGCTAATATAATATAACAACTTACATATATTTGCATTAAATATTTAGTTGATCGGTGCATCAAGTCTAGGATTTCAACAGGATGTGTTTATTGTTCTACTTCTATGTTTGTATTTTGTCAATAACTTTATTTCCAGAACATGTACAATCTTTGTTTCATCTTTCACAAACCAATGTTTATACCTTCAAAAGCCTAAGTGCATATTATTCAGCTCTGGATAATGCTTGCATCTAGTTATTCATTTGTTTAGATACTTAAGTTTTAAAAGCTCTCGAGTATTATTAATTCTTGCAGAGCGTCGAAGCCCTGGATCAATTTCTGAGCAACAGTACACAGAATTCAAACATGCTATATATTTTAAGAAAAGATGTCAAGTGCCATAAATTGGTCAAGACTCTCAAATCCAAGGGTTATTCCATTTCACTTGATTCTGATGCAGCAAATATTAATGATAGGTAAAGCATCAAATTTGGTTTTACATATGTTGGTTTGAAGTTTTTTATTTTGATATCTAACATATCCAAGAGAACATTGTAGTAGCTTACAGGAAATGTACTGTGTACTGAAAATAGAAATGTATTCTCAGGGGCTATTGCAGCTATCATCTGTTATTATGATCTTAAGAAACCTCCAATTAGATCCAGCTTTGGTTGGCTAAATGGCTTATCTTAGTTTCTAGTAACTTTCTGTGATTGAATGTTCCAACCTATCTTACAATTTTCAAATCCAAAAATCACCATTATGCTTGGTCCAATTAAGAATAAACAAAAGAAAGATTTAACAATGCTTGCTTAACTGATTCGAAAGGAAATTAGTTAATATAGTAACATTAAATTTGTCCTAAATATATGTATTTTTCCAAAAATTACTTCCAACATTTGGACCAGATTAGGAAAAGAAAGAATGAATCTTTATTGATTCTTGGAGATTAACCTCCTGCAGATACAATAGTGAATTCGAGGTTCACCACCCTCCTAATACTTTCTGGATTCCCCCCCTGCTAACAGCTACTACCCCTTTATTTATAAACTTTCCCTAACACAACAAACTAACTGACAGTTAGTTACAATTAACTAATGACTCATATTCCAACTAACCTACTAACTAACAGCTTATTCTTGGATCCTATCACAAACTCTTTTTCATCTTTTGAATTCTTTTACTGGCTTTAATTTTTTTAATTCTCTCATCATTAATATATTTATTACTTTAATTTTTATGGGCTATGTATGTCAAGAAGCAAATTAGGGTTCTTAAACTGCTCTTCATACAAGGGAAAGATAGACTTTTTACCATAGCTTAAATATTAATGCACTCCACCTATTATTTATTGAACTAAGAGAAGTGACTCATAATTAAGCATTTTTTTGTTAAAAAAAAATAAAATAATGCTAGAGGCATTTCAAATTGGTTCTTATACAAAGGACCAAGCAAAACCTCTAATTTGGTTCTTATGAAAAGGACCAGAGGGAGTATTGTTTTTGCGTGGCTGATTTGTTGGGTTTGGTAGGAGGCAGGGCTAGCTGATTGTAAAGTTTCCAACTATTTATCTTTTTGTTGAATATTCGATAGGAACTTACTGTTTTGTTTTACAGTGTGGATTCAGACAGCAGAGCAGCAGTTTCTGTGATTGATTTGGAGCAAATCTCTACTACGGACATAGGGACGTATGATGTGGTAGTCCTACCTAGTTTTGTACCCTCCATTGACACTTACATGCATATTTTGACAAAGATGGCTCGCACAAGTGTCAATGGTGTATTGCACAGTTTCTTAACAAAAAAAGATACAGAACTTGCTGCACCGTTGATTGCGGTTCTTGATCAATGCGGCCAAGAAGTGCCTCAGACTCTTCAGGATCTGAATCATACATTAAACATGTTGGAAGATTGAATGTTGAAGGTGCTTAGTCATCAATTTTTTTGTCTTCATTCCGTCTCTGCGGCTCGTGAGATCAAAAGATTAATTCCTTTTACTTTGGAATTTGGGCTGGGAGCTGAGTGGAAGGGATTTTAGGTTTCCTATGCTTTGAATTTGGAAACCTTCACGTTAAGAATCCATTTAAGAAAAATTTTGCAATATTATGTCTGCTTCTGTTTCAAAGACTGTATTTTAATGTAATCGATTGAACTTCTTTGTAGCAACATCATTTTGTTGCTTTTGTAGCAGCATAGAAACAAACATTTAATTCTTTAGATTCTGTCTTTTATTAAAATTAAGATTTTATTTTAGTAACTTATTAGTAAGTGTTTTAAGATTAGCATTAATTTTTAAAGTGAAACTTTAATTATAATTAGAAAACAGTGCTAAAATCACTTAAAAACTGTATTTAAGTTTTTTTTTTTTGAAAGTATCTTCTCCCACTGTATGGTGTACCTAATTGGCATCCAATACATTTAGGGCATCATAATTCCAACAACTTTTTCACTTTGAGTTTTTAAATGGGTTTAACTATTATATACCAGTCATACTTTTTATAATTAATAATTCGCTTTTCCAACTAGAGTTGTGCTTCATACACCATTTGGTTTTTAATACACCATTTAGTTTTTTTCCAATGCCAAAATTACCCTTGGCTGTTTTTCTCCTTATTATAGTCCTTTGCTTCAAACCGGTTGTACGTTATTTGAGTTGTTTGAGCCACATGCTGGTTAAGTCAAAGTTGAGCTGATCATTGTTTGCTTCATACATAATGGGTTATTTGAGTTATTTGGGTTAGGCTGTGCATTGTGACATTGTTTTTGGTTTGTTGGAGTTGAGTGGCAGAGTAGAGGTAAGTTCAGCGTTTGTATTCGTACGTAATCGGTAATCTGTATGGATGTTACGGATTACCTATTATTATGAAAATTCTTTTTCCAGAATCCACCAATTTATTGTGTCGGTTTCACATTGACAAGAATATCAAGGCAAAATGTAAAACTTATATTTGGCAGAAGAACGCATGCGATTATGTCATGGAAGCAT
The DNA here is from genome assembly GCA_007407185.1 of Glycine tomentella. Taxonomy (NCBI): domain Eukaryota; kingdom Viridiplantae; phylum Streptophyta; class Magnoliopsida; order Fabales; family Fabaceae; genus Glycine; species Glycine tomentella. Next base: position 41,607 of record PYAF01004860.1, on the reverse strand, counting down.
GGAGAAGTGTTGTTGATTGTGTTACTGAGAAGCAATATGATGATAGTGTTATGAAGTTTGAGGTTACATGTGCTTCGTGGTCAACGTTTGTTGATTGTGCTACTCAGTCAACATCGAATAATCTTCCGACCCTCCTGAAAAAGATTCATACTTAATACCTATATTCTCCGTCGCAGGTACATCTGTCTCCACATGTTGTTCCTCAACAGGAGGATCCTTAGGAACAAGAACACCTTCCCTTTCTTGACGAACGGATGTCGTTGGCCTACGCTGCTTAGAGGCTTCATCTTCGTTACCTCTGACATTTCTACCCAATGCTCGATCGACAACTCTTCCAAGGGCCCAACGCATTCCTCTAGTCCTAGCCATAATCTGTACAACATTTGTTTACATGTTAGACTATCATTTCAAACCAAACCACACCAACAACAACACTTGTAACACCCCCGTAGGCCTCCGGTGTGTTATCATTATTAATATCATATTAGCGTTTCATTAACATAAATATTATTCAGCGGAAGCATAAAAATCGTTTTCTTGATTCATTATGTATGGAATCCAATTTATCAGACACATATAGATAAGGCACATAAAATAAGCCCCTGCTGATCCAGTTTTTTTTAAAAATAAACATAGACAGATAAGGAATCATAAACAAGATAATCAGGAGGAATTCATCTTATTACATATCATTATAGTTCTGTACATCCATATACATCAGAGTTTTCACCACACTGTGGCGATACAAAATAATATATGCCCTCATAGAGGGTATACAGAACTATACAACCCATAATAGGGTACAAAACATAATCAAAATACAAAATGAGCCTTCAAGCTCCTTCTGCTGCTCTCAGTCAAGCAGAAATATCTCTACTCGGGCCTCCTGCCCTGAGACTGCTCTTTTCTATCTGAAGAGTCACCTGAAATCACAAATCCCCACACGGGGTGAGATACATATCTCAGTAAGCTCAGGGTCCTTGGGAAGTCATTCCCACCCTGGCCCACTATTCACAACACAACATCAATGAAGCATACAAATCAAGTCAATTTCACATCCATGGCAGAGTTCCACTCAATGCCCACAAGTCTAGCAGAGTTCCACTCCATGCTCTTAACATATGGCAGAGTTACACTCAATGCCCTCAACATATGGCAGAGTTACACTCAATGTCCTGGGCAGAAATTCACTCGATGCCCTCCATATATGGCAGAGTTCCACTCAATGCCATTCACAGATCATAGCACAGTCAATTACAATTTATATAAAGTCATAGCAGTATGCAACAACCAATGCATGCATTATGAATATGACCATCACTCCCCAGGAGTGTGGCGTGCAACCAAATGGGAATCAATCCCCAAGGACTCAGAACTTACCTGACAAGGTATCAGTTTGCAGTTCCTTCCCTGGTTTGTGGCTCCCGCCACCAACAGTCACAGTATCACGCCCTATTCAAGGGACATTCTAATATCAAAACCAATCCACAGATATTCAAGTACAGAATATATCAGATACAAAATTCTCCTATCTTAGGGTTTTAACCATTCTCAGCCCACATTAGGCTTCTCACATACCACACAAGGTCTCTGAGTCATTTCAGACTCAATGCACAGCCTATACACAAGCTCAACTCAACTTTATCATCTATAATATCAGTGGAACGGTCTGAGTTCCACTCAAAGCACCGTTCAAGTAGCCTTTCAGGCTCAACACAACCTCAGTCAAGGCTCCGGCATGTCAAATAACCATCACAAGTGACTAACACACAGCCACACATGCATTCACAGAGCCAATATCCAAAATTCACCAATTCAACAACTGAAAGCTAATCCTTCATCACTAGGCAGTTTTAAACAAGATTCTCTACAGAATCCTGGGCTAATTCTAGCCCCAGACCAATATAATTCACAAAATCCAGAGAACCTCCATAAACAAAATCAACCGTAGAAACTTGAGTTTCTTACCTCAGTAGCGATCCAAAAGGCTGAAGGACAGCTTCCTCAAGCTCTGTTGTCCCTGCTGAGCCCTTGATTCTTCGCCAAACTCAAGTTCCAGAGGTTTCTCTGAGGGAATGGATTTTGCTCAGTTTTTAGGTAAGGAGGAAGGATTTTAGCTTTCTAATCGGTTACAACAAGTTTCTAGGTCGTAGGGAGGTGTTTAGGCTAACATATAAGGTCTTAGGAAGCTTGGTTTCATTAGAGATGGAGGCTGGGGCAGAAGGGAGGAAGAAGAAGAAGTTTCTTCTTCTCAAAACGCGACCTGCCCTTTATACTCTGCCTGTCCGAGCTCTGGCGCGATCCGCGCCAGCTCTGGCGCTAACCGCGCCAACATGGCGGTTTAGGTGGCGCCACCAGCGCCACTCCCGCGCCTCCAGCGTCAGCTTCCAGAACCTGTGGCGCCACCCGCGCCAACATGGCGCCATCCGCGCCATGCCTCCCCTGACCTATGGCGCCATCCGCGCCACACTTGGCGCTGGCCGCGTGGAATTCCAGTGAAACTTGGTTTTCCAGACCACTTCCCGCGCCATCCGCGCCACCAATGGCGCTATCCGCGCGGGATGAAAGAAATTACTGGCGCCCCTAGCGTGGCTCTGGCGCCTTGAGCGTCAAGTTCCAGAGACTCTGGCGCCGTCAGCGCCAGCTCAGGTGCCATCAGCGCCACACCCTTAACAGGGTTTTTTTTCTAGGGGACCCCTGACGCTACTAGCGCGGGGTCTGGTGCCAACCGTGCCACCAAGAGGGTTATCATAACACTCAACCGTTTCAAATCATACACGTCTTCCTTATTATGAACAACTTCAACAACTTTGATTCACATACATACTCACCTTACAAATTTAATTCTAACCAAACCAACCTATAATGGGTATTCGATTCATGTAATACAACAAGTCATACTATACAAATGGTTTATAAAAGCCAAGCAAATTTCTTAATCCAAATTGTCCAACAATTCATGTCAATAAACATTCCTAAGTTGAAATAAGGACTTAAAAAGCGTTGCCACCAATTGAAGAAGACAACCACCACGCCGTTAACCAATGTCAGTGCGCCGAGAACCAAAGATCGATATGGAGCCAACCAATGATCATAAGAAGCAGAAGGCGGCACAGGAGTGGTGCAGACGTGGCGCAGGGGCAAGAGAAAATTCTTTTCCTTTTAAAATAATATACCTAATACACTAATACACAAGGGTAGATGTGGAAGTTCATTATTACACTAATGGTGTATGAAGTGCATCTCCTCCAACTAACTTTTGGTTATTTTGTGAGTGTGGTAAAAGTGGAGGCGTTTGAAACTGTGAATTAGTGTAATATTGAGATTTGGATCAAATTTAATCAAGAATTGAGATTTGAATGGAAACAAATAAAACAAGTTGGGGACTTGAGAATATGAGTCAAAAAATGATATAGAACTGAGAGCACGTGTAAAAAAAGAAAATAAATTTGATGGAGAAAAATTGAGATGGATTGTGTAAAAAAAAGAATCACATTATTCATTTATATACATGTTGATATTAATATTTAAATCTATTGGCTTTGATTGTTTTTCAAGAATAATTTTGGATTTCAGTTGACCAATTTTTGAAAAGAGTGATTATATTTGGATGCCCATAAATTTAAACACTTTATCAACATCTCTCATTTTTCTATCTCTCTTTTCTTGTTATACTACATCATCAATCAAATCAATCACTTATTTCTCTTCTCTTCCTTTTTCTCTCAATGTGTAGATATCTCAAGAGGTGTTTAACAAACATTTTGTTTTTGAAAAGCATACAAAAGATGAAAAAAAGTAAGTGAGTCTTATCTTTACCCTTATTATTTTAGGAGTATTCAATCTCTTTTAAACTTTAATTTCTTTAAATACCATCCTAAATTTTAATTTTATCTCAACTGTTTCTTGAAATTTATCTCTTTTATAAATAGAATCATGAACATTGATTTGTTATGATTGACCATATAGTTTAATGATATCAACATTGTTAATGTACAATAGTTTTATATTGTTATCAATTACAAAAATATTGGTATGAATTTTAAAGTAATTTTGTAAAAGTTAACAAACTTGCCATTCATGGTCATTTGTGATTGGATGACAATGTAAAATTATTTTACATGACCAGTGTATAGTGTAACGTCCTGAAATTTTGATAACCAGAAATAAATATTTGATGTATTTGTTGTGTTATTTGATTATTTAATACGTTTAGATTAGTTTAATTGTTGTGTAAATTACCCTTGTCCAATTGCTTGGTGTGGACGTTAAGTTATGTGGAGTTTGTTTGAGCTGCATTGAAAATGAGTGATTCCGAGTTTGACTCAAAATCTATTTTGATAAAAATCCAAATTCTGGATTGGTTAACTGTTAGATCACCTTCAAAGTTTAAAGATAGGTTCCTAACTCACGTATTGAGTGTTTAGCCGTTGGGATTAATGAAATAAAATTTGAAGAGCTAGATTTTAATACTTCACAGAAGCAGGGAAATCTTCAAAACTCAATCGAGGATTCGGTAGAGAACGGAGCCTCCAATCCTTCTTTCTTGGTTTCTTTGAGATAACCATGGTTTCCTTGTCTTCTTTTAGCTAGTTTGAAGCCTCTCTTGATATCTCGCTATTTGGATACTGTTATTGGGTGTTTTTACGCTTCCTTTGAAAAATCTTTGAAAATGAGACATTGTAAAAGTATCATTTTTATAATATTGATGTCATTTTTTTGACCTTCATTGAGCCCCGATCACATTGGTGTGATCGGAATTTCACAATGATGTCCCTTTTGATGTGGACTCTCAAAATAACATTTTAGTCCCTTTTAAATATGAGTGAATATTTGACCCTGAATGTTAATGTTAACCTTGTCTTTGAAATCTATACTAAATTATCTTCAATTTGGTATATAGAGCTCTGCATTTGGGCCAAAGCATGTGAACTTGAGATATCTCAAAACGATGCTACTAGGAGCTAACAGAGGTAGATAGATAGATAATGGGAGTTTATTATCTGGTTACAATTTTGATACCATAGTTGGGGTCAGGGCACCCAATTATGGAGATATCTGCCTGTCCCTATTGTTTGTTGGTTTTCAAGAAATACTATGTTATAAACTAATGGGATGCGATATATTATTATTGATATATGTTTGTTCCTGTTGTGTGCTGGTTTTCAAGAAAAAAAAATGTGATTTTAACTAATGGGATGCAATGAATTTTCTTGTTGATGGATAAAACTGTGAATGATGTTGTAATGATTGAATTTTTTTGGAAAAGTCTTAATTCTAAAGGAGACTCTTCCCAAAATTTTATAATATGTTTTCCTATTTAATTCTTTATTAAAAATTTTGAATGGGCATAAAAGTGTGTTTTCTATATTGTAGTCATCCTATTTAATTTAGAATTTTTCTAAAATATCAGTCTCATTGTAATATTGATCATGGATGAATGAGATGATGTTGAAATGGGATAATGTGATTGGGTTGATGATGTTGAAATGAGATAATGTTGATATAGTTGATGCTGTTGAATATTAATGTTAATGATGATGATATTGAAATAAAATGATGTTGGTGTGTTGATGACATTAATATGACATGGTGATGATGTTGATAATGACATTGATGATAGATAATGTTGATGTGACAATGTCAATATATGATGTAGATACACATGGATACCTATAGGGCGTGCATGACTGGTTATCCTTGCGAGGAAGGGTTGGTCCTTAGCCGTGGTCATGCATTGGTGGTGCCTATGGTTGTATGCTGTGTATGTACATGTGGGGTGCAGTGACCAATTGGTTATCCTTGCGAGGAAGGATTCGTTACTAGCCACGGTTAGTGCATCAGTGAGCCCATATTTGTATACTATGTATATACATGGGGGTGCATGACTGGTTATCCTTGCGAGGAATGGTTGGTCCCTAGCCGTGGTCATGCATTGATGATGGCTATATTTCATAATTCATAATTTCATGGATGAAAATAGAATGAAGGTTGCGCGTACCTGTGGGTTTTTATGGGCTAAAAACGCAAGTACTAAGGGGCCATTCGGTTTGGAATTCCCTTGAGACTCTGGTTGATCACCATGGGGGGATGGCCAGTGCACGACAGGGTGACCTTGATAGGTGACTGAATCATTTTTCCTGAGAGAGGCTATTTCCATGAGTATGGTACCACATTGCATGGTGAGAGTGAAATCAGGAGCATGCATAATTCTGAGCATGATTGTTTGGATTTGTGAAATAAAGTGGATGATTGGTTTGTGGAGTGTGTATTGAATTGATGGATCATTGAGAATGATTGTGGTTGCTATTATTGTTTCCCTTCTAATTAGTCATCTGATGCTTGTTGTTTATGTATAATAAACTCACCTTGCAATTTTTGTATCGTGTGGTTGGTACCTATGATGATCGTGAACCTTTGTTCATGGGAGCAGATGAGCAGCATTAGGTGACCTTGGAGGGAAATCCTTTTTTGTTAGAGCTGTCAAATCGACGTGATAACGTTGGAATTCATTTTGGGAGAGAGTTGTGTTTTGTTATTAATTCTTTCTTAGTTAATTCCTTGATTTTCTTTAATCGGGCATGTAAACCCCAAGCTTATATATTCATTAAAAGTTAAATTATGTTTTGATATGTAATGGATTAAAATATACATACATATGTATTTGTTTATGTATTTGTGCGTTGTTTGATAGGTGTATTATCGCGTAAAATGTACTCTCATTTTCATAATCAAATTAATGAAATTTTTATTAAAAATTGAGATTACACGTTTTTAGAGGAGTGACATCATAGGGACGAGACGGGTGGTTACATATAGCCTTCTTATCCGACTTTTAAACTTTAATTTTTTTGTAAGTAAGACACCCTAAACTTTAGGAAAATGTTTATCAAACACTTGTCCCACTCTAAACTAGTGATAGACAGCTGATGAGGTGGGATATTAAATAATATTTTATTATTTAATATCTTATAATAAAATAATTAAAATAAGAAAATTAAAATGGAATTAAAAAAATTAAAGAGGAAAAAAGATGAAAAATTGAAATCGTTTTCCACTCTTCCTCCTTTTCCCCTCTACTTAACTCTTCTCTCGCTCCTTCTTTCATCATTCCTCTCACATCGTTGACCTCAAACAACCGTCATCACACGAAGCCACTTTCACTCACCTCAGAACCAAAATCATTGATGTAAGGTCCCACCATCATATGCCATCATCACCACACTTACTGGAGCCACAGCTGACGTCAATGACAACCTCAGTTTGATTTCATAAGTTTCTTACTTTTTTTAGTAACTTTTCAATGCCTATTTGAATTTTGAGCAACCATTTTGGGGTGATAATTAATTAATGTTCTTCTTTGTAACTTCTCGGTGCCTAACATTGAAGTTTTGAGTAATGTTTTATATTAACTCGTAGTTTGAGTGTCTGATAATGCATTGTGACCTCTGTAGTTTGCTTCTTCTTAGTAACTCCCCAGTTTGAATTCTGAGAAGCCATTTAGGTGTGGTAATTTATCACATGCACTTTTGGATACCTATTGTGCATTTCTAGATTTATGAATATTAGTAGTAATCAATAGTGTATTATCAATTAACATTTTTCTAATGTCACGCAAATAGTAAAAAACATATTTGTTGGAATGAACAAACTACTTCAACTATCATAAAATATTGGTGATTATGTTTATATATATATATATATATATATATATATATATTATAATTACAAAAATATGTGTCAGAGTGGCAATAGAGAATACCATTAATTATGACATTGAATTGTCTTGATGTTAAATGTTGTAATAATCTTTTCCACTTGATTTACTTATGAGCCATTACCAGCCAAAAAGAACAAACTTGTAGGTTAACGTGTGAAAAAAAAAAAGAAGAAAAATCTGATGCCAACCGTAAGCACATTGCCGATGTACAACTAAAAGTAATTAAATACACTTAAGTTGATAAGGTATAGTTTGTTATGTTGTTGTCTTGTCCAAAATGTAAGTTATCAATTTGCAAAAATACCATCTCATTGATATCTACATTTTCTTCTAACAAGTGAAGTAACAATTAATTAACATTTTTTGTATTGTTAACGGTTTATGCATGTACCTCAACAATGTTACAAGAAAAAGAGAGTACAAAATACCCCAAATTGCATTTTGAAGTTGACAATGTGTTGAAATCATATTGTTGTCAAATGTTGTTAGTAAGGAGAGACAATTAAGACTCTAAACACTTGATAGTTGTGAAGGCCAACAATTAACTGCATTTTTGTAGTCTATTCAACTGGCATTTATAGTTGTCAAATGTTATACAAGATATAAAAAACATGAATATGTTGGGACAACAAATTAATATGTGGCCTACACATCAAAATGATTACATCTTACAAAATATAGAAACAACAATTACATTATTTAAAAGAACATGATTGTAAATAGAATTTATGTTTAACAAACACCATCGTAAAAGCTTCATCAATTTATTTGTACTGATGACTCTAGATAGAAGACTGAGGTATTTAGTTCATTCAAGGTTCTACCAATGTTTTGTCTTACAGAACATAAGGTTGTTTTAAGATTCACAACCATGTTGGATATAGGGGGAGCAACAAGAAGAATGAAGCTTTTGACTTAGAAGAATGTTTTGAGCTTTTCACATGCCTTTTAGATTGAAATCCAAAATGAAGTGTATAAGAAGCTAATCTGTTGATCCTTGCATTTGCATGCATATAATCATTTATATGCTTAAGTGTTTTCATCAAAGAATCAAAGCTATTTTGAAAAAGAACTAAATGGTTAATGTTTTTGCAAAAATGCAGTTCTTCTGTTTTAATTGATTACACATCAGTATAATTGATTATTTCCTTAAGTTTTAAATTTGGAAAAACATTAAAGAACATTTTAATCGATTACATAGTGTAAAACAAAAGTAATGCTTTACTGCTTTAATCGATTACCATATACAGTAATCGATTACACAAGTTATCTTGAAAATCATGTTTTCACTAATTTAATCGATTACCATACATTGTAATCGATTACATAGGCTTGTTTCTTAAAGAACCTTCACTGCTTTAATCGATTACCAAATATTGTAATCGATTACATGAGAGGCTTCAGATATAAAACTTCATTGCTTTAATCGATACAACTCGGTTTAATCGATTATTTGGTTCGTTGTTAAACCCAGAAATCAGCCTTGAACACTTTAATCGATTAAGTGATAATTTAATCGATTACATGAGTCATTTTAATCGATTATTTGGCGCGTGTAATCAATTACATTGTGTTACAAAAAGATGTTATAAATATGAGTGAGGCTTGTCTTAAACCATAAGTTGAATATTTTGAAATTTATGAATACACACAAGCCTTCTCAAAGTTCCAAAGTGATTTTCTGGGTTAACTAAAGTCTTGTCCCACTTTTTAATCTTCATGGGTTTTGAATAATTTCTTGGGCAAGAATTCTCAAAGAAGTTTTGGAGAGCATGTTCTGATCATTAGTTGTCTAATAGGGTTTTAGATTTCTATTTTTTATCTAGGGTTGATAAAGAGGGATTGTTGTAAAGCTTGTAAGAACTGAATTTTATAATAATGGAACTCTAATCTAGTGTTGATTAGAAGAAACTGGATGTAGCTTCTCTTGAGAAGTGAACCAGTATAAATTGCATGTTTTGATTTTCTTTATCTCTATCTCTACACGTAATTTTGTTCATTTGTTCTTGGTATTATTATCTTTACTCAACAAGTTTTGTTTTGAGCTATTGATTTCTTATGCTGAGTAATTTGATTGATTAAAAGGATTCTTGGTTTAAAAGTGATTAAGATCCTTTAACTCTGATTTTATAAATAATTTTAAAAGACCAAGTTTAAACCAATTCACCCTCCTCTTGGTTATTGTCAGTATTCCTATTGTTTTCAAACCATACTTTCAAGCTTTTTAACTTGACTTTTTTTGAGTTGTAGCAACCTTCATTTCTCGGTGTTGAAGATAAGCAACAAAATCAAGTTGAAGACCATCTTCATGGAGTCATACCAAAAATTGGCACTTTGTAACATCCTCAAAATTATATCTTGAGTTTATATTTATGATTGAATTATGGAAGTGTGATGATAATTGGATACAAGAAGAATATGATAGAAAAAATTATTTTTCTCTCAATTCTTGTTCAAATTAAGTGTATGATATATGTAATTAAAGATCTATATGTCTATTACAACATATAAAAATTTCAGATAAATAAAATTTGTGTACTGCTTGTAGTAACTAAAACATTAAGAGATGTCAGTGTGGAAATTTTCAGCTTGCTGGCAGTTTTGGAATCTAGTTTAAAAATGTTATAGTTAGATTTTTGTAATTCCAAATGAGGCATGTGATACCTTGTTAGAAAGCTTAGGAAGTATAGTTTAACACACTAAAATATGAGAATTTATGGATTAGCAGATTGGTATAGAATATACTAAGAATGAACCACCTCAGGTTAAGTGTTTCTAGCTATTTGAAAAATTTGGATTGGGCACAACTTGTAACTCTTGGAATTTTGGCCCAAGGAATAGAATCTTCAGCCCAAAATTTGACCAATAAGAGGTTGTCTTAGGCCAAGACCATTCCACGTGCACAAGAGTTCTCCAATAAGACTAATCATGCACCAAAACAATAAGCTAAAAGCAAAGCTTGGAGTATAGGCTGCTGTAAAATTTTGTTGGTTGAAGTGAAAAGATTAAATAAGGCTTTGTGTGCATGTGTGTATTGGATATAGGGGGAGCTGATCAAGAATGATGAAGAGCTGATAAAGGATGATGAATAAGCTTTTGGATTTTAGCTTTTTACATGCCATTCAATTGAAGGCATTTGTAATTTGTTAAGGTTGTTTGAGATGTTTAATCTGAGATCCTTGCATTGCATAAATCATAATCATCATCATGCATACACATTTTTAAGAAAAGGTTGAATGGTTATATGATGCTTGTGGAATGATTCTCTCATGACTTTGTTTTTGAAAAAGCAAATATGTCTGCATTAATCGATTATTTTGTTTTTGTAATCGATTACATAAGCAAAGGATATTTCAGAAAAGTCATATAGAACACTTTAATCAAATACGAGCCAAGTGTAATCAATTACTTAGTTCATTTCATACATTAAGCATGTCTGTCTTAATTGATTACCATTCTTATGTAATCAATTACTGAAGCTTATTTTCTAACTAAGTCTGTCCGCTATAATCGATTATGTCTTAGATTAATCGATTAATTTGTTCATCAAAGTTTTCTAGAACTGCTCAAGAACATTTTAATTGATTACTTGGCATATTAATCGATTACATAATGTGAAATAATCAATTACATACTTGTATTAATCGATTGCATGCAGTTAATTCAGTTTTCTATTTAAAGCTGTTGGGTCTGAAGCTTTGTAAAGAATTAATTTTTCGAATTTGCGAAATACCCAACACAAGCTAAAGCTATCATAGGTCTAAGAAACAATTTTTGAGTATTGGATTTCTTGCTTAAAAATCAAAAGATCATTTTTCTTCATAATTGAAAATGAGTTAAGGATAGATTTAGAGAATAAGTTCAAGAAAGTAGTTTCTGAGTTTTAACATTCATGCAACCTGGATTTGATTGATAACTTCATTCATGCATTCATTCATCCATTAAGGATCACAATTTGTGTCTCTCTTGAATCTTCTTTTAGATTTTTTATGTGTTTCAAATTTCTGTTGTAAATCTAAGGTCTAATAGTTTCTTTCAAGCTTTCTAGAGTAGTGTTCTGTAGGGGTAAAGATCTGAGTAGGGTTCTCACGTTCTTTGTGATTTGATTTCTAATAGGGTGTTAGAATTTTGATTCTTTGTCTAGGGTTGATAAAGAAGATCACTTGTGATTGCTTGTAAAGAACACATTTGAATTAGTGGAACTCTAATCTAGTTTGATTAGAAGAACTGGATGTAGCTTCTCTTGAGAAGTGAACCGGTATATGTGCTTGTGTTACTTTCTATTGTTCTATCTCTTCTTGCTATATTGATCTCTTAACGGTTGTGATTTCTTCATAACTCAACAAGTGCAGATTTTTGTTATTGATTCCTTGGACTGAGTGGTTTGATTGAATTGAATTCTTATTGGTTTAAAAAGTAATAAAGATTCTTAAACTCCGATTTTTAAAATTATTTAAAAGGTCAAGTTTATACCAATTTCACCCCCCTCTTGGTATTTGAGTGTATTCATATTGTTATCAGTGTAATCACCTAAGCCAAGCAAATACATTCCCTTTTGCCTGGTCATTTCCACGTAGAAGGACAACTTTCCCCAAGTCAATGAATAAATGAAATCTTGACCAAGAAAATCAAGATAAGGTTTAAGGATTAATATCTTCTAAGGTAATGATTACTTACTTAAGTTCTAACTAAACTAACTTCTAATTCAGTTATAATACAACTAAATCACTTAAAAATTTAACCAATTAAATTAGTATAAATAGCTTTGATGTTCCAAAATTTTTGCATGTATAGCTTGCTGGCACAAAACACATTCCACGGCTACTTGTTTGTCATAGCACCAAGGTTTTCACTTCCTTTTCTTGCTCCTAACAGTGACTTCTCTTCTACCACTTTATCCATCAAATTTTCTTCTTTCAAGACTTCACTCTTTAGAGGATTTCCAAGAGAGACAACCCCTTAATCCATTCCATTTCAAAACCAAATTCTCTTGAGGTAGGCTAGGTTTCAATCTCTAGTTAAAAATTTATTTGGACTAACCTATATGTTTAAATGTGCAGATTTAGGGTTTATTGTTTAGGCTGAAATTTCATATCATTGAAGGTTGTTTTATGATGTGAAAATGTTGATTTAACCATAGGATAGGTTGACGATTTATATGATGAAATATTAGTGATGTTTGAAAATTACATTTGGTGATCTTTGGAATTGATTTTGTTGACATTTGTGTTGTTTATTCATATTTTTATTATGGGACTATTTTGAATTGATTGTAAGAAGTAGAGGTTGAATTGTATGTAGATAAATGGTTTAAATACTTAAGTGGTTCAACTTTAAGAATTAAGTAGTAGGGTGGTAGGTGAAAGGAGATTAGTATAAAGACTAAGTTCTAATATTTTCTTAAAGAAGGTCTAAAGGAATTAGATATTATTTGAAGGATATATTGTCGTTTATTAGTTAGAATGCTAACATGATTTTTCTGTAGCGTGAGGATATTCATTTGTCATGCCTAAGTTGGTAAGATTTTGCTTGAATAAGGTATTGTAAAATATGGGAACACTTCACACTTAACCAAGAGGGGGGGGTGAATTGGTTAGCCTTGGTAATTTAAAAATTATCTGAAGAATCAAAATTAGAGTTTCTTTGCCCTTTGGATCTTTATCATAAAACCAATCAAGAATCTTTATTCAAAGTCAATCCAAGACTTGTAATGCCTCAAGAAACTATATGTAACAACTGAATTCACAAAGAAAGAAATCAATTATGCAGAAAATATAAGAACACACAAGATTTATACTGGTTCACCTCAAACACTATGAGACTACATCCAGTTTCTTCTACTCAACACTAGAGTAGAGTTCCACTATAACAAATAATATCCTTACAAGCAATTACAAGCTTTTCTTTATCAACCCTAGATAAAGTTCAGAAGTCTAAAACCCTATTAGACCCTTAGAAGCCAAACCCAAACTGAGAACACTACTCAGCTGTCTTTTAAAGAAACACTATCTCTATCCTTGCAAGAAAAATCCAATTACAATGGAACTTTAAAAAGAAAGATTCAATCAGAATTTTACACAATCAAAGAGTAAGGAAAGAATTCACTTGATGATCCAAGAATGATATGCATAATGATGAAAATACCAGGTTGAATGTAGAAACAATATGCAGAACAAGCCTTTCCTTAAACTTTGAAATGAATTGCCTTGCTTCACTAAATCCTAGTGACCCATTGTAGTTTGAATGGAAGCAAGACCTTTAGAACCCAGAAGAAACCCTTTGTGAATGTTTAGAAAGCTTTAGGA
>PYAF01004860.1:14992-27482 GCA_007407185.1 Glycine tomentella | reverse complement strand
TGATGAAAATACCAGGTTGAATGTAGAAACAATATGCAGAACAAGCCTTTCCTTAAACTTTGAAATGAATTGCCTTGCTTCACTAAATCCTAGTGACCCATTGTAGTTTGAATGGAAGCAAGACCTTTAGAACCCAGAAGAAACCCTTTGTGAATGTTTAGAAAGCTTTAGGAATGCTCAGATCTCAAAAATTCAAGTTGCTTTTTCGTCAAAGACAGGTTTTATATATATAAAAGAAACTGTAACAAAAATAATCGATTAAAAACGCTCCTGTAATCGATTGTTTAGCATGTGTAATCGATTACATACGCTCCCGTAATCAATTAAAGTGTTCATAATAAGTTCTGGGTTACAACAACGAGTCATTTAATCGATTATCCCGATGTGTAATCGATTACTCTAGAAGATATGAAAATCAGTTTTGTACTAAGTAATCGATTAAAATATTTGGTAATCGATTAAGACAGGCTTTGCAAAAAAAATCATATTTGTGAAATGTAATCGATTACAATATGTGGTAATCGATTAATGCAAACAATGTGCAAAACATGAAATGAACTAAATAATCGATTACAATAAGTGGTAATCGATTAAGGCAGAGTGTCCACTCTTTCAAAACAGGCAAGTAATCGATTACAGTTCAATGGTAATCAATTAAACTAGTCACTCAGCCAAATCACATGTATACTAAGTTTGAAATAATCGATTAATCCGATGATGTAATCGATTAAACTGTTCTTGATATTTTTCCAGAAAGCTGAAGAACAACATAATCAATTCTTTTAGTGTAGTAATCGGTTAAACCAGCTTAAGACTATTTTTCCAAAACGCAGCCTTTTTTAAGTTCCAAAGCAATTACTTAAAGCCTTTTATGATGTAATGCATGAACGAATATAAATGGTATGCATGCAAGAACTTGGATCAACAGAAAGCTTTCTTTCCTTTTACATTTAATCACAATCTTCATCTTCAAGCCTTCAAGCATGTTGAAAGTCAAAACATTTCCAAGTCTTCACATTGCTTTAATCTTCAAGCAGCTCCCCCTCAAATCAACAGGTATGGTAGTTTAACCATACTTTTGGTACGTATGATGTTATGATGAAAATATTTCCCATGAGGTTGTATGTATTTGCTCATGGATTTCATTATTGATGAAAATGATGGATTTGATGTGATGATATGTTGATTCATGTTTCCGAGTCCAGTATGAGATTTGTGAAACAAAATCTGATATTACATCCAGTATGAGATGTAGGGACCAAGTGCAAATACATGGAATGACATGCATGACTAGCGTAAGACGGTTGTAGCATTTTACATCTAGTACAAGGTGTAGCTACATACAGTACGATATGTAGAGGCTATGTGCACCCTGGAAAATTCATTTCATGCATATATGTAGTTGCATAATTATTTATTGTATGAATTCATTTGAATATATTGATGATTTACTATTGTATTAACGTGTTGATGGTTTAGTTTTTCTTACTGAGAAATTTTATTTCTCACTAGATTTGTTTTGTGTTTCATTTTTTTAGATGGCTTCAATAATCATCTTCCTTGACGCGTTAGACTTAGGTTGGTATATAGATGAGGAAAGGAACTACTATGTTATAACTATGCACCCAGTCATTCGTGCGTATATTTACTTTCGAACCCACTTCCTGGTATATGTCCTTAATGGTCTATTCAACCCGAATGACCCATTTCTACAGTTTGCTCCTGCATATCCTGATCCACCAGTGGTGCCAATTAATTTGGCTAGTGATGAAGAAAGCATCGGAGGAAATTTTTGAAATAAAGAAATGGGTTGTAGGTTTTTGTAAATAAATAAGAATCATAACTAATGTGACTAAGGCATTTCTTAATAGTTTATATTCTAGTGCTATGTTGTATTAAAACTTGGTAACTGATAAGAATGACTTTTGTATCAAGGACTATGGCTATGTAACACCTTGAAATTTCGATAATTGAAAGTGTATGTTTTATGTATTTGTTGTATTATTTGATTGTTTAATAAGTTTGGATTACTTGAATGATTGTGTAGATTAACCTGTGCAATTGATTGATATGAATGTTAAGTTATGTCAACTTTGTTCGACTTATAAGAGTGATAGTTGGCTCATAACCCGCTCCAGTAAAACTACCATCCCAGATTAGTTAACCGTTGGATCATCTTCAAATTTTGACAGTTGGGATCTTCAAGATGATGATATTTGAATGTCTCTCTAAGCGAGCAAATATCGCGTTGGGCTTAATTCCAAAATTTCCTGACAGAGAGGAATTTGCGGTGAGCGAGCTAGTGCGCACTAAGCGAGACCTGCACACGCGCTGAGCAAGGTAGTGTGTGCTAAGCGAGCCTGTCAGGTTATAAATACGCCCAACAGCGCGCAAAACACATTTTTTCGCGATTTTTTCTCCCTTTCTCTCTCTAAACTCGCCCAAAACCCAAAAACCACCCCTTCCACCACCCTAAACCACCATCAACCACCAAGGGCCGCCGTTGCTTGCCACGAAACACGACACGGAGAGGAACCTCCTAATCAGAGCGAAATCTTTGAAACATCTCTCAAAGCTTTGGTAGAGGAAAGAGCTTCTAAATCCCTCTTTCTTGGTTTCCTTGAGGTAATATTGACTTCCTTTGTCTTCCCTTAACTAGTGTAAGCATTTCTTAGTGTCTCTTGAGTTTTGGATCAGTTGTTGGGATTTTTACATATCCCTTGAAAACCCTTTGAAAATGACATGTTGTAAAAGTCTCTTTTTTATGAAACTGATGTCATTTCTATGATCCTTGTTGAGTCCTGGTCACATTGGTGTGATCAGAATTTCGAAATGATGTCTTTTGATGTGAACTCCCAAAAACACCGCTTAGCCTTTTTTTGATTTGAGTGGGTATTTGACCCCAATTGTTAATATTGACCTTGCTTTGGAAATCTATACTAAATTGTCTTCAATTTGGTATGTAGAACTCTGTGTTTAGACATGTTTTTGAAAAATCGTGAAACAACACCGTTAGGCTGTAATAGGAAGAACTCCTGGTTAGGTAAGGGGAGTTTATTATGCTGGTAATAGTTTAGATACCATAGTTGGGGGACAGTGAGTCCAGCTATGAAGATAACTGCATGTCCCTGATGTGTGCTGGTTTTCAAGAAAAACTAAGTTTTTAACTAATGGGATGCGAAATATTTATGATTGATGTGTGTTGTTCTTGAGTGTGCTCGTTTTCAAGTCAAATGATATTTTTAACTAGTGGGATGCAGTGTATTTATTACTGATGTTGTTGATGATAGTGAAATTGAGATGTTGCGGAAAATGATTTAATGAGGTCTATGTGGTTTGTGATGCTTAAATGATATAATGATGATGTGGTTTATGATGTTTAAATGAAATAATGATGAAATGGTTGTTGATGTTGAAATGAGATGAAGTTGATGTTTATGAGGATAATGTTAAAATAATATCAATTTGATAGATGATGATGATGTTGAGATGATGTGATGTGTATGTATACTGATATCCATGGGGGGTGCTGACTGGTTACCCTTGCGAGGAAGGATGTGTTCCTAGTCGGGTCATGCATTAATGGTGCCCATGGTTGTCAATGTGTGATGTGGATATATATGAATACTCGTGGGGGTGTATGACGGGTTACCCTTGCGAGGAAGGATGTGTTCCTAGTCGGGTCATACATTGATTGTGCCCATGGTTGTATGTTGTGTATGTACATGTGGGGTGCGATGACCGGTTGGTTACCCTTGCGAGGAAGGATGTGTTCCTAGCCACGGTTAGTGCATCGATGAGCCCACATTGGTGTTTTATGTATGTACATGGGGTGTATGATGGGTTACCCTTGCCAGGAAGGATTTGTTCCTAGCCGATTCATACATTGATGATGCCCATGTTTCATTCTTCATATGCATGGATGAAAATAGAATAAAGGCACGTGCGTACCTATGGGTTTCAGTGGGGGTCATCAGGTTTGGAATTCCCTAGCGACGTTGGCTGATCACTGGGGGAGGGGAAATGGCCAATGCACGACAGGGTGGCCCTGATAGGCGGTGAATCATTTTTCCTGAGAGAGCCTATTTCCAAGAGAATGGTACCACATTGCATGCTGAGTGATGAGTCAGATGCATGCATCATTCCGAACATGATTGTTTGAGTTGTGGAATGCATTGGATGATTGTTTTTGTTGAATGTGTAATGTAATGATGAGTTTGTGATATTAATTATGGTGATTTGTGTTGTCTTTTCCCCAACTGCTGTTATCTGATACTTGTTGGTTTTACATAGTAAACTCACCCTTGTTTTTGTTGTACCGTGTGGTTGGTACCTGTGATGATCACAAACCTTGGTTTGTGTAAGCAGATGATCAACAGTAGGTGACTCTGGAGGAGGATTCTTTTTGGTTGGAGCCGTCAAGCCGACGTAATGACGAATTTCTTTTTGGGAAAGAGTTGTGTTTTGTTAATCAATTCTTTCTTAGTTATTTCTTTGACTTTTTGTTAGAAATGTAATTTCAGTTATATATACATGTAAAACTAAAGGAAGTTTTAACGTGTGGATGACATGTACTGATTTAATACACACACACACACACACACACACACACATATGTGATTAATTATGTAATTGTAATATGTGTATGATAATTGCATTGTCGCGAAAAATTTACCATAATTTTCATAATCATATCAATGAAGTTTTCATTAAAAGTTAAATCTTGTGCGGTAAGGGTTGATGTATAGTAGCGATGAGGCTGGTCGTTACAGGCTACGTATAATATATATTAGTTTAACAACTTCTATAATTTATATGTTTTAGAATTTTTATTAATATACGTTCTTTAAAAGGGAATGGTAATAAAAAAAAATTATCTAGAAATAAATTAGGTCGTTACACACTTCATATTATCCTAGTAAAAAAACATAAGAAAGGGTGACAGCTTTTAGATAATAGCAAATAAATTTTAACAAGATTAATAAATCAACAAAGTACCACATTAGGGAAAATCATAAGTCTTCTTCCATCGTCAGATGTCACAACCAATGACTTCAAACCACAATGACATACACTCTTCATTGCATTAATTAATTATATGAATGGAAGAAGTGGATGTCGAGCTATTGAAAAAAGGAAGGTAGACCAAGTACACAGACAAATTAAAACAATGAGTCTTGTAGAAAATAAGTAAAATATACATGGAATAAAACTTATTGTAATGAAAAATTGTATACATTTTTTTTTGTTTGTCATTATGACATTACCAAATACACAATGTTTTGTTATTGTCATGAAAACAATAAGATATTTCTTTTCTCACAATTGAAAGGCACAATTATAATAGGTATAATGCAATGAAAGGAGCTATAATGAACAAGTATGTGGTACACAGTAGACAACATTCATAATCAAAGATTTAATATAAGTATAACACAATGAGAAAAACTATAATGATGTAAAGATGTGGTACATACTAGACAACAAATATAATAAAAGATTTAATATAAGCATAATTTGTTTAACAAAATAATGATACATAACAGTTTACAACACATGAATTACCAAAAGAAATATTTTAAAACTTCAACAAAATAGAAATGCTAGATTGTACCTATGAATAGTCACATGTAAAAGCTGAAAAACAATGCTAGAGTTCTTTTTGTTGCCACCATACCAAGTCACAAGATGGGAGTAAAATATAGATTTTTTGATATGGATGGAAAGAAACTATATTATTTTTGGATTTTACAAAATAATAATTCTCAAACCCTAACTTAAGCAAGGCAAAGACATTGATTGGAAATCACTCTAAAACATATAGTTAAATGTTTCAATCAAATGAATTTCAAATGCAAATATCAAAAAGAAGGAGATGGAGGGAAATAGTACACAAACTTGCAAAATGACAAAAATGGGGGGTGAAGGGGCAACAACAACCACGAATACCTTCTAGAAGAGATAATAAAAACCAATCAAACAATAAAAATAAAAGGAGATGAAAGTGTACAAATCATGAACCTAGAGGGTTTACAATAGAGAAAAATTTGCTAAAATTAAAAATGAAATGCAAATATATGCAAGCTTATCTCATTTTGCCTTCCTCCATTCAAAATATTGATCACACATAAACAATCTAATTGACAAGAGAAATGTTCAATAAACACTGTTCCCACTCTAAACCATCAATAGGCACCCATACCTAACTTTGTTCCAACTAGAATTATCAAAGCTCTAGGGTTTAATGTCCTAGTTTCAGGGATCCACTAAAAGAAAAGACTTAAAAGAACAATAACTCCATCATTTATATCATACTAAGTGCAGAAATTGATTTAAATTATCACCATCCTAATTGAATTTACTTCATAGTTACTCCAATACCATAAAAAAAGATATCCATAACAAAGAAAAAATTTCCTTTGTGGGATTGCAAACGCTCAGGACCTAAGTATATTCATCAAGTACAAACAATATATTAAAAATAACAAAGTAGATAGTATTTGCTTTCATTTTATTATCTCAAAATCATTCAAGCATGATTCATTATTAAGAAAAATTTTCAATTATACATTCCAATTTCTTTGAATGAAATTTTAAATATTTTTGTGCTCTTTCGAAAGTTAGGCTACTGTATTGAATCTTTAACCTGTAAGATAAGCATTAACCAATATGTTTAGATACTTGTCTAAAATGCATCTATTCTAAATTTTTCATGTTAAAAAAAAGAAAAACACAAAAGCTATAAATGTGTCTAAAATGCATGTATTCCCATTGTCTTTTATTGCTTTGTCATTTTACCATAAAAAGTACAAAAAACAGCTTTCATGGCAATGGAAAGTTGTTACACACACAAACATCCAACAAAACACAAATGGAAGTTGAGTAATAGTTATTATAAAATAAAACAATGGAGTGTAATAAGTGTTACTTTGGATGAATTATCACTACCTATATGTTTTTCTCCCTAACAACTAAAATTAAATCAAAATCCTATAAGAACTTTAGAATTTTTATATGAAAACATTCATGAAAAATTCAAAGACAGACAAAGATATAGAAGTCACAAAATCAAACGAAGATTTCCAAATTTGCAAACAAAACCAATGAAATTCACTAAAATGCACTAGAGATCGCACCCACAACATAAAACTTCCATGGCAATGATAAGTTGCTACACACATTAACATACAATAGAACACACAAATAGAAGTTGTATAACAATTGTTATAAAATAAAACAATGGAGTGGGATAAACCTTACGTTGGATAAATTATCATTATTTATATGTTTTTCTACCTAACACCTAAAATTAAATTAAAATCTTAAGAGAGCTTTAGAAATTTTATATGAAAGCATTCATGAACAATTCAGAGGGAAACAAAGATATGAAAGTCATAAAATCAAACAAAGACTTCCAAATTTACAAGCAAAACTAGTGAACGTCACATAAACACACTTGGGGTTGCACCCACAACATAAAGCTTCCATGGTAATGGCAAGTTGCTACACACACAAACATACAACAGAACACACAAATGAAAGTTGTATATTGTAATATCCCAATTTCTTAGATTGGGAAGTTCTGTGTAGAAATAACCTGTGTTTGTTTCATTTGCAATGTGGTAGCATTATTCTTAGTGAAACCATTCATATAAGAGATAGAATCACCATTAGACAGTCAAGTGACCTAGATTTAGGTTCTGAGTCTAGAGATAAGTGGTTTAGATGTAGAAACCCTTGGTCAAACCATCAGTCAACTGCAATTTAGAAAGTCAAAGTAAGGGAATCCTTCATGAATGACAATTTAGTAATTAAAGACTTTTAGGCTAATATGAGATATTTAGACTAATACATGAAAGTTTAGAGCATTAATATGTCTAGATATGAGAAAATATTGGTTTTAAATAATTAAGGAGGAAGAGAATTAATTTCTCATTCACTTAAATTATTTTTAGTTGAGACTAATAGAAGATATTAATAAATGAATATATTACTTTAGAACCAATTTAGAAGTGAAAATTAATTAGGGACTAATTGAGAGCTTAAGTCCTTAAGTGTAATTAGTTTGAATAGAAAAAAGAGAGGAAAAACCTAAGGGACCCATATGTGGGCCCCCCTCATAACCTAAGGCTTCCACTATGAAAGGGAGAGAGCAACTCACCCTTCCCCCCTTAAGCTTGTGGCCTCCAGTTTTGAGAGAGGAGAAAGGGTTATTTTTCTTCTCTTTTCTTGCTCTTGCTGAGCAGGAGTTGTTAAGTGGAGTAAAGAGGGGCTTAGGTGAGTTTTTCCAACCTCTTCTCATGCTTTTCTTTATCCTTCCTTTCTCTACATATTAGGTGTAAGACCTCAAATCTTTATCTGAAATATAGCTTTAAAATCGTTAAAAAATAAATATTGCAAAATACACGTCATTAAATTAGTTTCTATTTCTAAATTGTTAAAATATCTCAATATATGTATATTTTTTCGCTTGGAAAAAGAAGGAACATGTATACATACATACATACATACATACATACATACATACATATATATATATATATATATATTGCGCTTGATTAAAACGTATACGTATAATTAAAATAGTCTTGAAAAACGGTATTGTCCGAATGCATTCTCAAAAAAAGACATTTTAAAAGTTGTTGCCATTTTTCTTCTATCCTTACACAACTCTATAATAAAGTACATATTATAAAGAAATAACCTTTACAAAATTAAATGATGTCAAACTGGAAGAAATATGTAAACATACATATTAAGTCTTAGTGACCCTTAAGATTTAAATATAAATGTAACGAAATCATTACATCTATTAGAAATAAAAAAAAATATCCATCACCCCTCAAAATATCACATAATATCACCAAAAGATTTAATACAACAAATTGTTATTACACTGACTATAGAAATCTTCCCACCCCAAATATACATAAAAAAGGTAAAACAATCCTAACTCAGAGCAGTCACTACCCAAGTCCGACAAGCTATCTAGGGTGAAGTCATATCCTCGAAAGGGTCGCTCTCGTCTTCGTAGGAATCCCATTCCTCGTAGGATAAAACCATCTCTCCCTTACATATCTCTTCACCGATGAAATCCTTGTAAAAGGTGATCTCGGACGGCGTGAGATCCTTATCATCGCTGAAATCTTCCACATCCTTATGGACTTCAATGGTTGTATCCCGATGGAAGATAGATCTAATAGGCCTCCCATTGGCATCATGCCCAAACAATTGCTGTGAGAATTGCAGCAGGTTGTCCGGTCGCGTAAATCCAAAGTAAGAATAGTAGGAAATGATATGGATAATATCACTCTGAGAGGTACGCTCGAACGGGTAGTGGTATGAAGCATTTGTCTCTATGGTGATCAGTGGCATTTGAGGCTCATCTAACAACAGAATGTGGCACCAGATGTATCCAAAGTGTGCGTGGAGGCACTCCTCTTCCCCCACTATGTAGCTGTAGTGGTAGCTACTGATCCATATGAGCATCCTCTACAGATGCTTCATGACCTCCCCTAAAATTGGTGGTTGCAAGGGTGAGTCCTCTGCACCTCAAACGCCACAAACAATAGGCAATAAAAAAAAAATTAAAACATACAATCTGTTGGATATAAGGGAGAATTATGAAGAGTGAAAGACTTTGATTCAAGAATGTGTTTAGAGCTTTCAACATGCTTGGAGTGCCTTGAAGTTTAGTATATGATTCAAAGTGTAAGAGAAAGGCAATCTGATTGATCCTTGCATTCATTCATTCATCCATAAATAAGCTTAAATGGTTTTCACTAAAGCATCAAAGTTTTTATTCTTTTGGTTAAGGTTTTAATCTGATTAAAAGGTTTTTGGAAAAATGATTTTGTACTGTTTTAATCGATTACTTAAGTAACATAATTGATTATTTTGTTCTTCATTTAATCTGGAATAAACTTCATGTACAATTTAATCGGTTACCTATCGGATTAATCGATTATTTGGCCTTTGATTCAAACTGAAACTGCTTTGTTAATTGTTTTAATCGATTACTGATATAGTGTAATCGATTACATAGTTGAAATCAATTTTTAAGGTTTGCTGGGATAATCGATAACCATCATCCGTAATTGATTACATAGTTCATTTTGAAAGTCCTAATCTTCTGACTTAATTGATTACCAAAACTTGTAATCGATTACACAGTTCATTTTGTGAAACTGAACTTTCTATCTTAATCGATTATTTTACTCGTTGCTAAAACCCAGAAGCTTTCTTGAACAAACTAATCGATTAAGTTATAATTTAATCGATTACAGAAGCATTTTAATCGATTATCTGGCGTGTTTAATCAATTACAGTTAGTTACATAATCTGTTATAAATAGACTTGAAGGCTTGGCTTGTGAGAGAACTTGATCAATTTGTATTTCTGAGTATACACAAGCTTTCTAAATTCTCTCAAAGTGATTTCCTTGTTCTATTACTTCTTGCTTCATTCAAATCATTTATGGGTCTTTGAATGAATCTTGAGCAAGAAGCTTTTCAAGGTTAAGGAAAAGCATGTGCTGATTTTGTTTTGCTATTCAATCTGATTTGGTAACTCATGTGCATTATATTCATTGGATCATCAGGTTGTCTCTCTCCTTAATCTTTGTGTGTAAATACGTTTTTGAATTTCTGGTGTAAATTGCTATTGTAAGTGGGTTCTTCTAGCTTGGGTCTAAAGAAGGGTTCTCTAGTTAAAGAACAAACTAGAGTTCTTTGGTTCTTGCTCCTTAGAATTCTAATAGGATTTTAGATTTCTATTCTTTATCTAGGGTTGATAAAGGGGAGGTTTTGTAATAAGCTTGTAAGAACAAGATTTATAATAGTGGAACTCTAATCTAGTGTTGATTAGAAGAAATTGGATGTAGCTTTAGTTGTGAAGTGAACCAGTATAAATTGCTTGTGTGTTTTTCATTGATTTTTTGATTTATATTCATTGTTCAACAAGTTCTGTTTTGAGCAAATTGATTCCAAGGGGCTGAGCTATTTGATTGAGTAAAAAGATTTCTTGGTTTTGAAAGTGATAAAGATCCCGAAACTCTGATTTGAATTAATTTTAAAGTACCAAGGTTTTAACCAATTCACCTCCCTCTTGATTTTTCTGAGTATTCCCTTTATTTTCAATTGGCATCAAGAGCTGGTTCTTGAGAGTTATTCAAGATCACTATCTTTTCTTCAAAAAGAAAAATGAATACCTCACAAATAACCTTCAAAGAAGGTACTTCTCTCGATCGTCCTCTGATTCTTGAAGGAGAGCACTTCAATTTTTGGAAAAATAGAATGAAAATATTTATTCAATCAAATGACCCAGGTGCTTGGAATGCTATAGAAAGGGTCCTTTGATTCCCATTAAAACTGTTGGTAATGAGATGATTCCCAAAGAATGGGATGAAATGACAAATGTTTAAAAGAGAGTGGTTCAATATGATTTCAAAGCTAAAAATATGAATACCTCTGCACTTTCTTCTGATGAATTTTTCAGAACGGTGAGATGCACAAGTGCAAAAGAAATGTGGGAAATGCTGAAAATAACTCATGAAGGTACCGAAGAAGTTAGAAGATCAAGAAAACATGCCTTGATCCATGAGTATGAGATGTTTAAGATGAACACCAAAGAAAGCATTTCTCAGCTACAAACAGGATTCACTCATATAGTCAATCATCTTCTGGGTCTTGGGAAAATCTTTGATGCTGAAGAATTAAACATCAAGATCTTGAAGTGTCTCACAAGACCTTGGCAACCAAAGGTGACAACAATCAAGGAATCAAAAGATTTATCCAAGATGTCCATGGCTGCACTATTTGGTAAGTTACTTGAATATGAGCTTGAAATGTCTCAACTAACTATTGCTGAAGATGCAGAAAAGAAAAATAAAAGTATTGCATTAAAAGCTGCATGATCAAAGTCTGAAGAAGTGGAAGAATTAAGTGAAAAGGATGACAAGGACAACATGAACTTGATTGTAAGGAAGTTCAACAAGTTCTTAAGGAAAAACAACAAAAGGTTCAACAAGAACAACAACAAGAACAACAACAACAACAACAAAAGGATTGACAACACTTTTACTTGTTTTGAATGTGGAAAACCTGGCCACATCAAATCAGAATGTTCAATCTTTTTGAAAAAGCAACAAAGAGACAACAAGGTGAGGAAGGAAGGAAAATCCAAAAGAGCCTAAATAGCTTGGGAAGATAATGAGTTAACAACAACTTCAGAATCTTCAACTAAAAATGAAGAAGTAACATGTGTCCCACTTCCACAATTAATGAAGATGATTGTAACACCCCGTAGGCCTCCGACGTGTTATCATTCATAATATCAGTTTAACGTTTAAAACATAGTTTATAAAACTCAGCGGAAGCACAGAATCGCTTTTCTTGATACATTATGTATGAAATAACATCAATCTCATAAAAGTCACACACAAAACACATATAGCAAACCCCTGCTGATCCAGTTTCTCATAACGCATACA
>PYAF01004859.1:292548-312965 GCA_007407185.1 Glycine tomentella | reverse complement strand
GCCTAAGTTGGTAATGATTTTGCTTGAATAAGATATGGCGGTTTAACCATACTTATAAACTTATTGGATAAGGTATGGTGGTGTAACCATACTTATGATACATATGATGATATGATGAAAATATTTTCCATAAGGTAATATGTATTTTGCTTATGGATTTGATTTTTATGGATGTTGATGTGATTAAGATAGGTGGATTCATGTTTCCATGTTTCCAAGTCCAGTACGAGGCTTTGGGGAAACCAAATCTGATGCTACATATAGTACGATATGTAGTACCCAGGTGCAAGGATATATGGCAAAATTCATGCATGTTTGCGTAAGACTATAGCAGCGTCCACACTCAATGTGGCCACATACAGTACGATATGTGGAGGCCATTTGCCCTAGGATAGTTCATCTCATGCATTCATATAGTTTGCATATTTCTTGTGGATGTGTTTGATTATTTGATGATTTTACTAACCTACTAATAAGGTCGGGATTTAGCTTTGCCTACTGAGAAATTTATTTCTCACAAGATTTGTTTCATGTTTTTCTTAGATGGCAGCCATGGTCAGGTTCCTTGAGGTTCTGGAGTAGTGCTGATATATTGAAGGAGCTATGTACTAGGCTGGATTTTGGAAAGAGTTTTATACTTGTATAAACTTTTGTAACAGAGACATTGACTAATGTATTAGTCTTTACATATTTTGTAAATTTTATGACTTAGAATTTTTACTAATACACGTTTCTTGAAAAAATTTATTCTACGTAAAAATACTAGTACTAAAATCAACTTAGAAATTAGGTCGTTACACAGCACATGAATCATCTTCATCAATTGTTGAAGTTAGGCAGACATTTACTTCTCCTTTTTCACTTGATGATTCAGAAGTTGTTGAAGCCTCTTCTTCCCATGCAATGTAGGCTTTCTTTGATTTTCCATCTTTCTTTGCTTTCTTTTCACCTAACAGCTTCTTCAAATATATAGGACATTCAGATTTGATGTGGCCTTGCTTACCACATTCAAAGCAGTTGTAGTTGGTGTTGTCACTCCTTTTGTTGAACTAGGTGAACTTTCTGTTCTTGTTTTTCTTCATGAATTTGCTAAACCTTTTTGACTATTAGGTTCAGATTCTCATCACCTTCATCTCCACTTGAGTCATCATCTTTCTCAACATTTGAGGATGCAGCTTTCAAGGCAATAATACTTTTCTATTTTATTCTACATCTTCTGCATGTGTTAGTTGTGACATTTCTAACTCATACTCAAGTAACTTACCAAATAGTGCAACCATAGACATCTTTGATAGATCTTTAGATTCCTTGATCGCTGTCACCTTTGGTTGCCATGGTCTTATTAAGCATTTCAAGATCTTGATGTTTAGTTCCTCAACATCAAATGCTTTTCCAACACCAAGAAAATGATTAACGATGTGTATGAATCTGGTTTTGAGTTGAGAGATGTTTTCAGTTGTTTGCATCTTGAACATCTCATACTCATGGAACAAGGCATGTTTCCTTGATCTTCTAACTTCATTTGTTCCTTCATGAGTAATTTCTAGCATTTTCCACATCTCCTTAGCACTCTTGCACCTAACAGTTCTGAAAAATTCATCAGACGATAATGCAGAGGTTATCATATTCTTTGTTTTGAAATCGTATTGAACTACCCTCTTTTCTACGTCTGTCATTTCATCCCATTCTTTGAGAATCATTTCATTATCAACAGTTTTGATTGGAATCAAAGGACCTTTTTCTATTGCATTTCATGCACCAGGTTCATTTGATTGAATGAAAATCTGCATTTTGTTTTTCCAAAAACTAAAGTGTTTTCCCTCAAAAATAGGAGGACGACTGAGGGAGGCACCCTCCTTGAAGAAAATTTGTGTGGTATTCATTTTTTTTGAAAAAAGATAGTGATCATGAGTAATGTTAGATACAGGGGGAGCTTGAAGAAGGATCAAGATGTATGCTGAAGCTTGGATGAGTTTTTAGCTTTTAACATGTCATTCAATTGAATGCATTTGTAATATTTAGATGTATGAGAGTTTAATCTTATGATTCATAGCATTGTATAAACATCATTCATTAGCTTGCATTCATGGTTTTACAAAAGCACGTGGTTTGTGAAAAAACTTTAAGATTTCATGATTGCATAAAAGCCAAGTACTCACGATTCAAGTTTTTGGAAAAACTCTTTTTGACTGCCTTAATCGATTACCACAAATTGGTAATATATTACTTAAGCCTTGAAGAACAGAATAATCGATTACGAACATTAAGTAATCGATTACTCAGTACAAACACAGAACAAGTCCTATCTGTGTCAATCGATTACCATTTATCTGTAATCGATTACTAAGAACTTTTGTGAAATGTAAAAACTCTGTGTTAATCGATTACATGAACGTATTAATCGATTACATTCAGTTACATCAATTTTTCTATATAAAGTTGTTAAGTCTTATGAAAGATAAATTCATTACAATTTCAAGATTTTCACTGATATTCAAAAGGCTTCTGAACTAAGAGAAAATACACTGAGTAACAAAGCTCTTGTCCTACAATTCAAGATTCTCATGAATCATTGGTAGAATTCTCTTTGGACAAGATTTCAAGGAGTTTCTTGGAGAGCTTGGTCTGAAACTTGTTTTCTTTCAACTTGATCATTGATTAATAAACATTTGAATTCCTTGGACCATAAGGTTGTATATTTCCTCTAAACTCTGGTTGAAAATATTTTTTTACATTTTAGCTTGTTAGTTGCTATTGCAAAAGGGTTCTTTAAGCTTTTCTAGAGTAGGGTTCTCTAGAGGCAAGAATAGAGAAGGGTTCTCTATGTTTTGATCATTAGAAGTCTAAAGGGTGTTTAGATTTCAGTTGTTTATCTAGGGTTGATAAAGGGTGATCTTTGTAAGCTTGTAAAGAACAGTTTTTGTTGATAGTGAAACTCTAATCATAGTTTTGGTTAGAAGAAATTGGATGCAGCTTCTCTTTTGAGGGGTAAATCGGTATAAGTTCTTGTGTTGATTATTTTCTTTATTTTGTTCTTGCTATCTTAATCTGAGACTATTTGGTGAAATCTTTATTACTCAACAAGTAGAAGTTTCTGTAATTGTTTTCTTGAGCTGGGTGATTTGGTTGATTGAAGCATTCTTGATTTTAAGTGTGATATGATCTTATAACTCTGATTCTTACAAAATTTTAAAAGGCCAATTTTTAACCAATTCACCCCTCTCTTGGTTAATTGTGTGTGTTCATATGGGACTTCTCATATTTAGAATCTTTTTGCGGTGTGCAATTTGAATTTGGGTATAGACGGTCTCTCTTTTTTCTTCGTGATATTGACCACATACACACAAGAACCTGCTCTGATACCAATTGAAAACAGTATGAACAACACATAAGAACCAAGAGGGTTTGAATTGGTTGATCTTGGCCAATTGAAAATTCTTAAACAATCAGAGTTAAAAAGATCATATCACAAAACAATCCAAGAAAGCTTTCAACCAATCAAACACCAGACCTTAAAGAATGCAATCAAAAACTTTTTCTGTTGATTGTGAAATGCTACACCAAAGAATGACAAGTTATAACCACAAGAAAAGGTAAAAATGAAGTAGTCAATACAAAGATTTATATTGGTTCACTTCTCAACCTAGAGAAGCTACATTCAGTTCTTCTAACCAACAAGTTAGAGTTCAACTAATAATAATTTGTTTCTTACAAGCCTTTACAACCACTCTTAATCACACCTAGATAAGAAACGAGATATCTAACTCACACAGATTCTGTGATCAAGACATAGAAAAAACCTATCTCTACTCTTACTTATAGAAACACCTATTCTAGAAAAGCCTTAAGAAAAGCTATTGTTATAGTAACTGATGAGTCATTATTTATCTTTATTTTCTCACCTTTCTGTACTCATTTTAATCCCTGATTTGTGTTTAAACGTTCATATACTGCACTGTTTTTCATTTAGGATTTAATTGGACCGATAATTCAGATTTTAACTAATTTGGATTTCTTAAGTTTAATTATTCCAATTTTTATTTTCAGGGCAGTTTAATAATTAATTGGGCTTGAAATTAATTCATGGACTTGAAGATTGGGATGTCGCATCAGCATTATTTTCCACATCAGCTTGGAATTTTCGTTTTATTTTATTTTCGTTTTTTGGGCCAAAATTGTTAGGAAAAGCCCATTTTCATTTAGGTCAGTCTCTCTATATATTTCGAATAGTGTGCCCATGCAGGGGGGGCAGACAGACTATTTTCATTTAGGGTTTTAGCATTTTCGTTTTCTACTTTTCTCTCTGTTTAGGGTTTTCCGTTTCTGTTGATGATTTTCATTTTCAGAATACAGTTTCGTTTCAATTTCAGTGCTATTTCGTTTCTGTTTAAAGTTCCAATCTCGTTTTCGTTTTTTGCTATTTCGTTTTAGATTTTTGTTTTTGTTTCTATTTAATTTCGTTTTTGCATTTGAATTTCGTTTCTCTTCTAGTTTCGTTTAATGTTCAGTTTCGTTTCAATTCACATTTCTGTTGTTAATTTCGAATTAATGGAAGGCTAAATCCTAGGGTTGGACCCTAGGACAGATTGCAAACCCTTTAATGGAGGTTCTCTGTATTGCAATTCGTTTTCTGCTTGGTTCTTCCTTGTTGGGTTTCTGTACTGTATTTTTCGAATTAGAGTCATGCTTAATGATTCTGATATTGATTGATTCAGTAATCTCAGGTTGCTTAATCCTGAGAGCTTGCCCTGACGAGGTTCACGTTTGCTTAATTCGTGTAATGAAGTTTTAGGTTAATCTTCGCTTAGTAGATTAATCTGGACTGATAAGGACTAAGTAGGACAGATTATCTTTCGTGAACCAAGGATATTAGAGACGCAATCTGTTCTAAGGTCTGACTTGTTTTAAATCCCTGCAATTAATTAGTATTTCTGTTTTAATTTAGAATTCCTTGCATTCTGTCAAACCCCCCCCCCCCTTTACACGTTTTTTATCCCTAACGCAGACAATTGATCCTTGAGAGACGACCTAGGAGTCACTTCCTAGTACTACATTTAAACTGTATTAATTTGGTCGAGTACGACCTCGATCAGTTACACAAAAAAAAAATCTAAAAGAATTTACAAACAAGTTATATGGAAAGAAACCACCTGACTAATTGCACTAAAATATAGTGATTGAGTCAATAGGAAAGGATGGGCCATAATTAGGCCCATCCAATCTAACTAATTACTAATTACACCAATTCACAGCCCAAAACTTTAGTGCAAGGGTTCTAACTTCCAAGCCTAAAATGACCCTCAAAATGATAGAATTGGCCTTGGCTATCTCTGCAAAGTTGTAGATCTTTTCCTTATCTTTCCAAGGACTACTCATATGCACCATTTGGAGTTCTATAGAGCTCTCTAGGTCCTGCACAACGAAGATAGGTCAAGTAAGCAAAAAATCCGAAAATAAGCAACAATTATCAATTAAGCCCAGTTGTTTGCCTAAGACAAAAACTAAGTTAGAGTGAGGAAATAAAAGTCCAAGAGAAGTCAAATAAGCTAAGAAAAATAGGAAAATATTAAACTAATAACACTCAATCAAAATACGCCACACTTAAACTTTTGCACTCCTCGGCAAAACTAAAAGAAAGACTAAGAAAAATTCAAACTAAAGTAAACCAAAAACTAAAAGAAAGGTATGAACAAGACACACACAATTTTCAATGGATCCTAACAATGCACAAAAGTGAGAAATATGAAACATGGAAGAATGATATTTAGGTAACAAACAATCCATGAACACATGATCACAAAGTGCAAAGTAAAAAAGTAGTCAAGTTAAAATTAAGAATGAACCAAGGTGATAGAAATCTCTCAAAGAGCAACACTCAACCTCTTATAATATGTATGGGTTTATGTTTACACTCAAACACCACATGTAACTAGCACATCTAAATTTTGACAAGACTCTAATTCATTCAACTTGAAAGACACATGTGCATCAAAAGATCAAAAGGACTTTATTGGTTTGTAATGTATGGCTTAGGTAAAGGGTGGAAAAAAGAAGGATATTTAGGATAAAACTAAGAGAAAAGAGGGGCAATGGGAAGTAAGCCACCAAGTAAAATGAGGGGTAGAAACAAAGAAACAAAGTGGAGAACAACGGAATTAAATTAATAGAACTTATACGAATGAAAATGAACCACAACAACTTTTATTGCATTTTTTTTGTACTTCTTTCTTTTCATTTTTTTTTTTTGAACTTTTGCTTTTTAAACTCTTTCTTTTCTTTTCTTTCCAAATCAAAACAAAATAAAAATATCCTCACATTTGTTTGAAATCCACTCCCAAAACAATTCCAAGGCCCCTTTTTCTCCCTAAAGTTAGGATAACATGGTTTTCCATTTTTTTTTAGTTTGTAATGAGCTACACAAGAAAGAAAAGGTTAAAGGCTCAAAAAGGATGACAATAGATATCAAAGCAAGGATAGGTTTATTTGGCTAGTGGATAAAAGAAAGAAGGCCTAAATCATCTCAATCAAAGCATGTGTAACAAGAAATGTCAAAAGAGGCAAGGCAAAACATAGAGTCATCTAGCACAAGAGTGAAACCACACATGAAAGAACATGAATGAAATAATGTGATTCATCCACAAAGGCCCAAAAACTCACAAGGCATAATTCTATCACACATGATCCATCTTAAATTCTATTTCTTAAGCCTACTTATCACTTTAACAATTGCAACTACGATTCACATCAAGAATGAAACCTTTCAATCCAACAAAACTTATTACATTTCTCACAATTTATACAATTATAAATCCTATGAAAAAACATAAAAAGTGCCTAAATTCTAATTTTTTATTTTCTGAATGCAAAAATAGAATAACAACAAAACAAAACAAATGTAGCAAAAAAAAAAATAACAGAAACAGAAACCAGAAATAGAAAATAGAAAATAGAAAATGTTTTTGTAACCCTTCACTCCACACTTGAAATGCACATTGTCCTCAATGTGAGCATGCAATGAAATGCAAATAAAGAGACAACAAATAAAAGAAGGGAAAAGGAAACTCCCCAAATGCCATTCAAGGCACATCATCATATAAAATTGGCAAGACCAAAGAGAGGTCTGCCACAAGCTCCTCCTCTACTTGCGGACTCTCATGAAATAGCTTGAGTTGGTGACCATTACTTTGAAGACCTTGCCGGTAACTTCATTTTTAATCTCAACTGCACCATGGTGAAAAACATTAATAATAACAAAGGTCCATCCCATCTAGATCAAAGTTTACCAAAAATAAGTTTAAGGCGAGAGTTAAACAAGAGCACTTTTTAACCAATATGGAACTTCTTCCTAAGAATCCTAGAGTCATGAAATCTCTTCACTTTCTCCTTGTAAATTTTGGAGTTCTCATAGGCTTCTTAGCAAATCTCTTCAAGTTCTTGTAATTGAAGCTTCATTTCCATACCCGCTTCATCAAATGCCATGTTACAGCTCTTCACCGTCCAATAAGCACGATGCTCAATCTCCACCGAAAGGTGGCATGCCTTACCAAAAACCACCCTATAGGGAGACATCCCTAAAAGTGTTTGGCAAATGGTCCTGTGAGCGCATAAAGCATCTTCAAGTAACTTGCTCCAATCCTTCCTGTTGGGTTGCACTACCTTCTGTAACACTTACTTGATCTCTCTGTTAAAAACCTCTGCTTGCCCATTAGTTTAGGGATGATAAGCTATAGCAACTCTATGCACAATCCCATACTTCTGAAGCAAGATGTCAATGACCTGTTACAGAAATGGCTCCCCTGGTCACTGATAATGGCTCTAGGCACACCAAACCTGCAAAAAGTATTAGATCTCATAAAATCCACAACAACTTTAGAATCATTCATTCTGGTGGCCTTACCTTCAACCCATCTAAAAACATAATCAATAACAAGCAGAATATATGAAAAACCATGAGAAATAGGAAATGGACCCATAAAATCAATACCCCACACATTAAAAACCTCAGAGAAAATAATGGGTTGCGGAGGCATCTCATGCCTATGTGTAATGGTGCCTTCTGCTCTCTGACACTGCTCACAAGTCGTGGTAAAGTAATAAGCATCTCTAAACATGGTGTGCCAATAGGAACCCACAGTCCAATACTCTCCTTAATTGATATCAAACTCCTGAAGAAGAAGCACCCACCTGATCGATCTAGGTTTAGCATCAGGCTTCTTCAACAGGTACTTCAAAGCTGCATGATCAATAAAGACAGTGATATGGGAACAAAGCAAACAAGATTGGAATTTATCTAAAGCAAAAAGAATAGCCAAAAGCTCTTTCTCAGTGGTGGTGTAGTTAACTTGGGTTGCATCTAAAGTGTGTGAAGCATAAGCAATGACATGGGATCGTTCATCAACTCTCTATGACAACACAACCCCAAGTGCATAACATCACACATGAGCTCAAAGGGAAGTTCCTAATCTGGTGGCTGCATGATGGGAGAGGTAGTAAGCTTCTTCCTCAATTCTTCAAATGTCTCTTTGCAAGGCTGGTCAAACATAAAGCCTACGTCCTTTTAGAGAAGCTTGCACAATGACAGTGCAATCTTGTTGAAATCTTGGATGAATCTCCTATAAAAACCTGTATTTCCAAGAAAAGAACGTACTTTCTGCACAGAAGCGGGGTAAAGTAGAGAAGTAATAACATTAATCTTGGCTTTATCGACCTCAATACCTCTACAATAGACCAAATGCCCTAAGACTATACCTTCATGTACCATAAAATGACATTTCTCAAAGTCAAGAACACTACTACAAAATAGGCTTTTTACATCGGTTCTTCAACGCCGACATCGGTTCAAGAACCGTCTTCATAGCGAGCGTCGTTGAAAGGTAAGACCTTCGACGTTGGTTATTGAACCATTTTCGTATCAAAGGATTCTAAAACGGTTGGTCCAAAAAACCGTCTGAAAAGCCTTTAAAAAAATTAAAACATGAAATCTAAGACGGTTTTAGGCCATAACCGTCATAGAATGTCACCATTTTAAGACGGTTTTAGGCCATAACCGTCTTAGAATGGTGACATTCTAAGATGGTTTTCATAAGAACCGTCTTAGAAATAAGTTTTTTTTTTAAAAAAAATTAAAACTAAGACAGTTTTTAGGGAAAAAACCGTCTTAGAATGTGGACATTCTAAAACGGTTTTTCATAGAACTGTCTTAGTTAAACGTGTTTTTTTTAAAATAATCCAAAATTAAGAGTGAGCTTATTTTTTTATAAGATCTAATCCAAAATTCTCCTTCATCAAATATGTTTTGATAAATAAAAAAAGTTATTGACGTTAGTTCTAGGATGACATGATGATAAAAGAAACTCATATAATTCATTAATATTTGTTAATTTGTTAATTTAAAGGAAAAAATATATAAACGTAAGATAAATTTAATTCGCTAAATTAAATTATTAAAACTGCAATACTTCATTCCAATAGAGCAATCTAGGAATCTCACCAGTGAGTCTATTCGTGCAAGATGTCTGAGAAACAATTATTTGAAAACAATTAAATAGGTCTTTATATTTTAAAAGCTTTCAATTAGATTTCTAAAATACTTTAAATATGTATTCAAGTACATGAACTAAATTAAAAATTTAAATAATTTAGAAACAATGTCACTAGTTAAATTAATCGACATTCTTATTTGAGATTTTTTTATTAAGTTATTATATTTAATGGAACCTTTCACATAATCTTAAAGAAATCCTACCTAGATTCAATTAAAAATGATTTACAAACATAATATGGATTTAGCTATATTTAAATGATATACTAGCAATGGAGGGTTTCCACTTTAATTATTAGAAACAATTTGATATGCATTCAACTATATTTACCTTGCATCAACTATTGCTTTAATTGTCTTCACTTCTTGAGGACTGAGTTCTCCATCACTAGTGTCAACACTTCTTGTAACCTTAAAACTGTAACACACTTAGGCTAGCTATCTTTGAATAAAAGTTTAAAAAGTTTTTTTTTTGCGTATTTTAATGTAAAATTTATAAATTCAAATACATAAAATGAAGAAGGAAAAAAAATATTTTGAAGGTAAAAATACTTTCAAGCTCCACTAATTGAAATCTAAACACACACTTATTTGAATAAGATTAATTCGAGAGACATGCATATATACACACAAAGAGGTAACATTTTATACCTGGCCATCAACAACTATAACCACATTAGCAACTATAACCACTACTTACAATCCACCAATCATAACAGAAAACATGGTGGCAATGGCAAGTCCTCCATTGGTGTAGTGGTGTCGAACCAAATAGCCTCCATACCAAAGCAAAAGATCATAGCAACAGAAAATTATGAATCAACAGAGTTCCACATTTGTTACATAACTTAGAAGCTTTCCTTATCTCCTCTTCCAAATCATACTCTGAGCGCTGATATCAATAAAAGTATAAGCTCATCAATTTTTTTATATTAATTACAAAGAATAAACCCTTAATGAAAATTATGAAACTAAACTAGTTTTATAACTTTGAAAAACTTCCTCAACCAAAACAGGAAAATGGAAACAAAGGAGAAAATACTCTGTAGTAAGTAGTCTCATACAAATTTTATGGTTTCCCAACAAATAGAGCCAGTAGGCATATTTCCAAATTAGGCCAATCATGTCCCAAATAGCTTTGGGACATTGGAGACTATTACAAATGCAGTATCATATTATCCAAGAATTTTAGAAGAAACGTTCTCATTTGCAATGAACTAACCAACAAAAGGAAATAGAATGATAATTAGATGGTTTCATTGAAGCTCTACAGCCCCTGCTAGTCAGGTGATATACCCAATGTACTTGATTGTGTTGTTCTTTGTCCTTTGTCACAAATGTCTTCAAATAACTGCAGTAATATAAACAAATAATAATTTATAGGTCTGGAAAACTAACCTGTGCATGACTTCCTTTCTCAATTAATTCTATATTTCTCTTAATGCAACCAGCATCACCACTTGCATGATTACTAGTAGCATCACCGCAAGTTCCTCAGTTCATTTTTTCTAATAGGCTTAACAAGATAATCAACAGCACCTCTCAACATTATTTGTATATTGTGCTAATTGAATCTTTGGGAAGACATCACTGAAAAGCATTAAAAAGAATGCAAATCAATTACTCGTGGTATTATTGAGATCATGATTGTCATGCAAATCATTTACAACATTACAGCATAGGCAAGAGACCTTTCAGAAGAAAGCCCAAGAAAAGAAACCAAACCTTGATTGTCATGAAGCTAGTAACACTTCTAGTAGCTTAAGGAATGAAACGAGACAGGTTTTTTCAAGTGCATGAATATAAAATATAAGTACAAATTAAATATGGAGAAAATGACGGATATATGCACATAGCATGCAGAGACTATAAAATATAAAATACAAATTAAATGAGGAACAACTAACAATACTCCTTTCATTTTTTTGGTGTTAATTATAAGAAACATGGATCCTTAATTTTTTTGGATTGTAGTTTTTCAACCTGATTTGGAGTTCGGTGGTCTCCATAAATTTGCGATTCTTCTCCTTGGAATCAGCCATGATTCCTGAGATGGCTTAACGCAAAGCATCACTCTGAAGTTTACTACAAAACTAGCACCACACAAAAACAAATCAGAAACACCACACAAAAACAAATCAGAAACACCACACAAGGTAGTAAACCCTAACAAAACTTTAGCAAAAGCGCTTCCCACATAACAATCCTAGCCAACACCCCAACCGCACGCACCAAAACAGGAGAGTTGAAATGTTCTCTGGCTCTTCTAGAAGGATCGCGTGTGGCGCAAAAATCGACAGCAATGCAGAACCATAGGACTGGGATGGGGGGTTCTGGGGTGGCATGGGTCATGCGGGAGAAGATGGAGGTGAGTCGGTGGTGCCGCGGCGGTGTTCGGCGAAGAAGTAGTTAATGGATTCCTTCAGCATATGCTTGTAAAGAGGAACGTGGTGGTGGTAATGGTTGAGGTTCATTTTCGGAGAATCAATGGAAGAGGAATGAACTGTGATGGTGACCGGAAGTGACAGAATTTGAAGGGAGAAAGAGAGAAACCCTAGGTTTTGTGGATGATGTAGGGAAAATGGCAGGGATAATAAAAGCAGATGGGCAAGAATTTCAAGAATAAGATAATAAGTGTACGAATTTCAAAGGCGGTTTTGTATCAAAACCGTCTTTCAATATTTTTCTAAAAAAAACAAAAATACAGTACTTTATTTAAGACAGTTTTAATAAAAACTATATTTGAACACTTAATACTAAGATGGTTATTATAAAACTGTCATCCTATATATTCTATTATTTACAAAATTGGCATTGTGTAACATTCTAAGACGATTTTCTAGGAACCATCTTAGAAGGTGCATCGTAAAATCACCATTTTGTAGTAGTGGAACAAGGTTAGTCCCAATACATCGATCAAGAACTCTAGAGAGACTATCTAAACATGCATCAAAAGAGGAACCATAAATAGTGAAATCATCCATAAAAACCTCCATGCATCTCTCTAATAAATCAGAAAAGATACTCACCATGCACCTTTGGAAGGTAGCAGGTGCATTGCATAGGCCAAAAGGCATCCTAGTGTAGGCAAATGTGCCTAATGGACAGGTGAATCTGGTCTTGTGTTGGTCCTCCGGTGCAATATGAATATGCATATAACCTGAAAACCATCAAGAAAACAATAATGTGATTACCTACCAACCTCTCCAGAACCTAGTCAATGAAGGTGAGAGGGAAATGGTCCTTGCGAGTTGTTTGGTTAAGTCTCCTATAGTCAATGCAAACTCTCCAACTGTTGGCTACTCTAGTTGGAATCAACTCATTATCCTGGTTTTTCACAACAGTGATACCATCTTAGGGACCACTTGGACAGGTGAAACCCAAGTGCTATCTGAAATGGGATAGATGACCCCTGTAGCTAGTAACTTCATCACTTCCTTCTTCACCACATCAAGAATAGTGGGATTCAGCCTACTTTGTGGCTGCCTCACCAGCCTAGAATCATCCTCCAAGAGTATTCGATGCATGCAAATGGAAGGATTTATTCCAGGAAGGTCAGCAAGTGTCAATTTAATGGCCTTTTTGTGGCCTCTCAAAACATGCAGCAACTTGTCTTCATGCTCAAGTGACAGGCTGCTAGAGATGATGACTGGAAGCTTATTAGCATCATCTAAATATGCATATTTAAGGTGTTCAAGTAGTGACTTCACCTCCAAGGAAGGTGGCTGAATGGTGGAAGGCAAGGAAAGATTGGTTGATGAAAGGGAAATAGGAGAATCAACGGTTGTACCTGTATCTGCAACACAATCAGAGTGAAGTGCAGAGGAAATCTCCGCACAAATACTACACACAATAGTAGAATCATCACAGGTACAATTACAAGAACCAAGATCAAAATCAGAAAAATTAGAGAAATCAGAAATATCTACACCAGTGGGTTTCAAATCACCAAGATGTAGTGATCTATAAATGATGTGGGCATGACATTAATTGAGGCTCCAAGGTCAAGCATGGCATCTGTAAAAGTACAATCTCCAATGGTTCAAGGGACAATGAAAGTGCCAGGATCTTTGCACTTCTGTGGCAAGGTGGATAGTGGGATGGCAGCAACAATTTTGCCCTATATAAGTGCAAAAACATTTCTTCCCATCTTTACTTGCTCATTTCCCTTCAGCTTCCTCTTGTGGGTGCACAAATCCTTCAAGAACTTTACATATTTTGGAATCAGTTTGATGCCATCCAAGAGGGCAATGTTGACTTCCACCCTCCTAAAAGTCTCATGCAGATCATAATCAAGCTCCACTTTCTTTGCAGGAATGGATCTAGAAGGAAAAGGTAGACGAATTTGTTTGGGTATAGAATCTGTTTTGGCACCATCATCAATTTTTTTACCAACACTTGTTGAATTTGGAAGCTCTGTGCCACTCCTCAAGGTAATTGCACTCATATTCTTTGGATTAATAACTGGTTGTGATGGAATGTTTCCAGAACCTTGTTGTTGCAGCTGGTTGACAGTTGTACTTAACTGTCCAATCTGAGTCTGCAGGTCTTGAATGGTGGCACTGACCTTTTGTTGAAACTAAATGTTGATGGTTGCCATTTGCTTCATCAGGTCCTCCAAGGAAGGTCCAGAACTGCTCTGCATAGGTTGTGCAGGTATAGGTGCAGGCTGCTGGAATTGTGGTTGTTGTCTAAATGCGGGAGGTTGGTATTTCCTATTGGAGGGCTGGTATTGCTGTTGTTGAGGTCTGAATGGCTACTGCTGTTGTTGTTGTTGTTATTCTGGACCAGGACCATACCTCAAATTCGGGTGATCTCTTCAACCAGGATTATAAGTGTTGGAGTAAGGATTATATTGTTATTGAGGTCTGAATGGCTGTCCAGATTGTATGGCAGAAACTTCAGCAGCTTGTTCTGTTTCCTGAAGAGTAGGACATGATTCTATTGGATGATCAGGTGCACATCATATACCACACAGCCTTGGTTGATTGAATGCCATCACATTTTGTTGTTTACCAATGCAAGTTGTCTCACAAGGGATGTTAATTCTGTCAGTTTATTCTCCAACCTCTGGTTATCAGCAACCATAGAAACAAAAACTTCATTTGTAGCCACCTTGGATGTTACAGCTCCTTTAGTACCAAATTCCTGATAATTGGCTGCCATGTTAGAAATCAACTATCTTGCAGCAAAAGGAGTCTTGTCCATCAAAGCACCTCCACTGGCT
The DNA here is from genome assembly GCA_007407185.1 of Glycine tomentella. Taxonomy (NCBI): domain Eukaryota; kingdom Viridiplantae; phylum Streptophyta; class Magnoliopsida; order Fabales; family Fabaceae; genus Glycine; species Glycine tomentella. The sequence goes on along the minus strand of PYAF01004859.1, from coordinate 298,197 downwards.
GCATCATCATACTCTTGTCCATCAACATCAAGCCTTCATAAAAATATTGAATCAATAATTGCTCACTAATTTGATGGTGAGGACAAGTAGCACAGAGCTTGTTGAATCTCTCCCAGTACTCATATAATGTCTCTCCAACTAGCTGCCTTATACCACAAATTTCTTTCCGGAATGATGTTGTTATGGAAGCAGGGAAGAATTTATCCAAAAATCTTCTCTTCATATATGTCCAAGTGTTGATAGGTTCTGGTTGAAGGTACAAACAGTCATTGGTCACACCATCCAGAGAGAATTGAAATGTCTTCATCTTGACATAATCCTCATGAATGTCATGTGGTTGCATGGTGGAACACACTACATGAAACTTCTTAAGATGTTTATGTGGATCTTCACCTGTAAGACCATGAAACTTTGGAAGCAAATGGATTAGTCTAGATTTTAGCTCATAACTAACCTTTGTCTCAGGATATTGAATACACCAAGGTTGATAAACAACATCAGGTGTAGCCAATTCCTTAAGAGTTCGATTGTTGTCACCATTGTATCAACAACAATTTCAGAATCAGAATGTTCAAAATTAGAAATATTTGTTAAATCTATATTAAAAATGAAAAACTAGCCCAATTTTTTTTAAAAAAATTCAAAAACACCACAATAAATGTTTAAAAAAAATATTTTGGAAATTTCTTTTTTTTTATTTTTTTTCAAAAACACCACGATAAATGACTAAATTTTTTTTTGATTTTTGAATTTTTTTTATATCTATATATATCTATCTTCTATCTATTATCTAGAGACAAATTTTTAATTTTTGAATTTTTTTAATCTATATTTATTTTCTTCTATCTATATCTATCTTCTATCTATTATTTAGAAACAATTTTTTTTATTTTTGAAATTTGTTTTTATTTATATCTATCTTCTTCTATTATCTAGAAACAAATTTTTGATTTTTTAATTATCTATATCTATCTATCTATCTATATATATATATATACATATATCTTCTATCTATATCTATTTTTTATCTATTATCTAGAAACCGAATTTTGAATTTTTGAATTATATTTTTTGTAGACAAATTAAATTATATTATACTAATATCAATGGTACCTATACTATTATCTAATTATGAGTGGATTAAAGTTGGCACACAATGAACCGTATCCCCGGCAACGACACCAATTTTCATAACAACTGTCGAATCGCTACAAAACAATTAAATTACGCTAATTCTATAGCACAAGATTAACCTAGGTCGACTCAGAGACACGATCAATTTGGTTCCAACTTCAATTCACTAATAAAAAATAGGGGGATTTTAATCAAACATTTTGTAGGCAATGAATAAAAATTGCAAAAACACAAACAAGAATTGAAGAAAAATGCAAAAACTAACAAAATTGATAAAAGGTGTTGTAAAACAGATTCAAGAATATCAATCAAATCACCAAACCAATCAATACAAAAACTGTCAAAGTTCTCATATAATGATCATATTATGAAGGTTCATTCAATATCATTATAAGCAGTTCAATCGAATTCACTCCTAAATCAATTGAAATCACAAATCGGATTGAAATATCATCCAAACAATCTATGATTAAAATTAAAAATTAGGAAATAAATCTATAACCTAATTCATTTTCAATCCTAAACATATTCATCATCATGAAAATCGAAAAGAGGATTGAAGAAGAAGATGACCATTCACATAGAAATTAGAATACCAAACCAGAACTCAGATTCTCCTTGCTTGGACTAGATCCTTAAATTAATTGATTATTTTAGTCTTCCATGATCATCATCAATGTAAGAGCCACAAAATTTGTATGAGAAAAATAATAGAACAGAGATGAAAGGAAAAAGAAAAATAAAGAACAATGAAGAACAGTTGAGAGAAAATAAGAGAAAAGGTTTTAATTCTGAAAACTTCTAAAAGAAACTACAAATTCTATTTTTGCTCAAAAAATAAAGTGTATCTCTTCACTAACTAATTACACTAAAATATAGTGACTGAGTCAGTAGGAAAGGATGAGCCATGATTAGGCCCATCTAATCTAACTAATTACTAATTACACCAATTCGCATCCCAAAACTTTAGTGCAGGGGTTCTGACTTCCAAGCCTAAAAAGAACCTCAAAATGATAGAATTGGCCTTCGCTTATCTCTGACAAAATTGTAGATCTTTTCCTTATGTTTCCAAGGACTACTCATATGCACCATTTGGAATTCGGTAGAGCTCTCTAGCTCCTGCACAAGGAAGATAGGTCAAGTAAGCAAAAAATTCGAAAATAAGCAACAATTATCCGAAAATAAGCAACAATTATCAAGGAAGATAGGTCATGAAGAACACGAAGAACATGGACAACAACACATATTCAAAACAACTCTTAATTCAAAAAAAAAGATAGGGGAATTAAAGGCAATTTCAAGCTAAACTAAAAAATCATACAAGAAACACACAATGAAACAACAAACAAATAAGAATCATGAAATTTCATTTTTCATTTTCTGGAAAAAAAATAAATAATGAAAACTGTACCTAACATAGATAGAAATCTTTATGAAATGCTCTTCGGATTCAAGCTCTAATTACCACATGATGACTACCAAGACATGAATGCTTGGATGATATCATTTTCGGATGCAAACTTCAAGACTCCATGGATTGTTGTTTGAAAACTTAAACAGAAAAATGGTGAAGATTAAGAAGATGATGATGAATGACGCCACAATCCATAACGGAGCGATAAGTCAAAGGAGGATTCGCCACAAAGGAAAGATTCCTTGATAAGAATCAGATTGGTTTCAGTCAAGAAATGAGAAGAGGCTAAGCTCTCAATTTAAGTAAATGCTTAATTTCATTAATCAAAGTTGTCCAAAAATAGCAAATAACTGAGTACTTATAAAGTTAGGCCTCTAACAAACACCTAAAACACATAGTTTAAGCCTATTTTTGGTAACAATTAAGCCTATTACAAAAGTAAACAAAATTATAAAAGTCATCGTAGAGGTGGCGTGCTGAGCGAGCCATTGCGCGCTAAGCCCAAAAAACTCTCTACCAAGGAATTGGGCTGAGCGCGACATGCACACTAAGCAAGCCAAGGCATCACGCTAAGCGAGCAACGGGCACTAAGCCTAAAAAATTCTCTTGGCCAAGGAATTGGGCTGAGCGCAACAGGCGCGCTAAGCGAGCCAAGGAATCGCGCTAAGCGAGCTCGCCAATAATCTTCAAGGTGCTCCAATTCAGCTCCTTGTGTCTTTCTTCATTCTTGCCCTTGTTAACTAGTCCAGCCATGATTCTCTTGCTCATCTCTTCTTGAAGAAGCTTGGCTTTGGACCTTGTCATTGGACCCTTCAATTCATGGAGTGCTTCTAGAACTTCACGATCCTAGGATAGTTCTCTATCAACCTTGAAGAGGCATTGGTACATGAAGAAGAAGGTGGACAATTTGGCGTCGCCCTCAAAAAAGGGAGGTCATTGTTAGACTTAGGGGAGAGCTAGAGAGGATCAAGAAGCTGAGGGTCTTAGACATTGACATGTTTATGCTTTTTACATGCCTATTCAATTGAATGACATTTGTAATTTGTGTTATGTCTAACTTGATGCCTCCTATGATCCATTGCATAAAACTCATTCATGCTTTTGCATTCATGCTTGCACAAAGTAAAAGTTTCATAACAAGACTTTCTGAAACTCAAGGTTTTCATGAGTGTATAAAAAGCTATGTGTTCCATGTTACAAGTTTTGGAAAAATATTTTCTCATTGGTTTAATCGATTACCATCAAGTGGTAATCTATTACTTGAAAATAGAGAACCTATTTAATTGATTATGAGATTGTGGTAATCGATTACATAGTTCAAAATCACATAATGGACTTCCTGTGATGATCGATTACAACATGGTAGTAATCGATTACTTAGCAACTATTTTGAATAAAGCTTCATGTGATAATGGATGACATGGCATTTTAATCGATTACATTATTCATAGGTCTTTTCCAGAAAGCCTCAAGAACACTTTAATCGATTACATAAGTGATTTAATCTATTACTGATAGTTAGAATAGTTTTCTATAAATAGATGTTGCTTGTTTTAACTAAATACAACGAATATAATAAACCTTTCTGAAGAGAGAAAAGATACTACAAGCTATTAAGTGTTTTACACTCACAAATCCTTAGTTTCATCATTCATAAAGAAACCATGAGAGGATTTCTTCTTTGAGCATTATTGCAAAAAGAAAAAAAAAAGCTTTAGAGAGATTCTTTTGAGATATTCATTCAACCATGATTCAGAATCTTCATCATTTGAATTCATCTGAAAGGATCATCAGGTTGTTTCTGGTTGTAATTCTTTTTAGAATTTCTGAATTGTGTAACTAGTGCAATAGTTTTTCTTAACGCTTATCTAGAATAGGTTTTTCTAGAAGGAAGAGTAGAGAAGGGTTTTCTTTATGTCTTGATCACAGAGAGTCTAAGAGAGTTAGATTTCTATTTCATGATCTAGGTTAGATTGAGAATGATTGTATAAGCTTGTAAGAAATTGATTACTAATAGTTGAATTCTAACTAGTTGGTTAGGAAAACTGGATGTAGCTTTTCTAGGTTGAGAAGTGAACTAGTATAAATCTTAGTGTTGATTACTTATTCTTTATCTTATCTTTTGGTTATTAATTGTCATTCGTTGGTATAACTTTTCATAATTAACATAAACATTTTTGTTGGTATTGCATTCTGTAAAGATTGGAGTTTGATTGATTGAAAGTGTCCAACGATTGTTTTGTGATACAATCCTTTTCAACTCTAATTGTTAAAGAAACTTTTAATTGTCCAAGAACAACTAATTCACCCCCCCTTTTGGTTCTTGTGTATTGTTCATACTATTTTCGATTGGTATCAAAAGCAGGTTCTTATGTGTTACTCAAGATCACTACTTTCTTTTAAAAAAAATGAATACCACACAAATTACCTTTAAGTAGGGTGCCTCCCTCAACCGTCCTCCAATGTTTGAGGGAGAACACTTCAGTTTTTGGAAAAAATGAATGCATATTTTCATTCAATCAAATGACCCCAGTGCATGGAATGCAATTGAAAAATGTCCTTTGATACCTATCAAAACTGTTGATAATCAAAAGGTTTTCAAAGAATGGGATGAAATGACTAATATAGAAAAGAGGGTATGAAAAACAAAGGAACACTTCAAACAACCAAGAGGGGGGGTGAATTGGTTGAAAACTTGTCCAATTAAAATTTTACATCAGAGTTATAAACCACAGGATCTTTATCACATTTAAACCAATTTTCAAAGACAAAACAAATCTCAATATCAAAATCAGTTTTCAATCAATCTTCCCTTTTTATGAGCATCAGAAAACAAAGTATTACAAATCTGAGCAATGATATTGATTCACAAACAAAGTAATACGAAATTGAACTGGAAGACTAGAGAGAACACACAGATTTTTATACTGGTTCACCTCAAACACTATGAGGCTACATCCAGTTCTCCAACTCAACACTAGAGAGGAGTTCCACTATTGCAATAAAATCTTTACAAGCAATATTACAAGTCTCTTTCCTTCAACCCTAGAAGAAATTCAGAAATCTAAAACCCTATTAGATTCTTAGAGACAAACCCTTCA
>PYAF01004859.1:279747-292448 GCA_007407185.1 Glycine tomentella | reverse complement strand
CCAATGATCTTAAATGAATGAATGATGCATGACTCACACACACACACACATGGATTATCAGATCATATACTTCCTTTTACATATGATCAAATTTATTCTTTAAGCTTCCCTTTGAGCATCTCCATTTGTGCATGTTTGAATGTCCAAAACCTTGAAGCTTGATCTTCATTCTTGATACTTGACTTCACTTGAATCAACAGGGTAGTTCAATAAGATTTTAAAGCTAAAAACATGATAACCTCTGCTTTGTCTTCTGATGAGTTTTTCATAACAGTTAGGTGCAAGAGTGAAAAAGAGATGTGGGAAATGTTGGAGATTACTCATGAAGGAACTGATGAAGTTAGAAAATCCAGAAAACATGTCTTGATCCATGAGTATGAAATGTTCAAGATGAACACAGCAGAAAACATATCTCAACTCCAAACCAGATTCACACACATCGTCAATCATCTACTTGGTCTTTGCAAAACATTTGATGTAGAGGAACTCAACATCAAAATTCTGAAATGCTTGACAAGAGCTTGGCAACCAAAAGTAACAACAATCAAAGAATCTAAAGATCTGTCAAAGATGTCTATGGCTTCACTTTTTGGTAAGTTGCTTGAATATGAATTAGAAATGTCTCAACTAACAAATGCAAAAGATGCAAACAAGAAACAGAAAAGTATTGCCTTGAAATCTGCATCTTCAAAAGCTGAGAAAAATGATGATTCTAGTGGAGATGAAGGTGATGAAAATCTAAATCTAATTGTCAAAAGATTTGGCAAGTTAATGCAGAAAAAGAACAGAAGCTTCACAAAGTTCAACAAAAGAAATGACAACAACAACAACTTCAACTGCTTTGAGTGTGGAAAGCAAGGCCAAATCAAATTTGAATGTCCAATCTTCTTGAAGAAGTAGTTAAGTGAAAAGAAAGGAAAGAAAGAAGGGAAACCCAAAAAAGCCTACATAGCTTGGGAAGATAATGCATCAACAACTTCTGAATCTTTAAGTGAGAATGAAGAAATCAATGTTTGTCTAACATCAACAATTGATGAAGAAGACTCAAGTGCTGAATCAGAAGTAAATCCTGAAATTCATCAACTAGTTGATACTTTTAATGAAATGCATGAGTAGACTCAAAAACTTGTTATCTCCAATAACAAAGGTGACCTTACATGGCATACAAATAAGCTAGCTTCAATGTAAGCAGAACATTGCAACTTGAAAATGAAAAACTTGTTTCAAGCTACAAAACAAATGGTTGTGTGTGTGCCTCTTTTTCTGCAAAAGTAGATGAAAACAAAGTTTTACAAAATGAATTTGATGATTTCAAAAAGAGCCATCTTGAAAAATGCATGACTTTATAGAAAACTCCTACTTGGTAGATCTCTTGAAAAAGATCTGTTGAGGGAAATGTAGTTTAAACCAAATGTTAAGTGTGCAAAAGTATGCTTCTGATAAATCTGGATTGGGATACAACTATCAATCAAAACCTTTTCAAAACACCAAGTTTGTAATCCCAAAATAGATGAATCTAAAAAGGTTTTCAAAAGCAAAACATACTAGAATGACTCAATTTGAAAAAGGATCAAAATTTGTAACATGTCATTACTATATTATGAGAGGTCACACCTCACACGAGTGTTATACTAGAAGGTTCTTAGTGCCAAATGGAAAATGTATATGGGTTCCTAAGAAAAACAGAAAAATAGGAGTTTTCTGTTACAGGTGTATCTTGATTTGATTGGGTACCTTACTTTGCAACTTGATTTGATTGTTACAGGTGTATCTAAGAGCTAAAGCTTCAGTATGGTACTTGGATAGTGGATGCTCTAGGCACATGACAGGTGATAAATCCATGCTCACTAATCTGACATTAAAGGAAGGAGGATTTGTCACCTATGGGGACAACAACAAAGGAAAAATAATTGGAGAAGGCAATATTGGTGATAGCTTCAAAACCAAAATCAGAAATATGCTTTATGTTAAAGGTCTAAAGCATAATCTTTTGAGCATAAGCCAGCTTTGTGATAAAGGATTAAATGTATCATTTAACAACAATTGTTGCTTTATATGTGATGGCAAAACTGGTGAGGTAATCCATGTTGGGAAAAGAAAAGGAAACATTTACTTGCTAGCAATAGAACATGTATTCATTCATAACATAAATTGCTTAGTGTGTAAAATTGATGAATCATGACTTTGGCATGGAAGAGCAAGGCACATCAACATGCATCATATGAACAAGCTCATAAAGAAGGACTTAGTAATTGGATTGCCTAACTCAAGTTTGAAAAAGACAAACTTTGTGATGCTTGTCAAAAGGGGAAACAAACAAAAATCTCATTTTAAAACAAAAACATTGTTTCCACCACAAGATCTCTTGAATTGCTTCACATGGATTTTCTTGGTCCTTGAAGAATTGAGTTTGGGAGGCAATTACTATGGACTTGTCATAGTTGATGATTTCTCAATATTTACATGGACTTTGTTCTTGAAATCCAAGACTGATGTTTTTAATGCATTAAGAAAATTAGCCAAGCTTTTACAAAATGAAAAGGGATGCAAGATAGTTTCAATAAGAAGTGATCATGGTGGTGAATTCCAAAATGAACATTTTGAAAAGTTCTGTGAATAACATGAAATAAACTACAATTTTTCGGCTCCAAGAACACCTCAACAAAATGATGTTGTAGAGAGGGAAAATAGGTCACTTGAAGAAGGTGCAAGAACTCTTCTTAATGAAACTAATTTGCCAAAACATTTTTGGGCTAATGCAGTGAGCACAGTTTGCTACACTCTAAATAGATTGCTCATAAGGCTCATCTTAAAGAAAACTCCTTATGAACTCTACAAAGGTAGAAAACCAAACATTTCACACCTTAGAGCTTTTGGCTGTAAATGTTTTGTTTTGATTAATGGAAAGGAATTTCTTGGAAAATTTGAAGCAAGTGTTAGAAACAGGGGGACCTTGAAGAGGATCAAGTTGTTGAGGATCTTGGTCAAGGAAAAGTTTTAGCTTTTACATGCCATTCTATTGAAGGCATATGTAATTCTTAGATGGTTAAGAGTTTCACCCTATGATCCTTTGCATTTGCATAAACATCATTCATTGGCTTGTATTCATGGTTTTATAAAAGGCTTACGTTTTGTGAACAAGATTTTAAAGTATTCATGATTGCATTGAAAAAGCCAAAGTGTTCAAAGCTTGTTTTGAAAAAACAATTTCGTACTGCTTTAATCGATTACCAGCTACTGGAAATCTATTACTTAAGATTTGAAGAACACATTAATCGATTACAACTATATCGTAATCGATTACTCTTCACAAATCACATTTGAATTCTTCATGTGATAATCGATTACTTGGCTTGTTTGTTAAACATGACTTCTATGATAATCAATTGCATAGTGAATTAATCGATTACATTGCTCATGAATCTTTTCCAAAAATATTCAAGAACACTTTAATCGATTATAGTAGAATAGTAATCGATTACACTTCACAAAGTCACAGAAATGTCTTCCTATGATAATCGATTATGATTTGTGGTAATCTATTACTTGGAGCGTTCTTGGAAATAAAATTGTCTATGTTAATTGATTACATGGTGACTTAATCAATTACTTTGTTCATATATCTTTTCCAGAAATCTCAAGAACACACTTTAATCAATTGAACTTCTTAACAATCGATTACATTAGTGGTTTTAATCGATTACATGGACGATTTAATCGATTACATTTAGTTACAACAGTTTAATATAAATAGTTGTTGGGTCTTTTGAGTGAGAAAAGCCTTCTAAAGTGAGAAAAGATATTATGAGTGACTTAGCTCATGTCCCACAAATTCTAAATCTTCATGTTGCATTAAAAGATTTCTTCTTAGGCAAAATATTAAAGAAGTATTTGGAGAGGAAGCTCTGAAACTTGTTTTCATTTCAAACCAGATTGGTAAACCATATTCATTCTTATTCATTGGATCATCATATTGTCTCTCTCCATTAAATTTGCTTGTAAATTTTTTTTAGAACTTTTCGTTGTTTGTTGCTATTACAAAAGTTTCTTAAAGCTTTTTTAGAGTAGGGTTCTCTAGAGGGAAGAGTAGAGAAGGGGTTTCTCTTAGTCTTGGTCACTAGGAGTCTAAAAGGGTTTTAGATTTCTGTTCTTAATCTAGTGTTAATTAAGGGTGATTGTTGTAAGCTTGTAAGAACTGACTTTTGTGAATAATGGAACTCTAATCAAGTTTTGGTTAGAAGAAACTGGATGTAGCTTCTCTTGTTGAGAGGTGAACCAATATAAGTTTTTGTGTTGCTTACTTTCTTTAATCTCTTCTTGCTATCTTAATCTGTGATTCTTTGGTAAAATCTTTATTACTCAACAAGTGAAGATTCTAGCAATTGCTTTCTTGAGCTGAGTGGTTTGATTGATTGAAGCATTCTTGGTTTAATTGTGATATATCTTATAACTCTGATTCTTTAAAGATTTTTAAAAGGCCAAGTATTAACCAAGTCACGCCTCTCTTGGTTATTGTGTGTGTTCATATTATTTTTAATTGGTATCAAGAGCAGGTTCTTGAGTGTTATTCAAGATCACTATCTTTTTTTAAAAAGAAAATGAATATCACATAGATTATCTTCAAAGAGGATGCCTCCCTCAATCGTCCTCTGATGTTTGAAAGAGAGCATTCAGTTTTTGGAAAACAAAATGCAGATATTCATCCAATCAAATGAACCTGGTCCATGAAAATGTAATAGAAAAAAGGTCCTTTGGTTCCCATAAAAATTGTTGGTAATGATATGATTCCCAAAGAATGGGATGAGATGACAGATGCAGAAAAGAGAGTTGTTCAATATGATTTTAAAGTTAAGAACATAATTACTTTTGCACTTTCTTCTGATGAATTCTTTAGAACTATTAGGTGTAAAAGCACAAAGGAGATGTGGGACATGTTGGAAGTCACTCATGAAGGGACAGATGAAGTTAGAAGATAGAGGAAGCATGCGTTGATTCATGAGTATGAAATGTTCAAATGAACACCATAGAAAACATATCTTGGCTCCAAACAAGATTCACTTACATTGTAAATCATCTTCTTGTCTTGGGAAGATATTTGATGTTGAAGAGTTAAACATCAAAATCTTGAAGTGTCTAACAAGACCATGACAACCAAAGGTGACAACAATCAAGGAATCAAAATATCTATCCAAGATGTCCATGGCTGCATTATTTGGTAAGCTTCTTGAGTATGGATTAGAAATGTCTCAACTAACACATGCAGAAGATGCAAATAAGAAACAAAAAAGTATAACCTTGAAAGTTGCATCCTCTAATGTGGAAAAAGAAGAAAACTCAAGTGAAGATAAAGGTGATGAACACTTGAACCTAATAGTCAAAAGATTCAGCAAGTTTATGAAGAACAAAAAGAACAAGAAGTTCTCAAAGTTCAACAAGACAAATGACATCAACAACAAAACCAACTTCACCTGCTTTAAATGTGGTAAGCCAGGACATTTTAAATTTGAACGTCCTATATTTTTGAATAAGCAATTAGGTGAAAAGAAATCAAAGAAAGCCTGTAATGAATGGGAAGACAATGTCTCAACAACTTCTGAATCATCAAGTGAGAATGAAAAAGCAAATGTATATGCCTCACTTCCACAATTAGTGAATATGAAGAATTCTCAAGTACTAAATCAGAAGTAAACTTTGAACTTGATCAACTTGTTGATGCTTTCCATGATATGGATGAAGAGGCTCAAAAACTTACAACCTCCAACAATAGGTTGAAAGGTAACCTTAGATGGCATGTCACCAAACTTGCAGAAATGCAAACTGAACTTTGTAACTTGAAAGAAGAAAATAAAAACTTGTTTCAAGCTACAAAGCCAATGTGTGTGTGTGTGTGCTTCTTCTTCTACAAGTGCAGATAAATGCAAAGCTTTACAAAAAGACTTTGATGATTTCAAAAAGAGTCAATCTGAAATATCTGAAAAATATATGTTATTGCTGTTAGAAAATTCTTATTTGATTGATCTTTTGAAAAGGCTTTATAGAGGGAAATGCAATTTAGCTTAAATGCTAAGTGTGCAAAAGTATGCAGGAGATAAATTTGGATTGGGTTACAAACATCAAGCAAAACCTTTTGGAAAAACCAAGTTTGTACCTTCAAAACAGATGAATCAAAATGTTTTTTCAAAAACAAAGCATACCCAAATGACTCATTTTGTAAAAGCATCAAAATTTGTAACTTGCAATTACTGCATGAAGAAAGGTCATACATCTCATAGGTGTTATGCTAGAAGGTTCCATGTGCCTAATGGAGACTGCATTTGGGTTCCAAAGAAAAAGAAGAAAATAGGTAACCCTTATGGACCCAACCTTAATTGGGTACCCTTCTTTGTAACTTAATTTGATTGTTGCAGGTGTGTCTTAGAGCAAAATCATCATTATGGTACTTAGACAGTGGATGCTCTATACACTTGACAAGTGACATATCGATGCCTACAAATTTGATTCTAAAAGATGAAGGATTTGTCACTTATGAAGATAACAATAAAGGAAAATGAGAAGGAAAAAGATGAATCAAATGCAGAGATTAATCAATCAGTCAATCACCTACTCAAATGTCAATGGAGTGGACATAAGCACATATAGATCAGACATCACTTCCTCAGAGATCATATTCAAAAGGGTAATCTCAAAATTGAGTATATTGATACAAACAATCAATTGGCTAATATTTTTGCCAAACCCTTATCTAGAAATAGATTTTATGATCTTAGGAACATGCTAGGAATTCTTGATGAATCTAATATATGATATGCAATCAAAATTGACCATGCATCACAAATGATTGAAATTTGAAATCTAATGGAAAAACATTGTTAATGCTACATAATTGATTGGTGTAATCAATTACTATAGGTATTAGTCGATTATTTGTAGCTTAAAGACAATTTAGAGTCAAAATTTCTCTAGAGTAATCGATTACTTTAATGAATTAATCGATTACTTGACGTTTAAATGCAATCCAAAAACAGATATTCACTAGAGTAATCGATTACTCTATTGGATTAATCCATTACCTGCTGTATAAAGCTATTTCTAAATAAGACACTCTCTAGAGTAATAAATTACCCTGTATTTTAATCGATTACTTAAGACTTGAGAGCTATTTAAAAAATCAAAACTCCTTGGAGTAATCGATTACCGTGTTGGATTAATCGATTACTTGTTGCACAAAGCTGTTTTAAAAGTTGAAATCCTCTGGTATAATCAATTAACGAGCTTATGTAATCGATTATCTATGGTGTTTCTGCAAAAATGCACAATTTTCAAAAATCGTAACTGACAATCTTATCTTTAATTTCAAATTAGAAATCTGGTTCAGTGAACCTAGACATTCTTGGAACACGAAATAAATGTTACCAAGTTTTTAAAATTCAAATTTAAACTTCAAAAAAAATCTCTATAAATTCAAGCTTTCAAAGGTTGAAACTTCACACCTGAAAATCTCTCTCTCTTAAGCAAATTCTTGTGTTCTGCCTCTCTCTCTCATAACCCAAACATCTGCCCATTCCTTTCTTCAACCAATACACACCATATCTGCCCCTAAAAGAACCAAAACCAGCAAGAGGAAAGCTGGAGAATCCTCAAATGCTGCAGTGAACAAGGTCAATACTGGTTCACATCTGAAGTGGATAAAAATAACTACATGCAATTTCATGCAACCAAACTAGTTATGCCTCCAAAATATCTTGACCTTAACTGGTTTGTGGGTGAGGGATTTCAATTCCCTGCCATGCTAGATGCTCAAGGATTGAAGAAGTTTCTTGACATGAAGGGTACTTTCTACCCTTAGTTGGTGAAGGTGTTTTACACCTTGACCAAGGCTAGCATGGATGGTGTCCTCTGTTCCCAAGTGAAAGGAATTGTCATGGATATAGATAACACAATTTGGAATGTTGTGGTTGGTTTCTCCTGTGAAAGAGTAAAGATATTTGAAGGAGGTTGGAGGGTAATCTAAAATTGACACATATAAAGGGATGTTGTTGGATTCTCAAGCTAGATTGAAGATAGGCTGGGGGTTGGAAATATGACAGGGGAGGATAGATTGTTGCACTATATCATCACTTATATCCTTACCCTTAGTCCACAAATCATGCCCAAATCATAGATGATGATTTGCAACTAGTGCATGGCATGAAGATGGAACTCAAATGAATTAGGTTCTAGTCCTTGAGGAGACCATGATGAAGTCTAGGAGGCTTCTTAGCTATCAATTCCCCTATGTTGTATTCGTCTCAAGGTTTATAGACTATTTTGGGATTGATGTCTCTGATGAGATTGTAGACAACACAACTGAAATCACCAACCTTATCTCTGTCAAACATCTCAACAAACTGGGGTTAATGCAGACTCCAAATGGATGGTTAATGGCTAGAGAACAAGCTCCACAAGCTGGTGGTGCTAAAGGAGAAGCTGGAGAAGAAAAGGAAGTAGAAATTGGTCTTGCTGACAGCAATGGGCCCCTAGTGAATCTCTAATGATTCAAAAGATGGATGGATTGTTGGCTCTGCATCATGAGCTTAGAACTGAAGTTAATTCCTCCTTAGAGGAAATTACAACTAGGCTAGAGAACATAGATGCTAGGATGGCTCTAAAATATTTTGATAGTCTCTAGTATGGTGGATGTAATTCCCTACTTATGCCTGTGTTGGTTGCTTTCTCAGATTATGTTTTCTTGTACTGCACCTTTATATGATTAATAAATAAGATTCTTGTTTATGGTGTTCATATCTTCCTTAACTTATTCCATATGTCACTATACATTATTTTGTCTTTGATAAGCCAAAAGGGGGAGAAAAATGAACATAAAGAATGAACATAAAGAACATAGTGTGCAAGTGCAACTAAATCCTGTGCAATTAAATTCTTATTTGATTTACTCTGAATTTGTATATTGCTCTAATCTGAACTTAATATCAAATTACCTAAGATAGGGGGAGCAATATAATGAATATACATTGTTTATGCAAAGTATATTTGACACTTGTTCTTGGCAAAAAGCTGAATTGATTTCAAATATCAAGTATAAAGCTCCTAGCATTCATCCTTTAAAAGCACATGAAGGCTACATATGTTCAATTGAAGTTTGGCATAATCAAAGTCAAAAAGGGGAAGATTGTTAGAAACAGGGGGAGCTTGAAGAGGATCAAGTTGCTGAGGATCTTAGTCAAGGAAAAGTTTTAGCTTTTACATGTCATTCAATTGAAGACATATGTAATTCTTAGATGGTTAAGAGTTTCATGCTATGGTCCTTTGCATTTGCATAAACATCACTCATTGGCTTTTATTCATGATTTTATAAAAAGGCATATGCATTGTGAACAAGATTTTAAAGTATTCATGATTGCATTGAAAAAGACAAAGTGTTCAAAGCTTGTTTTGGAAAAACAATTTCGTACTGCTTTAATTGATTACTAGCTAATGGTAATCTATTGCTTAAGCTTTGAAGAACACATTAATCGATTGCAACTATATGGTAATTGATTACTCTTCACAAATCACAATTGAATTCTTCATGTGATAATCGATTACGATATGATGGTAATCGATTCCTTGGCTTGTTTTTTAAACATGACTTCCTATGACAATCGATTGCATAGTGAATTAATCGATTACATTGCTCATGAATCTTTTTCAGAAAGATTCAAGAACACTTAAATCGATTGCAGTAAAATAGTAATCGATTACACTTTACAAAGTCACAAAAATGTCTTCATGTGATAATCGATTACCATAAAAAAACAAGCCTTTATGTGTTAATCAATTACATGGTGATTTAATTGATTACTTTGCTCATATATCTTTTCTAGAAAGCTCAAGAACATTTTAATTGATTGAATTTGTTTTTAATCGATTACATTAGTGGTTTTAATTGATCATATTGGCGATTTAATTGATTACATTCAGTTACAACAGTTTATTATAAATAGTTGTTGGGTCTTTCGAAAAATGCATAGATCATTAAATTACGAATTTTCATAAGTTTTCAAAAGCCTGCTAAAGTAACAAAGGGTATTCTGAGTTCTAAAGTTCTTGTCCCACAAATTCTAAATCTTCATGTTGCATTGAAAAATTTCTTCTTAGGCAAGATATTAAAGAAGTATTTGGAGAGGAAGCTCTTAAACTTGTTTTCATTTCAAACCTGATTGGTGAACCATATTTATTCATATTCATTGGATCATTAGGTTGTCTCTTTCCATTAACTTTACTTGTAAATTTGTTTTAGAATTTTTGGTCGTTTGTTGATATTACAAAAGTTTCTTAAAGCTTTTCTAGAGTAGGGTTCTTTAGAGGGAAGAGTAGAGAAGGGTTTCTCTTAGTCTTGGTCACTAGGAGTCTAACAGGGTTTTAGATTTCTGTTCTTAATCTAGGGTTGATTAAGGGTGATTGTTGTAAGCTTGTAAGAACTGAATTTTTTGAATAGTGAAACTTTAATCAAGTTTTGGTTAAAAGAAATTGGATGTAGCTTCTCTTGTTGAGAGGTGAATCAGTATAAGTTCTTGTGTTGATTACTTTCTTTAATCTCTTCTTGCTATCTTAATATGTGATTCTTTGGTGAAATTTTTATTACTCAATAAGTGAAGATTTTAGCAATTGTTTTCTTGAGCTGAGTGGTTTGATTGAAGCAAGCATTGTTGGTTTAATTGTGATACGATCTTATAACTCTGATTCTTTAAAGATTTTAAAAGGCCAAGTATTAACCAATTCACCCCTCTCTTGGTGTCTGTGTCTGTGTGTTTATATTGTTTTCAAAAAGTTGATGAAACAATGTTCCTAGGATATTCAATACAAAGTAAAGTATATAGAGTTTTTAACAAAAGAACCTTATGCATGGAAGAATTTTTACATGTTATCCTTGATGAATCTAACTCCTCAAAAGAGGAAAAAAGTTTTGAAAATGACGCAGGACCATTGGAAGAAAATGTCACTGCCAATGAAACTAATGAGAGGAATAAGGGTGAAACAAATGAAGAAGTTGACCCTTCAACTCCAACTAAAAGGTCAAAGGATTGGAGAAGTACAAGATATCTCTCCCTATACAACATTATTGGTGAAGTAAGTATCCACTAGATCTTCTCCCAAGAATTTATGTTGTGATATGACCTTTATCTCAAATTGAACCAAAAAAAATTGATCAAGCATTACTTGATGAACACTGGATCCTTACTATGCATGATGAACTAAACCAGTTTAAGAGAAACGAAGTATGGAAACTTGTTCCTAGACCTCCTTCTCATAAGCTAATAGGCACCAAGTGGGTTTTTAGAAACAAACTTGATGAAAGTGGCATCATAGTCAAAAACAAGGCCAGATTGGTTGCAAGGGATTACAACCAAGAGGAAGACATTGACTATGAAGAAACTTATGCTCCTCTAGCTAAGTTGGAAGCCATAAGATTTTTGCTTGCATTTGCATGTTTGAAGGACTTAAAATTATTTCAAATGGATGTAAAAGTATCTTTCTAAATGGTTACCTATTGGAGGAAATATATGTTGATCAACCTCCTAGTTTTGTAGACTTCAAACATCCTAATCATGTCTTCAAACTAAAGAAAGCCCTCTATGGCTTAAAATAAGCACCCAGGTCTTGGTATGAAAGATTGAGCAACTTTCTAATTAGTCAATCTTTCATAAGAGTGTAAGTTGATAAAACTTTGTTAATCAAGAAATCTGCTAATGATATATTACTTGTTCAAATATATGTTGATGACATTGTCTTTGGTTCAAATAACAACTCTTTGTGCAAGGAATTCTCATCTTTAATGCAGAATGAATTTGAAATGTCAATGATGGGAGAGGTAACATTTTTCCTTGGACTTCAAGTGAAACAAATGAAGAATGACACTTTTCTCAGTCAAACAAAATACTGCAGTGAATTGATTAGAAAATTTGAAATGGAGAAAAGTAAGGATGTTGCAACTCCTATGGCAACCACAACTTATCTTAACTCAGATGAAAAAGGCAAAAAAGTTGATGAGTCAAGATATAGAGGAATGATTGGATCTCTGTTGTATTTGACTACAAGTCGCCCATACATTATGCTGAATGTGTGCCTATGTGCAATATATCAAGCCAGCACAAAAAAGTCACACTGATAAGTGTCATATTTAAGTTAAAATCATGTTTTAAATGCTGACACTTATCTTTTGATTCCATTTAACTTTGCTTATAAACTTGCCTAAACCTAGTTAGAATATGCTTAGTACTTAAATAAATGTTGTTTCGGAAGATTAAACCAATCATGTTTTGTATTTTGATAGATTCCGGGGATTTCCGAGGCTTCCGGATAATCAAAGCAAGCAAGGAGGGCTTACATAGCAAGCAGGGGAGGTGTTACAAGCAAACCAAGCCCAAAATTCATCAAGGCCCAAAGCTTTCTTCAACACTAAGGTTTTAACTCGCCCAGGCGAGCTACAAGTTCCAATGAGATATGTTAAGCTCGCCCAGGGGACCAAAACATGAAGAAAATGGTGGCCTGGGCGAGTGAAGCTGGCAGGAGGCAAAAACCTATAAATAGGCCACGAAAATGGAGAGGAAGGCATGCATTTTGCTTTCTTTTCTTGCCTTTGCTTATTCTTTAGCTTAGGAAAGTTAAATATTAGTAAGTAGGTAGGTTAGGAAAGTGAGAGAAGTGAGGATTAGTGTGGA
>PYAF01004859.1:229881-269140 GCA_007407185.1 Glycine tomentella | reverse complement strand
ATATTTTTATAAAATATTAATAATATTATTATGTTAATTTTTCAAGAAAAAATATAAAAAGAAATATAGTGATTCTTCATTTTTAGTATAAAAATTTCAATCTCATAACTTAAATATTAATCAAAAGAATACTTATTTATAAAATTATTTAATCTGATTCTTAAGTAAAAATGTTTATAGATTTTTTTAAGAATAATTTTAGTTATAATGTCATGTAGACCAACATATTGACTCTTCATATTTATGATTATATATGCTTATCTAAATTATATAATATATATTTTTACAAATAAAAGACAAAAAAATAATATAATATAATTAAATGGATAATTATAATAAAAAAGGACATGTAAATAATAATAAAAAAGGAAATGAAAAAAGAGAAAAGAAAAGAGATAGAGGAACAAAGGAATTGGGAGGGAAGTAATTTTTATGGTTAAGTAACAAGTGTTTTAAGGAATGTGTTTATTTTCTTAGATGATATTGATTTTTCCAAGGACAGGACTTACCTTCAGTAGCCCCCGATTTTTTGAAGTTTAATACTTTATTTTTTAACATGTATTAAATTTTAATATTTAAATAATTTGGATAATTGATTTATAAGACTAATGGTAGAGATAATGTACGAATAAAAAAAAATAGTAGAGATAATGACATTTACGTTTTCTTTATCTCTTTTATATTTTTAATAAAAAATATTTATTCTCTTTTATTATGAAGATAAAAAAATGAAACAAATATTTTTTTTTCATTTTTATAGTCTTTCTTATGGAAATAATTGTATTCTTTTCCAATTAGAATAATATTTAAGTGTGATTTTTTTTCAATTTTAAGGGTAATAACTGATTGCATTTGCAATCAAATTACTTTAATAATTTTTTCTTTATTGATTTATTTTTAATTATTTAAGAATTATAGACTATTCATTGTTAATTTTTCTAATGGCTATTTTCAACAAAGTTCTTATTATTTTTCAGTTGCTCTATTTTGTTGTGAAGTATAATATTGTTTTGTTATGCCTTCATCTTTATAGAATTCATTGAATTTAGTAGAATAGAATTTCAAACCATTATCAGTCCTAAGATATTTTACTATCTTCCTTGTTTGATTCTTCATACAAATCATCAAATGCTTAAAAAAATTGAAACTTTCAAACTTTTGCTTCATCATGAATACCTATGTCATCGGGAATAATCGCCAATCATGAAGAGGAAATACCTTGTTCGTCCTAGTGACGGAACTCTGAAGGCCCCTAGCAGTCATAATGGACGTAGTCCAACATGGGCATCATAGTGTGCACAACCTTTGGGAGCTTTGTTCAATGTTGCTTCCCATAGATGCAACGCTCACAAAACTAAAGAGGTCTCACCTTGTGATTTCAATGTAAGCATTGCTTGCTCAAGATATCCAGACTGTTGGATATAGAGGGAGCTTTATGAAGAATGGAAGCATATGATTCCAAGTTTGGTTTTGAGCTTTTCAACATGCTTGGATGCCTTGAAGTTATAATTGATTCAAGTGTAAGAGAAAGGTTAATCTGGTAATCCATATTATGCACTCATTCATTCATTCATTCACTTAAATGTTTTTGAAAGTAAATAACAAAGATTTAATAATTTGGTTAAGGTTTCAATCCATGTGAAAGGTTTTTGGAAAAATGTTATGTTTCACTGGATTAATCGATTACTTAAGGTAATAATCGATTAATATGTTCTTCAAGCTATCTGGAAAATATTTTATGAACATTGTAACCAATCACCTATCGGGATAATCGATTATTTCATACTTGTTTGAAATAAAACTGCTTTGTTAGTGAAATTAATCGATTACTTAAGGATTGTAATCGATTACATAGTTAAACATGATTTAAAGCCTTTCTGTGATAGTCGATTACCACAGAACGTAATCGATTACTTAGGCTAAATATGAAAAATCACTTTGTTGATTTAATCGATTACCAATGATTGTAATCGATTACTTACTTAAATTGTTTTCTGCTTTAATCAATTACAAAATAATTTAATCGATTACATAGTATAATTTGTAACTTTTAGAACTTCTCTTTTAATCGATTACACATCGGGATAATCGATTATTTTGTTCATTGCAAATCCCAGAATCATTGTTTGAACGGATTAATCGATTACAGAGTTATTATTATAATCGATTACATAAAGAAAAATAATCGATTATTAGGCGCGTTTAATCGATTACATTTAGTTACAAATTTTGTTATAAATAGGAATAGAGGCTGAGCTTATTTCACAACTTGATAATTCGTATTTCTGAGTATACACAAGCCTCACAAGCAATTCCTATGTGATTTTCTGAGTGTTTTATTTCTTGCCTCATTCAAAATATCAATGGGTCTTTGAATGATTTCTTAAGCAAGATTGTTTTCAAGATTAAGGAGAAGTATGTTCTAAGTTTGATTTCTTCTCAACCTGATTTGGTAATTCATATGCATTCATTCATTGGATCATCAGGTTATCTCTCTCCTTAATTGTTCTGTGTAAATTTTGTTTTGAAATTCTGTGTAAAATTGCTATTGTAAAGTGTGTTCTTACTTGTATCTAGAGAAGGGTTCTCTAGTGTAAAGAACAAAGTAGTGTTCTTTGGTTCTTTGTCTCTTAGAATCTAATAGTGTTTTAGATTTCTGATCTTTAACTAGGGTTGATAAAGGGGAGATGTTGTAATTGAATGTAAGAACTGGAAATTTTATACTAGTGGAACTATAACCTAGTGTTAGTTGGAAGAAACTGGATGTAGCTTCAAGTTTTGAAGTGAACCAGTATAAATTGTTTGTGTGTTGATTCTATATCTCTATTCTCATCTAATTCATTGATCTTTGATTCATATTCATTGTTCAACAAATTCAGTTTTTGATCTATTGAATTCTTGGGCTGCGATATTTGATTGAGTAAATTGATTTCTTGGTTTTGAAAGTGATAAAGATCCTGAAATTCTAATTTGATTTTGATTTTAAAATACCAAGGTTTAACCAATTCACCCCCCATCTTGGTTATTGTAAAGTATTCCTATTATTTTCACAGACTTTTTTCACTCATGATGCCCAAACGCAAATGCCACAGAGAATTATCATACGAGCCATTGGACGCATGACTTCCAAATTGTGAAACAATAGAGACAAAACCAATCATAGTGGATCCCTGAAGGATGTACAAATTTTCTTGTTTGGTTCCCTGCATTATCATAGACTTCCATTTCCCTGTAATCTGCATAACTCCACCTTCAACCTAGCAAGAATACCTTTCGAATCAATGGCACCCATAGATACAAGATTTTTCCTAAGCTTTGGCACTTACAAACTTCAATTAAGGTTTTAACAACACTGTTAGACTCAGGGGAAGCTTGAGAGGATCAAAGAAGTTGAGATTCATAGACATTGATATGTTTAAGCTTTTTAAATGTCAATTCAATTGAATGACATTTATAATTTGTGTATGTCTAAGATGAGCCATCCTATGATCCATTGCATAAAACTCATTCATGTTTTTACATTCATGTTTTCACAAAAGCATAAGTTTCATAAAAAGCTTTTCTGAAACACAAGGATTTCATGAATGCATAAAAAGCCAAGTGTTCCATGTTTCAAGTTTTGGAAAAATATTTTCTCACTGGTTTAATCGATTATCAATCAGTGGTAATCTATTACGAGATTGTGATAATAGATTATACAGTTCAAAATCACAGAATGGACTTCTTGTGATAATCGATTACAATAAGGTGGTAATCGATTACTTGGAAACGATTTTGAATAAGGCTTCCTGTGATAATCGATTACATTGTTCATAAATCTTTTCAGGAAAGCTCAAGAACACTTTAATCAATTACATAAGTAATTTAATCGATTACTGACAGTTATAACAGTTTTGTCTATAAATAGAAACAACTTGTTTTAACTAAAAAGCAACGAAATATCAATGAATTTCATAACCTTTCTGAAGAGAGAAAAGATACTACAAGTTATTCTGTGTTAGACCCTCAAATCCTGAAGCTTCAAGAAACCTTGAGAGGATTTCTTTTTGGACAACTTTCTAAAGAAGGACTTGGAGAAAATGTTTTAGATTGTTTTCATTCAACCTTGATTCAAGTTTGGTAATCATTTACATTCATCTGTAGTGGATCATCAGGTTGTTTATCTCCATACTACTTTGGTTGTAATTCTTTTAGAATTTCTGGTTTGTGTAACTAGAGCAATAATTTTTCTTAAAGAATATGAGTTTCTAGAGGGAAGAGTAGAGAAGAGTGTTCTCTATGTCTTGATCACAGAGAGTCTAAGGGAGTTAAAATTCTTGTTCTTAATCTAGGTCTGATTGAGAGTGGTTGTATAAGCTTGTAAGAAATAGATTGCTAATAGTTGAACTCTAACTAGTTGGTTAGGAGAACTGGATGTATCCTACAAGATGTTTAGCACTATGCTTGGATGCATAATTCAAATTGTCATGCACGTGTACTAGTACAACTGCTCCCCATGAAAAACCTCTAGATTGATTAAGATCACGAAATGAGTCCAAGAATACCACACTGATATGGGTGGCCCTCTCGTTAACAAATATTGTGCAACTTACAAGATGCAACAAATATGCTCTAGTTGCTAGTGTCCATTGCCTTGCGTCACATTTGGTACAATAAATGTCTCACAGTCAGGCAAGGCGAACATACGTGTTGGATATAGAGGGAGCAACATGAAGAATGAAGCCTATGACTTAGAAGATAGTTTTGAGCTTTTCACATGCCTTGAAGATTGTAATTCAAATGAAGTGTAGGAGAAGACAACCTTTTGATCCTTGCATTGCATTCACATACTCATTAACATGCTTAAATGATTTTCATTAAAACATCAAAGCTACTAACTATTTGAAAAATGATTTAATTGAGTAATGTTTTTGGAAAAATATAATTTTACTGTTTTAATCGATTACACAACATTTTAATCAATTATTCAATTTATGTTTCAAACAGGAAAAGCTTCTATGAACATTTTAATCGATTACTTATCGGATTAATCGATTATTTGGCTCGTATTTGAAACTAGAAAGCTTTGGTGAATGTTTTAATCGATTACACACTTATTGTAATCGATTACATAGTGTAAAATGTATTTTGTGCCTTGCTATGATAATCGATTACCATCATTCGTAATCGATTACATAGGTCATTTGAAAAGGCCTGCTTTGCTACTTTAATCGATTGCCATTATTTGTAATCGATTACACAGGCTATTTTTGAAACTGAACTTTTCTGATTTAATCGATTACAGCTCGGTTTAATCGATTATTTTGTTCGTTGTTGAAACCTAGAATGTGCCTTGAACACTTTAATCGATTAAGTAACAATTTAATAGATTACATAAGTCATTTTAATCGATTATTTGGCGCATGTAATTGATTACAGTTTGTTCAAAATTCTATTATAAATAGATGAGGCTTGACTTGTTTTCTAACTTGAACACTTCGTATTTTCTGAGTATACACAAGCCTTGTAAGAGTTTGAAAGTGATTTTCTGGGTTTTCTAATTTCTTGTCCCACTCTTTAATCATCATGAGCTATTGAATGGTTTTTGGGCAAGAAACTTCAAGAGTTTGATGGAGAGCTTGTTCTGAAATTCTGTTTTCTGCTATTCAACCTTGATTGGTAATTCATATGTATTCAGATTCATTGGATCATCAAGTTGTATCTCTCCATAATCTTTGATTGTAATTTTGTTTAGAAATTTATGTTATTTGATACTATTGTAAGTGGGTTCTTAAAGCTTTGACTAGAGTAGTGTTCTCTAGGAAAGAACAGAGTAGTGTTCTCTGGTTCTTGCTCTTTAGAAGTCTATGGTTTTAGATTTCTATTATTTATCTAGTATTGATAAAGGGAGGTTGTTGTAAAGCTTGTAAGAACATAAAATTATAATAGTGGAACTCTAATTTAGTGTTGATTAGAAGAAACTGGATGTAACTTCTGTGTGAAGTGAACCAATATGAATTGCTTGTGTTGATTTTCTTTATCTCTATCTCTACAAGTCATCTTGTTCATTTATTCTTGGTTTCATTATCATTACCTAACAAGTTCTGTTTTGAGCTATTGATTTCTTGAGCTGAGTAATTTGATTGAGTAAAAGCATTCTTGATTTTAAAAGTGATTAAGATCCTTATTTCTCAACCTTCCTCCCATGAGAGGTCAACTTCAACTTAGTACATTTTTGCAAATAATTATAATTAATTAGGTAAATTAAAATGACAAAAAAATTAAAATAGGTTATAAATAAAGAAATAATTACCTCTCCTGCCCACACTTTGGCTACCACATGATCAACATATGATGTCAATACTGATGTATCTTTGGGCCCGCTTGGAAAACCCTATGAATCAACACTCCATCCTCCGTAACTGGATCGTGAGGCTCCTCATGATCAGCAACATCCAGATGATCAATATCCTCAAGAACAGTTGCAACTGCCCATTGTCTACGTGTCGATGTTGTCAGTGCTGAGGGACTTCTTCGTCATCACCACTAACCTCTCTACCTAAAGCTTTGCCTAAAGTCTGATGCAATCCACTTGTTCTAACCATAATCTAAAAATTTGCCCAACTATACTTCTAATACTTCAAATCAACCCACAACTTCAACAAAGTACTCTTAAATTGAAGATAAAACCATACTAATAAATGTTTTAAAACCATACTAGTATTTGTTAAATTATGTTGAATTTATTCAATAAAATTTTCTATAATAGCTTTTGAAAATAGCTTACACCTTATATGAAACAATTAATTTAAATTATTTTCATGAGTACTCAATCAACAAGATGTTAATTAAATTGTTTATCCAAATGGATCATAATTATATTTGCAAAATTTAAGTGTTAATATAATACAAATTCATTAAGTACAATTTTTTATCATTGTAATAAACCTATATGAATTGTCAATCTGTATGACCTATACGGGTCGATGTTATGTAGACGTAAAAAGCTTACCTTTGTCGTTGCCATCGTAAAACCCACCAAGACGAAGACGATGAAGTAAAGGACATCGAATACAAACCACCGCAACCACACACGTAACAAACCACCATGACCTAATAGAAGGATGAAGTTAGCAAAGAAGAAGAAATGACAAAGGTAAAAAAAATTGGAAAACAAAATGAAGGAAGAAAAGAGGTAAAAATGGCAACATTGGAATTACTCAAAACTTAAATGGTGTATTTGAGATATGTCTGGTGCACGAAGAAAAACTCTCTTGTACAAAAAACAAGAGACTGGAAGGGGATTTTCTTCCTGCATCCAACATATTTCTTCATTCACCCAAACATTAAGAAGGAAAAATCGAAATACCCTTATGTATAACTGATACAGATTGGCCATGTGGAAAATAATGGCTCATGCAGGTCTCGAACCTACGACCTTCGTGTTATCAGCACGACACATTTAAAAATAATTAATGTCACTATATAAACACTAAAATTTCTAACGTATATTTAATACACATACAATTTTACATAATAAATTTTGTGACAATTAATTTTGATCTAATATTGTATTTTTGTACATATATAAGTTTTTATTAAACCTATGATTTTTATTTAAACCTATAATTTTTATTTAAATCTATGATTTTTATTTAAACCTATGATCAAAATCAATTGGTTAGAGCGTGTGCTAATAATGCAAATGTCGCAGGTTTGAGACTTGCATGAGCCATTATTTTGAAATTATTTCGTAAAACATATTTTTAACATAATATTGACAATATAGATTGACAATTTGTATGGGTCATACTGATTGCCAATCCGTATCGGCTATAGGTAAAGGTATTTTCGGTTTTCCCTCTCATTGTTGGGTGCAAGAAGAAAATCTCGACTGGAAGTTGCGCTAAGAAGTTGGGCTAAACACTTGGACATTGGGTTTATATATTTTAGCGAGTATTTATGTTTCTTTGAATATTGGAAGTTGATTTGCAACTTAATCATGTTTAGAAATCTTAGCCTTGGTTCACTAGTGAATAAAAACTTTTGCAAATACATTATTTCACAACTTCAATTATTTTTTGGAGATTAAACACTTTGGAAGTGAGAGAGTTGAATTTGCTCCTCCTCTTTGGGTTCTAGAGTGGAACTTTCTTGATTCTCATTGACGACATTTTGGAATCCTTTATGGTGGATCCAAGACTAGGCTTTTAATTCTTTTGGGATTCTCGATTGAATGTAGCATTTATTCTTTTCCATCTTTTTCTTTCTTCATTTATGATTTTTTTTTATCTTGAAGTTCTAGCGGTTCAACAATGGTGATTTGCAAATTAGTTTCAAGATATATCTATTTTTGTAATCTTGAGGAGGTTTCTACCAATAAATCAATCTAAAATTCAGTTGAATTATCAACTATAATTCACACAAAAATTCACAAAACTTCAATTAATTAAGTTTTAAGTTTTTATTAATATTTTTACATATAAATGATGCAAATCAATTTAATTATGAAGTAATAGAAGACAAGGTGCTAGAGGACTATATACTGAGAATTTGTAAAAATTTGATGTGATAAATTTTTTGGTGGTTTAGTGAAAGAAAATTGAGGTATTTAGGTTCAACATTCTCACTATATTTGTTGAGTGTAAAAAAATATCTATAATTGTATGAGTTTTCCTAGTAAAAATTTACATATAGTATCGAGTGTATGAAAATCTTTATTTATATTAATATTTAAAGCTTAAATGTATTTTTCTCTTTATAAATATTTATTGTTTTAGTTTTTGTATTTTTTTTCTTTAATCCTTATTGATTTGATATTTTTTATGAGATGATACTGCCGATTTGATATTAACAACATGACATTTATTGATGTCACTATTTGTGTATGTAATATTTTATGATGTCATCAATAGTTAGTGATGTAAAAAACTTTTAACTTAATGATTATCCCAACAAAAAATATTTTAAGAACGTTCTGTCAGTCATCTTGAGCTTTAGACTCTTAAGTATCCATTGAAACAATATCGATTTAGGGATAATTATTCTAGAGGTTATCTCGATCTCTAATATCTTAATTAAGTCGACACTACTCCCATTGAGACCATACTATATCGAATCCAACGACTGACACATAAACATGAGTTGCCAAGAAAATTATGACCTTGGCTCACTCATTACATTAGTGGATTACTCAACTTGGTCATATTGAGCCTAGACAACACCATGCCAATGCATGTAGACCATGTGATGCCTTGAACCATGTGGCACAACTCTATCCGTTTTTCCTTTCAAGATCTCTTATTAAAGAAGGTTTTTGCATCATACACAATCAAAATTCTCATATCACCACTATCCTCACTCATAGACTGCTTTATCATCTCCAAAAGTTATGACCATGAATCTCACTGAAAGCAAGTCTAACTCATCCATCACCATCCTCCACCGACTACTCCCATCGGAGAACCTTTCATCAGCATCCTCATAATTTACTCGTAACAAGGAGTTTTTTTAAACAAAAAAATCAAAATCAAAATGTAAGTAAATTACATGAACCAAAAGTATATATATTTTTTATTTAAGAAACAAAAGAATAAGCGGTTTTTCATTGTCCGTGTCCAGTGTCCAGTGTCCAGTCCAACCTCAAGTCTCAAGAAATTCCACAGCATCGGGTCCACACAGACGAAGTAAGACCGAAAGAGAGAGATAAAAGTTGACATAAAAACAAAAAAAGAGCGTGGGGCTAATCGTCCTATAAAACCTTCTAAACACCCAAAACCTCACTTCATCTCCTCCTTCTCAATACTTTGAAAACTCTCTCTTATCTCTTCCATACCATACTCACCACCGCTACGTTCAAACTCAGCGTTTCACCTCAAAATCCTCGCAAACTCGCTCTCGCAATCGCCATCGTTTCTCTCTGTAAGAACCTTCTTCTCAATCGCATAAAGTCTTCTACGGTTTTTCCTACAACGTTCTTTGTTTGTGTTTGTACATGGATTATTAGGTTTTTCTTTTTTGATTTTTTTCCTGCGCTTTTGATATGTGTTAATATCTATAATCGATGATCGACTGTGCAGACACTTTACCTAGTTGATTCTAAGCATGCCTTTTGCCATTTCTTGATCGATTCCTAATTGTAAATGTGTGCCAATTGCTGTGTTCTGGAACTTGCTTCTGCTTGTGCGTAGGGCTGTCAAATATTGTGGTGTTAACTATATGCTTCTTTATTGTTTTTGTGTTTGATGAGCTTTTGCTTTTCTGTGGCTTTGTTCGATCTTGATGATCATGTGTGCTAGCATTGTGTTAAGATTATGCTAGACCTTTGTTTGAGCGAAGAACTAAGTTTGTTGTCACCTTACATGTTGACGTTGATTTGCTGCTTGGCGAGAAGTGTTTGTCCATGGACTGAAGAAATGGAAGGGGGTACGCTTACGGTGGGTGGTGTTTGGTGCACATTGATGTTATTGGAGCATTGTGAAATAGGGCATAGGATTCGAGTAATTTGTGTTTGTTTGCCTTATCGGGAATATTGAAAAATATTCCTTACATTATTGCATTTACAATAAGTGAATTTATAGACATTAAATTTATTTCTTGCCACGTGTTAATTGTAGAGGATCCAAATTGATAGTTTGTTAATTTAGATAATGTTTGGCATGATATGTTGGTGTAGAGGTAGTGGGTTCAACATAATTATAAGCAAAAGATGGTTTTAATGCTTAGAAGTGAGAGGCGCCAAAAAGTGGATGCGCCATTAGAGAAAGGTGTTAACATTAGAAAAAAGTAGAATATATGATTATTTTGCATCAAATAACTATATAGGTTTAGGATTGTGTCTTTGGTAGATCTATATGGAGTTGGTGTGCTGTTATATGTATTGTGTTGACAGTTTTTTGGCTTGACTCGCTTGTGTCCCATTTATTTCTTGATAGTTTGTCATGTACCTTGGTCTTCAAGCAACAAAGTTTCTAAGGCCATAATTATCAAACCCAGATTGTGGCGTGAAGCAGACCTAAAAAATGGAATAGTTGGATATCAGATATTGGGACAACCGGTATTCTAATGTTTTTTTACACAAAACACTTAATATATAATAATTGTTAAAATGAAAATAGAAAAATTACTCAATTCATAATTAATAATAAAAAGTACCTAAACAATTCATGCAAGTAGCTGCTGCTGGTCATCATCTGGATATTAAGGAAAAAAACGAAAAAATGATAGTGAGGAAAAAAAAGAAAATTGAAAGTGGGTGAAAGAGAAAGAGGAAAATAGAGAAAAAAATGGAAAATATACGTGGAAGTGGAGGGAAAAAGGAAAACAGAGCACAAAAATGAAGAAAGAAATCTGTAGGAGTGGAAGAGAAGGGGGTTTGTTGAAAATGGAGTGCTGTGTAATTTATATGTATCCTCCTTACAGTCATTGGCACATGCTATGTTTGTGTTGCTTTAATGCTGTTGCTCTTAAGGCCTTAACAAGATTTGCTCAGAATTCAGAAAAATTTCTTGATGAAGGAATGATCAAGAGAATGACAGTTGTTTATAAGTTTCCGTTTTTTCTATTATGTGGATAAAAACAGCTGTTTTATTTAATTGAAAGATTCTATATTGTGAATAAAGTTTTGAAATAATTGACTTTTCCTTTTTTTTTCATGTCAGGATTGCACTGCTCATTTTCTTGGACAAGTGCTACTATAGCTGGATTTGCTGACGAATTCTGTTGTGATCTTTATATGCAGAGCTATCTTTGTATTTTAGAGTATTCTTGTAATTCAAACAGTTTCTGATATGAAAACATTATCTTGTACACCTGGAAACATTTAACATTTTAGTGTTAATATATCCAATTTGATAAACTTTTGTGGTGCCTGATGATATGTATTGAACTGATTCTTGCTTTAGATTCTTTTTTTGTGTTTCCACCTCTAAATATATACTTGAATTCACATCAAATATTGTAGATTTATATTGGTTATAAGTGGAAACCGGAGAAGAACTGACTTCTTCATCTGAATTGTTGGATACACTTTGTACACAGTGAAGAATGGAGACTTTAGCACAACTGGAAGCAATGTGCGAAAGGCTTTATAATTCGCAGGACTCTGTTGAGAGAGCACATGCGGAAAGCACCCTGAAATGCTTTTCCTTAAACACCGACTACATTTCACAGTGCCAATATGTTCTGGATAATGCATCCTCCCCATATGCATTGATGTTGGCAAGTTCAAGCTTATTGAAGCAAGTGACAGAGCAAAGCCTTCCTTTACAGCTCCGGATTGATATTCGTAATATTCTTGCTTCCAGTTGACTACGACTAGGAGTCTTTTAGGGGCTCTATATATTTGTCTTGGGTCTGTGGGAAACAATACGTTATTTGTCCTTTTCCTAAACAGAATTTACTAACGATTTGGCATGATGAGATACATTCTTTAATACTTGTAGACTTAATCTTGCATGTGAAGTCTTTGTTCCAAAATTGGTATCAAGTCTCTTATTTCTTTTTCCGGCTGTTTTTGGGAAGTTTGGGTTCCCTATTTTGTATTGTCTTGCTGTAAATTTTTCCATACTGTGGTTGGTCCATTTGCCTTTATCTTTTAACACAAATTGATCAAATTGCTATTCTGTTTGAAGGGAACTATCTCATAAACTATCTGGCCAGCAAAGGACCAGAACTGGAGCCCTTTGTGCTTGGATCCTTGATCCAACTCTTTTGTCGCATTACAAAGTTTGGTTGGCTTGATGATGACAAATTCAGGGAGGTTGTTAAAGAGGCAATGAACTTCTTGAGTCAGGTGACATGTTATGTTTTTATAATGTAGCTACAATTATCTGAACATGCAATTTGTATGTCTCACAACTATTTCATTTTAGTACATTCCATTTCCTTGAAGTTTAAATAAATACGAGTCCATATATTTCCCATGTGTTTATTTCCCCATCCAATATGTGCGTCGGCTTTCAGACTTTAAAATCATGTCAAAAATTGAAAATTACACAGTAGATACAAATGGTTGCTTCTGTTGTGACCTATGTTATCAATAGCGGCCGTCGCGGCCGGGATCGCGGCGGAGCGGACATGCACCACTACAATGGGTAGAGTAGCGGTGCGTTTTAAGGTTGCGGATGTTGTGGCCGCGATGGAGGGGTAGCGGAGCGCCGCGATCGCGGTGATGCGTCCGCGATTTCGTCATCCTTCTCGTGCGACCTTCGTTCCCTCACTTCCTTGCGCGCGCAAACCTCCGACAATTCTACCTGCTCCGGCCAGCGGCTCTTCCTTCTCCGGCGGCCTTGTCTGGAGTCATCTCCGACGTCTCTTTCTTCTTCTCTGGCGGCTCTTTCTTCTCTTCTTTGTCGCACTCCAATCTGAAACCAATCACGAACCAGACCTAGAACAGAGGATGCGCCATCCAAATAGGGACAGAAACGCGAACCAGAGCTTCAACGAGTGCTTTGAATAGAAACGCAAAGGATCAAAATGCACGATCAGTGCAAAAATTGAGCTCTTGATACCATGTTACAGAAAATGAACAAAAGAGATAGAGATGAACAGTAACTGCATTTCTTTATTTCCAAAGAATGAAAAATTACTTACAAAGCTGTACACGTCCACTAACTTGATGAAACATCACTAAGTAATTGACAGCTGTGCTTCCAGCTGTGCAGAGTACATAAAAGGCTAATTACTAACTACAGCTTATTTACAAAATAATACTTTCCTTTTCTTTAATTCTATTTCTTCTTTTTTTTTTTCTTTTTTCGTTTTCATTTTCATTTTCGTTTTTGTTTCTTTTTTTTTTTTTGTCTTTTTAATTCTGTTTCTTTTTTTTGTCTTTATATTTTATATTTTTTGAATTTTAATTTCTAGAACTTTAGTTACATTTGGCGTTCAAGACTTACTTTGTAGAATTGTTTCTTTGACTTTTATTGACATCTACTATTCTACTTTATATTTTACTTAAGAGTTTTTATTGTTAATGATAATTAGTGCATGAATTTTTAGTTATATTTCTCTTTTTCAGCTTATATATTTATATTATAATTTTTTTAATACATATATAAAAAAATTAGAATAGCGGTCATCCCGCTATCCGCTATCCCGCTATCCCAGTTTTGAGGGCGGCCGCTCCGCTCCGCTATTCAGGATTGATAACTATGGCTGTGACTCATGTCTAAGGAATAAGAACTTGTGTCCAAACATACTCTTCATGTTGACTGGTTACAATGTTATTGGCTCATGGTGTTTTAGGCTTTTGTAGCATTTTATTATACATTTTGTTTTGTCCTGTTCTTTTTATTTTGTTTTTACCCTAATTATTAGTATTTCTTTTGTACCACCTTTGGTCCTATATATGAGAAACAAATTGGTGTGTCCTAATTATAAGAAACATTGACTAGTTTTCAAACTTACCCGGTTAAATTTCTTTTATACCCTCAATTTATTGTTAACTCTATTTACTAGGGGTTCACTCATTCCCTATACGAAGTAGGTACCCTATTTTTCACTTAAAGCATTTAATCTTAAGGAAATTTTTGGAATGAAATTTGAATTTATATTAGTATTATTTAAAAAGAACTAATTTAACAACTTTGCTTTGTCTTGATGGTTTAGTCCTATGTTTCTTATATATATAGGACCGAAGGTAGTATTACACATCTAATTGCTTTGAGTTTTTATCTGACAAATGTAATACTTTTAGCAGGCACATCATCATTATGCTATAGGTTTGAAGATATTGAATCAGCTAGTTTCTGAGATAAATCAGGTCAGAGTCTATGTCATATTTCAATGGAGAAGTAATAGCTTGCTATTAAAAGCAGTGCACTCGCTGTAGTTATGAATAACTCTTCCAGCCCTTAGAGCCTTTGTTTCACTCTTCCTAGCACTGTACTTTTATTTTTGTTATGCTTTTTTATTTTTATTTTATTGTTATTGACTCATTATTTTTTGCCTTGCCGTAAATTAATGATAGTTGTGTCTTTTAAGGTATGAGTTTTAGGTATTAGTGATGAATGCCTGTAGTTTCACATGAGTACTTTTTTGAGATTTGAGCATCTGTTATGTGTATTTTAAATTATTTGTTTGCATTGTGTTTGCTTTGTTTGGTATAGCTGCCGCTTTTTGATCTGCCATTTGGTAGACTCACTGACATGGGGTATCAAAATTGTCAATATTAGCATTATTTTTTTTTTTGATCGGCAAAAATAATATATTATATATGAGAAAAGGATAGTTACAAGAATAGACAAACAAAAAAGTCCAAGAGAACAAAACCAGCCTATGGTAGCCTAATACATAGAAGACATGAATTAAGATGCCATAGATGGGATGGACATAAACCCCCAAGGCATGTGAGTGGTAATTTAAACCCTCCCCTGGTTACAAAAAATATCCCTAAGATTGCAAGACCAAACATGGAAAGGCATGTGAAAGCCTTTCTCCAAGTTTTTAATCCACAGCCAACAGAAAAACAGAGCATCATCCATCAGCTTTTGGCTGTTGAAGCTCCCATTTTGGAAAATAATGTTGTTTCTGTGCCCCCATATAGCCCATGTCAAAGCTAACCACCAAATCTGCCATCTCTGCGAGCATAGCCCAATGTAGAAATAGAATGAGTGTTGGCTGAAGTGTTCAATCGGATGTAGGGGTGGGACACTTCGAATAGATATCCAAGACATAGTTTCCCACCAAAGCGGCCTGATTTGGTCACAGCTGAAGAACAAGTGAGCCGCGTCCTCATTAGAAGACCTGCAGAATGGACATGACTGATCAGCAATATCCACGTTTCTTCTAATGAGGTTCAGCTTCGTGGGAAGTCTATCCCCAAATAGTCTCCATGCGAAACAGGACACTTTACTAGGGACCTTAATCTTCCATAAGTTCTTAAAGGCTTGGCATGCTGTTGGCTGTTCCCTGCAAAGGAAATTGTATGTAGACTTCACTGTGTACTTTCCAGGTATACCATCCTCCCAAAGCCAAGAGTCTTGCTGCTGAGGCCGAAAATCAAGGTGCTGGATATCCTCCATAAATTTAACAGCAGCTTCCACTTCTCTTTCCATAAAAAATCTTCTCCAACTCAACTGCCATTCCCACCCCTGCTGAGATTGTTTACCCATGTGACCAATCAATATTTGTTGCTGGAGGGATAGCTGGTACATTCTCGGGTATTTGTCTCTCAAACATAGCCCTTCATTCTTCCACCCATCCTCCCAAAAAAGAGTCCTTGACCCACAACCAAGCAACCATTTCTTTCCTCTAAAAAACCCACTACCATCCTTAGATGTGCGGCATATGGAGCTGAGATCCCTCCACCAAATTGATTCTAAGTCAGACCTTCTAGACGACTCCAAGCTCCTCCAACCACCATATTTCGAAATCAGGACTTGTGCCCAAAGCTCTTCCTGTTGGTGGAATAAATTCCATGCCCATTTCCCAATTAAAGCAATATTGAACCTGCGAAGATCTTTAAAACCCAGGCCCCCACAATCAGTAGTTTGGCACATTAAGTCCCAGCTGGCCCAAGCAATTTTCTTTTGGCCTTCAGAACCACCCCATAAAAAATTCCTTTGAATTCTTATCAATCTATCAATAACCTTCTTTGGAGCCTTGAAAAAGGAGAGAAGGAAAATAGCTAACGAGTTAAGGACAGATTTAATCATAGTAACCCTCCCCCCAAAAGATAAATGCTTATGCTTCCAGCTAGGCAGTTTACTCTCACACTTCTTGATCAAAGGGGCCCAGGTTGTAGCACGCCTAGGATTTGCCCCAACAGGAACACCCAAGTATGAGAAAGGGAAAGCCATCATCCTACAGTTTAGGTATGCAGCAGCCTCCTTACCCCACTGTTCAGATTTGCCAAAAACCCCAAAACTGCTCTTAGCAAAATTAATTTTCAGAACCGATACTAACTCAAAGGTCCTTAGCATGACCTTGATGGATAAGACATTTTCCGCTGAAGCTGCTCCAAAAAATATAGTATCATCCGCGTATTGCAGAATGCTAATTTCAACTAAATTCATCCCCACCTTATACCCCTGAAACAGCTCCTTATGTAATGCTTCTCGCATCAGACTAGTGAGTCCCTCGGCTACAATATAAACAATAGAGGGGCCAAAGGGTCACCTTGTCTAAGACTGTGCTGTGGGGTAAATTCCTCTGAAGGGCTTCCATTAACTAGCACAGATATAGAAGCTGACTTGAGACAGCCTTCTATCCAAGTAATCCACTTGGGGTCAAAGCCCATGCGGGTCATCATGTACAACAGAAAATCCCAGCAAACTGAGTCATATGCCTTTTCATAATCCACCTTAAACACCAGACAGCTTCCATTAGTCCTTTTAGCCTCATTTGCTATCAGTACACTGTGTAACAGGTGCCTCCCTTCCATGAAAGCAGATTGGCGCTGATCAATGATGGAAGGTAGAACCTTTTTCAGCCTAGTTGATAAGATTTTAGCCACAATCTTATATACACAACCCAGTAAGGAAATAGGCCTGTAATCATTCAAACCCTGTGGTGCTACACCTTTAGGGATCAGGGCTATGAATGATGCATTTCCATCCCTAGGAAATGTGCCATTAACATGGAACTCATCCAAAAACCTCAGGAAGTCAGGTTTGAGCACTTCCCAGAAAGCTTTAATGATTTTGAAATTAACCCCATTAGGCCCAGGGCTCTTCTCGGATTCACAAGCCCACACAGCTTCCCTCACCTCCAGCCCATCAAAACGGGCTAATAGAAGGTCATTGTGCTGCTGTCCAATGGAATTAAAAGCAACCCCTTCCAACTTGGGTAGCCCAATCTGATTCTTCAAATCTTTTCTTAAAAAAAGACTGGACTTCAACTTTAACTCTTGCTGGTTCCTCAATCCAACTTCCATCAACTAACACCCCATTTAACAAGTTGTTTCTGCGCCTCTAGTTCACAATCAAATGGAAAAACCTGGAGTTACAATCACCTTCCTTAATCCATTTGGTTCTGGCTTTTTGTCTAATTAAAGAGGCATTTGAATGGGCAGCTACCCATAAATCCGCCTGAACTTGTTTTCTCAGCTTTATCTCTTCATCAACCAGTTGTCTGTCGTCGCTTAGTAAGTCAAGCCTTTAATCTTTTCTTTAAGTACATAGCCCCCCCAACCAGCAATAGGATTTGAGTTCCAACTGTCAAACACCACCTTCCTGAATGATTTGTCTTGCAGCTACCAGTCCAGAAATCTGAAAGGCTTCGGACCCCAATCAACAGAAGAAGACCTCATCAGAATAGGACCGTGGTCAGAGTAGTTTCTGTTCAATATGGCCAGGGAGGTGCTTGGCCATTTTTCAAGCCAGTCAGCAGAAACAAAAGCTCTGTCCAGTCTGCTCTTAGCTGTAGCATTTGGCCTGTACCATGTGAATTTTCGCCTTGAACATGGTACATCCTCAAGCTCCATATCAGCAACCCACTCATTGAATTCTCTCATAATACCTTCATCATAGGGTCGATGCCATATTCCCATACGTTCAGATGATCTCCTGACATTATTGAAGTCACCAATGACACACTAGGGTCCCTCTATGCTAACACCTCTCAGCTGCTTAATAGCCTCCCAAAAACACCTTTTCCAGGTTGAATCACAAGGTGAATATGCTTTCATAATAACAATTTTAGTGTCACCCACTACCCATTTACCTTCCAAATAGACAAAACCCCACCTAACACCTTGGATGTAAGATTAAACACCTTTCCAGACCATAGGCATAACAACCCACCAGCTCTATTGATTGCAGGTATAAATTCCCATTGAACCTCGGGATCACCCCACAAAGACTGACACAACTTTTTATAAACATCTTCACGTTTAGTTTCTTGCAAACACAACAGATCCACCCTCTCTACAACAACCAATTTTCTGATTGCTGACCATTTGATCCCCCCACCCAGCCCGCTAATATTGTAGGATCTTCATGGGTCACCTTCTCTGTTCCCCATCTTTTGAGCCTCCTCCATATCCCTAACCTCCATGGATGCCATTTTCTTTATCATAGCATCTGGGTTACAGCAGCTGAGTCCCATTAATTCTGCTAACTCCCATTCTCTAGCCACAACTATCCTCCATTCACTCGGGATGGGCCTTGAAGCTGGCTTATCTTTCACATCATCAATCCCTCTTGCATTCCCATATGAGCCTACCTTTGACAGACTATTTTCAGGATGTTTCCCCACCCATTCTGCAGCCTCTTTTAAGCCACTGCTCGAACTCAAGGCTTGAGGAACACCAGAACACGGGGAGAGTGAAGCACACTCTTTTCCTTTGCTGATAGGCCTCTGATTTTGTGTTTTGGGCCCCAAATTCTTTTTACACCCCTTTGATCTAGAATAGACCTTCCATTGGGAGTGTGGGCCCAAACAGTTGTGGCCCAAGTTGCCGTTATGAATAATAGTAGGGCTAGGGACTGTAAGGGCATTCCTTATTCCTTCAGACACGTGCCTCTGGCCACTACCCACAGGAGGTGTGTGTGGGTCCTCCTCTATGTCACCTTCTTCCCCCTTTTTTGTCTCCTGTTCACCATCAGAGCCCTGTCGCACCTCTTTTTCCGCGTTAGACCTATCCTCAGCCACCCCACCACCTACTACAGGATGTGTCCTTGTCACACCCATCATAGGCATAACAGTTGCTCCTAGCTCTTGTGAACCCGTCGCCTTCACACTGTCCTCAACCTGAGCCCCAACCTCTTTCTCTACTAGGCCCTCTGCCACTGCTTGCTTACTCGGGACCTGGCCCTCTTTGCCCGTTGCCAATTCTGTAAACGCAGGCAGACGACCAACATCGAACGATTGGTTAATGTCCACTTCAGTGTGGATGTCTCTGCCCGGGTGGGTATTAACTGGCGGTAGCTGCGATGAGCATTGACCCACGGTTAATACCCTTCCGGCCCTCCTATCCCACCTATCCCCGTCATCGTCTTCCGCCCATATATCTGGACTTTCCGCCACCACACTAACTCCCGGTGATACATCCATCCCCGATACACTTATGTCGGATAAAATCACGTCCGATGAAGAGGCATAGTTCCCCCTTAGGCATTTGCAAGATTGGAAGCAGGTTTCCTCCACAACACTTATACGATACTCCTCTCTGTTGATGGTTGCAAGTATCGTATGGTTGATATTAGGCAACCACGAAGTGTATAGGAGTAACCTTGCCCGATCCAGACGATGGAGGTCGACAGTGTCATCATCTAAATCCACCAAATCTCCCATGCCACCCACAATCTGTTTGAAGTATTCTCTGTCCCAACATGGAGTGGGATACCCCAACATAAGATCCAAACCAGCCTAGAGCCCGGCCTCATGCCCGGATGCCATTTTTCCAAGGAATAGAACATGGAAGACCAATGTATTTTGGCTTCTCTGCACATATCGGCTGCTTTGGAGTCGGTGAGGCTGGATAGTAATACCATGTCATCTCCCATGTATTTAGGTCTGACATCCTAACCTCCTTCCCACATAAAATCCTCTTCCAGTTTATCGAAAGCCTTCACAGTCGAAAGCCTACCAACCCAGGCTTCACGACACCACTGCCGTTCTTCCGAAGGAATGGATATTTGGATAGTCGACATGGACGGCTTCCCCGTCGCCATGCCACGTCTCGCAGCCCCCCTCCTGTGCCTTGTATGGTTTGTGGCCTCAGCCCCCCTCCTTTGCCGTGTATGGTTTGTCGCCGCTACCACTTGCGCATATGATGCCTGACGGTACAGATATTGTGTCGTTCGTTTTGTGTTGGTAACCTCCGTATCTTCATGTCCACCTTCGACCTTGGCTTTACCCTTGTCCTTGACAGGCTCGTTGACCTCCACAGCTACCTTCTTGGCCACCACATGAACCTGTGATTTCACCCCCTCCTTCCACCCCCTATTGTGTTTGGGGAGACTCACGTGGATCTTAAGACCCCCCACGGTAAGACGCTCTAATCGGACTACGTCTCCGACACCCTTAAAACGTACAAACCCGTACCTACGCCCGTGTCTGTTCCTGTTTTTTGCGAGAAACACCTCCCTAACATCCCCCCATTTCTTGAAGACGAACCATAGGTCCCTTTCGTCCACCTCTTCTGGGAAACGGGTGAAATAGTAGGATGATATGCCCGCAGCATCCCTCCAGTTTTTCGTGTAAACAGCACTTCAATGTACCTCCCCCTTTCCTCAGGTGATGTTGGTTAGGCCCATAACCAACGTAGTCAGCACAGTATCTGTACCCATACCTATCCCCACCCCTCTCAACCGAGTTTGCTCTACCCCACCCACTGTTTCTGTCTCTATCTCATTCTTGCTGAGAGGTTCCTTTACTAGGAAACATCAAGACCAACCAAAAGACTAATATTAGCATTATATTACATTACTATTACAGGGTTAGTACCAATCAATACCTGAAAGTTGGTCCTCATTCTGACCCCTATCCACCACTTCTTTGGATTGGGTTAATGCATATAGAGCAAAGAAGATGCATTGGAGAGTAATGATATGACACTGAACTAAGTTTCTGTAGGAACACTGATTTTTAGTATTTTTATTTTGTTGTTTTTTTCTTTGGAAGTGTAGACTTGTTGGAATGTGTTCATTCATAGCTTATCGGATATTTATTTGTACTACAAAATATTCTATAAATTTTAAACTGTTTGTGAATATGATCTTTTTGCAAGACATTGGAATTGTATTATTTATTTTGCTGACAAGGAATTAGGAGAAAAAAGATGCTCGAGTCCCATTAGGTTATGACTTTTTTATGAAATCTAGATTGCTTAAAAATGAGGGTTTGAGTTCTTCTATCAATGTGCAAAATTTATAGGTTTAGAGGTCTTAACTGATATATTGCTGATGTTGTTGTTACTTGAATTTTTCATATTATGTATTATATTTTTTCAGCACAATCCTGGATTTCCTGCTACTCGTCAACGTAGGATAGCAAGCTCTTTCAGGGATCACTCTCTTTTTCAGATATTCCAGATATCATTAACTTCTCTCTTCCAGTTAAAATCTGATGGTATATCATATGTTTGTTATGACAATGATAGATGTATATATTTGTTTTCAAGGTTCTAAACTGATGTCATGTTCTGAATTTAGTAATTGTGCTTTGGTTATGTAAAATTTTCAGTTGGGAGCAAGTTGCAGGAATTGTCTCTTATGCTTTCCCTTAGTTGTTTATCATTTGATTTTATGGGGACATCATATGATGAAAGTTCAGATGAAATTGGTACTGTTCAGGTATATTCCTGTGTACATAGATTGTTGTTTGCTTTTCTCTAGCCTACAGTTCTTGACCTGGAATTGGCATTGGTTGTACAGGTTCCATCTGGTTGGAAGCCTACCCTAGAGGATTCCTCAACACTGCAAATCTTTTTTGATTATTATGCAATGAATCAAATGTTTTCGAAAGAGGTTTGTTTATGTTAGTTTATTTGATTTGACAAGGGAGTCAGTGCTTTCAGAACTTGTAATAATAAATTATTTTGTTTCAGTGTGTCATTTATTTTGGTTTTTCAAGAAATTAATGATTATCCTCACTGTTATTAACGTGGGTTTTTCTTTTCCTTTGTTTTATGTATTGAAAGAATAATATGAGATCTTAGGACCTTTCTTTGCTGCATATATTAACGTATTATGTTTACTGGATAAAATGTAATTTCTTTGAATTGATGCAAAATTATAGTGAAAGAATTGTGAACTTCTAGATATAAATTATTCTAAATCAGGTTGTGCTTGGATGTCTATGAATAGTTTTTCACTTTCATATCTTTAGCTCTCCTCGTCATGCTAGAGTCCTTTGGGATTGAAGTCGAGTATGGACAATGCAAAAGAGTCACCTTTACATTCTGCCTTTATTTAAGTATTAAAAATGGGGCTGGAATCTATCACATTCTCTAGTGTGTCTAACGCAAGTTTTAGTGGAGCAAGCAAGGGGTTGGCTTTTTCCTTTATTTTGTTGTCTTTCTGCCAGTTGTTCATTTTGTTTTTGTGACAAATATGTGCATTAGATATTGTATTTGGTAGAATAAAATAAAATAATGTTTTTCCTAATCTTGTTAGTCAATATCTCCCTGACTTTTAATATATGCTGCATGAGACTTTAGTTTCTGCTTGATTTGACTTCACCCATCTATATTATTTTTTCTACTTTGTGTTAAACTGTACTTTTTTGTAAGTGTATGAGAGAATAACTCGGTTTAGTTTAATAAACTGTAGTTAGTTGACAGTTGTCTTAGGTAGATGACAGCTTTGCCTTTAGTTAAAACTGAATCTCTGCAGTAGAAGTACTGCTCTTGTAAGAGATTGAAGTGGCTTTGTAACATTATCTCAAATCAATATACAAAACCCTTTTCTCTCCTCTATCTTTTCTACATGGTATTTAGAGCTCTCCGATCCATTTTCGTGGCTTTTGCAAACTCCAGTGCGAATCTGAACAACTTTGGTGGCGCGATTCCAAACTCTGGCGAGATTCTATTGTAATATGAATCTTCTTATTCATTCATTCATATTGAAACCCAAAGGGTTCATTATATATAACTAATTCTACTACTCTAGAATATTCCACAACTTATTCTAATACTCTAGAATATTCTACAACTTATTCTAATACTCTAGAATATTCCACAACTAATTCTCATACTCTAGAATATTCCACAACTAATTTCTAATATTCTAGAATATTCCACACTCCCCCTCAAGTTGGGAGATATATATTAATCATTCCCAGCTTTGTTAATCAAATCCTCAAAGGTGTGCTTGTGTAATCCTTTGGTAAGAATATCCGCCATTTGCTCTTTGGTAGGTATATATGACAAACATACACTACCATCCTCCAAATTTTCTTTGATAAAATGACGATCAACCTCCACATGTTTAGTTTTGTCATGGTGAACTGGATTTTGAGCAATACTGATAGCAACCTTACTATCACAATACAATCTGACAGGTAGGGATAAGAGATCTTCAATTCCTCAAGAAGTCTTTTTAACCAGATTCCTTAACAAATACCATGGGCTAGAGCCCGAAATTCTGCTTCTGCACTGCTTCTGGCAACAACTATTTGTTTCTTACTTTTTCAGGTCACAAGATTTCCCCAAACATAGGTACAATACCCTGAAGTGGATCTTCGGTCCATTGTTGAGCCAGCTCAATCTGCATCTGTATAGATTTCAATCATCCTCTTGTGTCTCCTTTGAAAGAACATTCCTCAACCAGGGTGTTTTTGAGGTACTTGAGGATTCTATAAACTGCACTAAGATGTTTTTCCTTAGGAGAGTGCATGAATTGACTAACCATGCTAACCGCAAATGCAATATTAGGCCGAGTGTGAGATAAGTAGATCAACTTCTCCACCAACCTCTGGTACTGCTCTTTGTCAACTTTTTTCTCATCTTCAATTCCCAATTTAATATTAGGATCAACTGGAGTCTCCGTTGGCTTGCACCTAAGCATTCCTATTTCCTGCAACAGGTCTAGAATATATTTCTTCTGAGTTAAAGAAATTCCTGCCTTACTACGAGCTACCTCCATGCCAAGGAAATATTTGAGAACTCTAAGATCTTTCAGTTCAAATTGGTCAGCTAAACACTGCTTCAAAGAGCTTATCTCCTCACAATCATTTCCTGTGACAATTATGTCATCAACATAAACAATGAGAATAGTTATTTTGCCACCATCAGAGTGTTTAAAAAATAGAGTGTGATCAGTCTAAGCTTGGAGGAATCCTCTTCCCTTCCCAGCTTGGATAAACTTCTCAAACCATTCTCTAGGGGATTGTTTAAGCCCATAGAGAGACTTCTTCAACTTGCATATTGAATCGTCTCCTTTTTCAAAACCAGGTGATGGATCCATATAAACTTCTTCATGTAAATCTCAATTCAAGAAGACATTCTTTACATCTAATTGTTGCAAGGGCCAATCAAGGTTGGCAGCAAATGATAGTAGAACTCGGATAGTAAATGTCTCTTGATAGTCTATCCCATGAGTCTGAGTGAATCCCTTAGCAACCAATTTCGCCTTATACTTGTTGATGTTATTATCTGCAT
Source organism: Glycine tomentella (assembly GCA_007407185.1). Classification (NCBI taxonomy): domain Eukaryota; kingdom Viridiplantae; phylum Streptophyta; class Magnoliopsida; order Fabales; family Fabaceae; genus Glycine; species Glycine tomentella. Next base: position 244,113 of record PYAF01004859.1, on the reverse strand, counting down.
TAAATTTTATTGTGAACACCCACTTGCAACCTACTATTTTCTTTCCTCTAGGTAATGCTACAGATTCCTAAGTTCCATTTTTTTAAGTGCATCCATTTCTTCAAAGACTGCACTCCTCCATTTTGGGTCATCAAGTGCTTCTTGGATATTTTTTGGTATTTTTGTACTGTCTAAAATAGTGTTGAAAGCACGAAAAGCTGGGGATAACTTTTCATAAGAGACATGATGAGAAATAGGGTGAGCAGTACAAGATCTAGTACCTTTTCGAAGAGCAATAGGCAAATTTAGGTTGACTGCATATGCGCATTCAGGTATTGGGTTGCTGGAACTAGGACTCGAGTCAGTATCTTGGCAGTCTAGAGGCTCCTGAAGTGTTTTTTGCCTGTTGTAAATTTTTCCCCATTTACCAGGAGGATCTCCAGTAGCTCACCCTATCTCCTGCACAATAACTCCCCTTGTCTCCAAAGGCAAAGGTAGAACAACAGTCTCATTTGGTTTCCAAGACTTATCTTCATCTACCCCAATAGACGCCCCTTGAAGAGAAGTCGAACAAAAAAAGGATTGTGTCTCATAAAATGTGACATCCATAGAAACAAAGACCTTACAGAGAGAAGGTGAGTAACATTTGTAACCCTTTTGGTTAGGAGGATATCCTATGAACACACATTGAATAGACTTAGGATCGAGCTTGGACCTTTGATGGGGAGGAACATGTACAAAAGCCACATAGCCAAACAACTTGAGAGGAAGGGAAGAATGAGCCCGAAAAAAAAGGAAAGGTGTCAGTAAGACAAGATAAAGGGGAATTAAAATTTAGGACACGAGAAGGCATCCGATTGATGAGATATGATGCATGCAAGACAGCTTCCCCCCATAGATATTTAGGGACATGCATGGTAAAGAAAAGAGCTCGAGCAACTTCAAGAAGATGTCTATTTTTCTTTCAGCCATCCCATTTTGTTGAGGGGTGTTAGGACAAGAACTTTGATGGAGAATACCATGCTGGGTGAGATAATCTCCAAGAACAGAATTAAAATATTCAGTACCATTGTTAGTTCGAAGAATTTGGATAGAGGTCTGGAACTGAGTTTGAATCATAGCATGAAAGTTTTTAAAGGTGGATGCAGGATCAAACTTATCCTTTAAAAGATATACCCAACATACCCTAGAATGATCATCAATAAAAGTAATAAACCAACGAGCCCCATATATCACTATGAATCAAGGTAAATGGAGAAGATTCACGATGAACTCTAGGAGGATAAGAAACATGAGGATGCTTTGCAAACTGACAAATATCACAAGAACAAGAACTGGGTTTTTTATTGAGAAATAGGTTTGGGAACAACTTCTGAAGATAAAAGAAATTTGGGTGTCCTAACCGATGATGCCACAACAAAACATCATTACAATCATTAGGCAAAGATAATGAGTGGTGCGCAAAATTTTTTATTTCATTAGGATCATTTTCAAAATAGTAAAGCCCTTCTTCCTCCTTAGCATTGCCAATTTTCAACCCCGAGTCCTGTTCCAGAAGAACACAAGCATGGACAGAGAACTTCGCAACACAATTTAACTCAGATGTAAGTTTGCTGATAGAGATGAGGTTACAAGTAAGAGAGGGAACATGAAGGACTGAGTTCAAAGTAATGTTTTCAGAAAGTTGAATGGATCCCTTTCCAGCAATTGTAGAGAAGCTGCCATTGGCTGTTCTTGTTCGTGACAATTGATAGTAAGGAGTATAAGAACAAAACATGGTTGCATTACCTGTCATATGATCAGAAGCCCCTGAATCGAGAATCCAACGATTACTACCATTAACATGGAATGTTGTACCTTGTTGAGCAACAAGACTAGTTGCTTCAGCAAATTGAGGCATTACCTTCTGAAATTGCTCATAGTCAGCCTTGGAGATGAAATCACCATCAGAATTAGGAGAGGCATGAAAGTCCTCACTCATATTATTAGAAGAGTCCATAAGTCACTTCAAACCAAAAGAGGGAAGACCTTTTTTTATAAAAAAAAAAATAGGCTTCAGAGTTGCAGAACGATAACAGGAAAATCTGCTTTGATGCCATATTGTAATATGAATCTTCTTATTCATTCATTCATATTGAAACCCAAAGGGTTCATTATATACAACTAATCTACTACTCTAGAATATTCCACAACTTATTCTAATACTCTAGAATATTCCACAACTTATTCTAATACTCTTGAATATTCCACAACTAATTCTAATACTCTAGAATATTCCACAACTAATTTCTAATATTCTAGAATATTCCACAGATACCGAATAACTTCGGTGCAACTTCAGTCAATTCTGTTCCGATGAATCAAGATATTCCAGCTTTGTTGTTTCCTATGGCAAATTTTTCGCATCAAATCACATAAAAGTTGAATGATAGGAACTTTTTGCTATGGCGATAGCAGATTGAGCCAGTGATGACTACTCTTGGACTCAATTGTTTCGTAGCTAATCCTCAGATCCCTCCGCGTTATCTTTCTGTAGATTGTGATCTTTATCGTGTCAATACTTTGTTTTCAAGGTGGCAAAAGCAAGATCAATTTGTGCTTTTTTGGCTTCAATCTGCACTTTTGAGCTCAATGCTTGCTCGAGTTCTTGGATCGACTCATTCATATCAAGTATGGGACAAAATTCATGCTTATTTTCATCATCAGCCTTGGATGTAGACGCGTCGCGTCAGCTCCGATCAGTGCTCCGTCATACTACTCTTGACAATCATCTTGTTTCTGAATTTCTTTCTTGCATTAAGGTGATTATCGATGAGCTTGCCTTTGTAGGTGATGCTGCTCATCAGAAGTTGTAGGTCTTCCTAGGGATTTTGATCCTTGTAGGTCTTCCTAGGGATTTCGACTCTGTTATTGCTCTCATCGAAAGTTGTCTCTCACAGATCTCCACAAAAGAGGGTGAAGGTCTCATCCTTGCATAGGAATTGAGACTTAGGAAATACAACAAGTTCGATTCTTCTAGTAATGCCTTTGCGCCTACTGTCAATCTTACTCAAGCGAGCTCTTTGCATTCCACTTAAGATGATAGTTCGAATCTGTCTTCAGACACTAATGCTGTGTATGCCAATAAACATTCTCAATGCATTCTGAGTGGTGTTTCTCAACATAGATGGCAGATTTGCTGAACCTCTCTTGGTGTACATGGAACCATAGGAATAGGATTGTTTTCTCAGGTGACAGCTTTGATGTTCAAAAATTGTCTGCTGGTCATGGCTCAAAAATCTGGAAAAAGGATTTGACATTCCTTTCTATTTATGGTCCAGCAACATCAGAGCTGCTTTTTTTGTATAGGGGGGATTCGTCTTTAGAATTCTTTGTATAAGGGTACCCCAACATAGATATAGATCTATGGTTGCTTAATATTTGCTTTCAATTGCTAATATTAGGCTACCATAGCTCAAAGTAGGGTAATCTTGGGATGTACATATCACAGTACCTCTTGTATTGATTTATTTTATTTATAATATATATATATATATATATACTACTTTTGCTGATAAAAATAAACGTATATATATATATAAATAATCATCATGACAAAAAATTAAAATGATAATTAAGATTTATATATTCATCTTAAAATAACTTAAGCTTTATCAATTATAATTTAATAATAAGTCTCACAAAAAAAGTGCTAAAAAAAAACTAAAAAAAACTACATATCCCATTGTCCAGAGGCTCCTCGCTATGCGAAGGTAGGTAAGAGGGAGAAATATTGTACACAACCTTATCCTTGCATATGCAAAGATGATATTTTCGGTTCGAACCCATGACCAACAAGTCACCAAAGCACAACTTTACCGTTGTGCCAGGGTTCGCCCTCATAATAAAGTACTAAGAGACATCATATTCCAAATTGCAAAAAATATAAGAGAAAATCATAATAAAGTCTCAAAAAAAGAAATACTATGAGAACCATCATTGTAAAAGAGATCTAAGTCATTCCCCTTCCTTCTTATTCATCATCATTGAAAAACACAGCTTCAAACTGTGGTTCATCAAGAGATAATTGAGCAACCTCAAGAATTCCATTGTCATCAAGTGGACCAAACTCATATCTTGTAATGTCCCACATTTTAGTTTCCCCTTGATTTTATTGTGGGGAATTTCTTGAAAGGAGGCGAAGATTACTATGAACAAATACTAGATCTTTTGCTCTTTGAGGTGTCATCTTATTTCTTTTCAAAGAATGTACAAAAGAGTATGTACTCCAATTCCTTTCACAACATGAAGATGAGCATGATTGCCCAAGTAGCTTAAGGGCAATCTTTTGACGTGTTGGTGCAGGAGCACCATGAACTAGCCACCAATATTTTGCATCCAATATACCACTATCCATTAAAGAGTCAACATCATCAAAGCTTTCTCTTCCATTTGAAAAATTTGCAAGCTCCACATTCATGTGTCTCCTTACATCCACATCAACAAACTACCTTTTAAAGCATTTCTTTCTTTCTAGAGTAAGTTCCACATCTTGATGTGGAGCAAGTCTATGTGAATCTTCACTTAGCCATTCATGACTAAATATCTACAATATTAAAAAATATAATCATAAATTACTATAACCTACTATAGAAATGTATGTAAAAAAATAGACTTTGGAAATTAATAGATTATATTTAAGGATATAATGTATTACATTGGGTTTCAAGAATGAGTGAGACAATGAAGAGGTGAGGTATTCTTGGTCCAAGTTCAACGATCAATTAATATTGAGTGCACTACCTCATAAAAGGTTGATTCTTCAATTTCTACCTTTCTTTCATGTCGGTACATGACCTTTCTCAATCATTGAATCCCACATTTCATATACCAAGTGAAGTGAAGCTGCATCCTTATCTGTTTTTCTAAGAACATCATAGATCGTAGATAGGAGCAGTGAAAACAAGTATGTAATAAAACTTATCCCACCAAATATCACTCAACAATGTTTCTTTCACTAATAAAGCAATGTTGACATCCTCCTCCTTGTAAGAAGACCAATGATCACTAATAACCATCTCTTGGAGTCTTTTTTTCAAACTTCTAAACCTCTTGAGCATTACTATGGTAAAAGCAAATCTGGTTTGAGCAATGATCAGTAATAACCATCTCTTGTAAGAATTATGATTGCAAAATTCTGAATTAAATATATGGTAATCAATTTATAATCAATTTATCTATCAGTGGGCAAAGAAAATATTTGATCCATTTTGTGATCTATTTAGGTGTCTCACCTCACCTCTATATACTATGGTGTTTGCTCATTATTTATTTTTATTAATTGTAGGCATTGAAGTGCTTGTTGCATCTTGCTTCTACTAGACGATCATTGTTTTCCAGTGATACTGCTCGAATGAAGTTTCTATCACACTTGATGCAGGGCACCAAAGAAATTTTGCAAACTGGAATAGGTAAATGAGATTAATAGTTATTTGGCTCTGGCTTAGCGTGTGCATTAGTTAACAGTATAATTTAACGACCTAGGAATTGTCTTTACAAATTGGCGTTAGTCTTTGCTAATAAGGTATTGAAAGAAATGCGATCCTTTCCTCAAAACTCTTTTAGTTGACACTATAGAGGAAGTCTTTTCTACTAGATATTTCGTTGCCTGTTTCAGTTCAGGTAGTTCCTGGTTTGAAGATTAATCAAAAGCGGTGGGTGCGGGTATATATATGACTGGTAGTCGCTGCTCAATCCCTTGACACATCTGTTAGGAGAACCCAATTAAAAATGCAACATGCTTTACGCCAAGCAGAATCAGTCATTGATGTTGTCCCAAATCTAGTGTTGTATCATAGAAACACTTGAGACAAGATATTTTGGGGATAATATTTGTGTGTCTCAACTAAAAACCCAGCTGTAGGTATACATATATGAAGACTTTAGTACAAGCTGTCCGTATGGACCAATAGCTACAGTAGAGAAAAAAAAGCACAAAAGACAATACAATTTTCTCAAAATAAAATAATATAAAAGCTAAATATATAATTGTATCATTCCCCCACAAGCTGGAGAATATAGATCGTATGCTCCAAGCATGGAAAATATAAACTGGATCCGAGGTCCTCAAAGATTTGGTCAAAATATCTGCAAGTTGATCATTTGATCTGGCAAATTCTGTATTGATCTCCTTTGACAACAGTTTCTCCCCAACAAAGTGGCTATCAATCTCTATATGTTTGGTTCTTTCATGAAACATTGGATTGGGACCAATGTGAAGAGCTGCCTGGTTGTCACAATACAACTTCATTTGTTTATGTAAAATAAGAGAAAATATAGAGGGATAGTAGATTGAAATATGAGTACACTATGGATGCTCCTTTATATAGATAATTACAATGAATACAATTAATTATAGGAGATATTGTTCGGTTGTTCCTATAATTCTGATATGGTAATAAAGATATAATCTGAAATTGGTCCTATTTTGATTCTCAACACTTCCCCTCAAGCTGAAGCTTACTAAGCAACCGACTTGTTACAAGACATTTTATTCCTGACAGAAAACATTAAAATTTAGCTCCACTAAAAAGACTAGTTTGAATGACAACTCAGGGATGTTGGTGAAGTCGGGGAATATTGCTAGAAAGAGAGAGCTGGAATATTCATTAGCCTAAGAAAAGCAAGTTGTCTTTTTTAAAACCATCATTTGGAAGTTTCAAACCAATATTTTGAAGACGACTCAGGGATCTTGGTGAAATCAGGGAATATTTCTAGGAAGAGAGAGCAAGAATATCCATCAGCCTAAGAAAATTCAAAGCAAGTTCCAAGTTTCATGGCCGTAAAGCAAGGCCTCAATTTCAGCAATAGACGGAGTACGTTTCTTGCCTTCAATGACAGAGATGAACGACACATAATCTGACGGAAGGCCTTCAAGAAGAGCCGAATCGGAACTCCATCACCATCAAGTTCATCAACATAGCCTTTGATTTTGCGCAAATAGTCATCAATGGTTTTACCTTCAAGCGAGACCGCACGCATGCACTTCGCAGTTGACGAGCACACGATTTCGTGTGAAGACTGAAATGCTCATGGATTTTCTCCCAGACCTGATAGGAGTGAGTTGACCTAGGAGGCGCGATAGAACAAACTTGGAGAGAGTCGATTGAAGCAAAACAAGAAGTGTTTGGTCTTGAACTTCCTAAGCTTCATATTCAGGACTTACTCTGTCAGCAACGCGATCGTCTTTCGTGAGGTAGCGAGGCGGAACAACAGGATTTACAACAAACCTCTACAGTTTGTGTGATTTGAGCATTGGTTCGACATGTTGACGCTAGTGAAGGTAATTCAAATCATTAAGTTTCTCGGCGATGGAGTTCGGAAACGATTGCGAGACGAAACTCAAAGGAGCAGAAGCTATGGATGAATAGATTGAAAACTTGCAAAAGTACGACCACGGTGAAAAATTGAACGGATTGAACAAAACAGGAACGGGTGAGATAGTACAAGTTGAACGAATAGATTGAACAAAACAGGAACTTGTGAGAGAAGATGAAACAAATGAATGCACGATCAGTGCAAAAAATTGGCTCTAGATACCATATTCGATACATTGAGAAGAAGAAAGGAGAGAAAACTTAAGAGAGAACTCAGCTGTTATTTCAGAATGAAAAAGTTAGTTAGAGTTAGTTATAAAAGAGGTATTTATAGATCTCTGAATTAATCATAATAGAAACTAACAACTAACTATAACAGAAACTAGCAGCTTTACACAGAGGGATACTGTTAGCGAAAGCTAACTACCTAACACAGAGAGGTGCTGTTAACAAAAGCTAACAGCCCTTACAAACATAACACATAACTGTTTACACAATTATAAATTACATACTAATACAACTAAACACCCAGCTGTAGGTATACATATCTAAAGAGTTTAGTACAAGCTGTCCCTATGGACAGATTGCTACAGTAGAGAAACAAAAGCACAAAAGACAATACAACATTCTCAACATAAAAAACTATGTACCCCATTGCTCAGAGGCTCCTTGCTATGCGAAGGTAAGGGGGAGGGATATTGTACGCAGTCTTACCCTTTCATATGCAAAGAGACTGTTTCTGGATTCAAACTCATGATCAACAAGTCACCAAGGCTTAACTTTACCGCTGTATCAGGGTTAGCCCTCACAACTTTCTCAACATAAAATAATATAAAAGCTACATATATAATTCTAACAGAAACCTTAAAAATATCAGATATGCATGAAATAAATCTATCAAAATAGCATAGGTTTCATATTTTTCATAAAAGTTTTCTGCTCAACTTCTGTTATTGTGAAAGCAAATCAAGAAAAATTGGTCTAGTAGCCTAGTATAAACCTAACTTACATCAAATATGCTGAATAAGGAATTCCACAAAGTAGAAACAGCATATCAGAGGAAGAAATGTGGAATTGATTCTGAATGAGCACTGCACTATACGTTACTTAGATATCAAAGGAAGGTGCCACATGTAGCCTACAAACTTGCTACATACCATTAATATAAATTTATTAATTCATTGAAGCATCACTGTCCAAATACATGACTAGGACATTGCTAAGTTTTACACTCGTTGCCTACCTATTGAATATTTTTTTTTTTTTTTTTTTGGTCAGCAAAGATAATATTATATATATGAATAAAAAGGGAAAGTACAAGATGTACGTATAAAACCTTAGAAAAAGCCCAGCAGCTAACATGACAGAACTTTGGCATCCTAATACATGGAACATTCCTGAATTAATATGCCAAAGGTCATACTAATGACATGCTCACACCCAGGCCAAAGCGTAAAGACACAGACTCTAAGCCCCCCCTGTATACAAAAAACCATCTCTGATGTGACTAGACCATTGGTAGTACGGAGTACTGAAACCTTTCTCTAGGTTAACTAACCATGACCAGCAGAAAAAAAGTGCGTCCTCCAACAGTTTAGGGCCATTGAAACATTCATCATGAAAGGCAACGTGTCTCTGAATCTTTAGACTCAACCATGCATCATGATAATATTGTCATAAGAGAGATGAGAGAGAAGTTTAGAGAGAGAAACAGAGGGGGGGGGGGGGGCAGAGAGAATAGTAGAGTGAGTTTTCATGAGAATATTAGGGGTAACCCATACTTCATCTCTGATGAGAATAGGTATGGCCAGCACTATTCTGCTGTTGGGAAGGAAGTGATAGGAGGTGGTCAGGGGAAGAGTTGGAGGGAGGCTACTGATATGTCGACGTTTTACTTCACTCGCTTCCCCAACGACATGACCGAAAAGGATCTATGGTATGTCTTCAAAAGATGGGGTGACGTGAGAGAGGTGTTCATTCCAAAGTACAGGAACAAACTAGGAAGAAGATTTGGCTTTGTACGCTTTAAGGGGGTGGAAGATGTTGGAACGTTAGAAAGACAGCTCGATAATATGATTGTGGGGGGCCTCAAAATGTACATCAACCTCCCTAAACACGCAAGGGAGTGGCGTATGTATCCTCCATTGACAGATCAGATGAAGCGGGTGACGTCGACGAACCTCAGAGACGACAACGGAAAAGGTAAAGCTAAGGTTTCTGAGGACCCCAAGACCATGGCAGATAGCAATCATCCTACGCGTTTTCAGAGGCGGAATCGCTCTTATGCTCAGGTCGTCAAAACTGGTTTTCAACCCAAACATAGACGGAGACCTCCGCTCTTTAACCGGGGGGACTTGAGACCGTCTCAGTCAACTGTTACATTATCTATTCCAGTCGATAATAGCAAATGGTACGGCCAGGCCTGGGTCGGAAGGCTCACGAATATGAAGATCTTTGATAGGGTAGAAGAAGAGCTAATGTGGAATGGTGGTGAGGTAGTTAGGCCTAAATATTTGGGGGATGATATGGTGTTACTCACAGGGCTCACCGACGAAAAAGCGGAGGACATGCGCAGAGAAGCTGAAGTATCAGGCAACGCTGTGTTTTATTCCCTGGAAAAATGGAACCCGGGCATGAAATCTGGATACAGACTGGTCTGGTTACTTTGCTGGGGGATCCCATTACATGCATGGGAAAGGACATACATCAACAGCATTGTTGCTGGTATAGGAGAGGTGGTGGACGTAGATGATGATACTGAAGATCTACATCGTCTTGATAGGGTTAGGATCCTCATCAAGACTCCATGGCGGCCCATAATCAATCACACGGTGGTGGCATCCATTAACGATGAAGATTACCGCATAACTATCGTGGAGGAGACATGCTTTCAGTCATGCAAATGCCCCATGGGGAGGTACAACTCGTCGTCGGAATTCATTTTATTCGATGAAGGATCGGAAGGGGTATACGAAAGTTTTGACGAAACCATGGTGGCCGAGACTCCGATGTTGGGGATGATGCGTCTCAGTGGGAGGGCAGAGGGTGACAACAGTGGGAATTGCAGGGCATTACCCAGGGGACAAAACGATAGCCCGAAGTCCGAGAACAACCCTAGAGCAGGAACAGACGTCCTGCACACTTTCGGTGATAAAAGGCTGTCGCTTCTAACCAGACGTGCAGACGCGGCTGACATCCCTGAGATAAGCTCGATAGACGCTACGGCTACTGGCATGGAAATTCCGGAGAAAAGCAAGTCGGGCTTTGACGGGTTTGGCGCTGTGCTTGACCGTGAGGTGATGGGAAAGCCATCTGAAGACCATCATCAGAATAGCATGGGGAGCGGCTCGAAAATCCGAAACCCACAAGACCAATCAGATCTACCCCTGGAAAGTGGGTGCATCGGGACCAGTGCAGATGATGCAGTGACAAAGGTGTGTGAGGAAAAGGAAATTCAACATACGTATAAAGCTGAGCTGGAGAGTAATAGGCCTCATGAGGACATATTGGAAGGGGACCCACAATCAAAAGTGGAACTGGTTCCATCTAATATACCCGCTGAAGCAGTTGGAGAGAATGGTAACACCCTGGCCGTTGGATCTACAACTGTATCTATGGCTCATAAGATTCAACAGTCACCCATCCGAAGCCATTTGGGCCATAGTATTAATGGCCCACAACCATTATTAAAGGTATACTCTAGAGGAAAAGGGTATAAGAAGCTGTCTGGGCTTGGGCACAAAACAGCTGAACCTTTGCAAAATACCAAACAACAGCCCTGTAGCAAAGGAAAAGAGATAATAATTGCTCAATCCCCTGCCAAGTCTCCGATTACAGATCAGGGAAACGGACTGAAAGAAGTGGCAGACTGGGGGAGGCATCATTCACCTACTGCGAATCCCACAATCACACCTGAGAGGGTAAACCTTTCTATGTCTGATTGGAGAAAAGATGCTAAAGTGGAATGGGAATTAGCGAAAATGTTGGGCATAAATTGTGAAAACCAAGCAGCTGTGACTAAACTAATATCATCCTTGGAGGTAAGGGACATGGAAGAGATGCAGAGGTTGGGTAGTGGAAAGGGTGATTAATGAAGATCCTGTCTTATAACACCAGAGGTCTGGGTGGGGGGGTCAATGGTCGGCCATTAGGGGTATGGTGTCAAAAGAGAGGGTTGATATGTTGTGTCTGCAGGAGACTAAAAAAGAAATAATTGACCTGAAATTATGTCAAGCTTTGTGGGGGATGTCTGATGCACAATGGGAGTATATCCCTGCAATTAATAGAGGGGGAGGTTTGTTATGTATTTGGAGTGAAAAGTCATTCAAGTTGGAGAATAAGGTGGGAGGGGCTGGATTCTTATTACTGGAAGGTCAGTGGATTGCTGATAGGACCAAAGTCACAATAGTGAACGTCTATTCACCTTGCGAGACAGTTCAGAAAAGAACATTGTGGGACAATATCAGACAGCTGAGAAGTTTGAACATGGACGGTCTATGGTGTATAATAGGGGACTTTAACAACATTAGAAGACCTTGTGAACGTGTGGGGATCAGTCTGAGAAGTACAGACGATGGTATCATAAAGGAATTCAACGATTGGATTAACGAATTAGAGGTGGATGATGCGCCATGCACTGGGAGAAAATTCTCATGGTACAGACCCAATGGATCAGCCAAGAGCAGACTGGATCGTGCTCTTATTTCTGCTGAGTGGATGAACAAGTGGCCTGGGTCAACTCAGATCATTATGGACCGTAATTTCTTTGATCATTGCCCCGTTCTATTAAGATCTCCAATCGTTGACTGGGGCCCGAAACCTTTTAGGTTTTTGGACTGTTGGCTGCAGAATAAATCCTTCAAACAGGTTGTCAAAGATTGCTGGAATTCTAATGATATACAAGGATGGGGGGTTTTTGTTCTGAAAGAAAAACTTAAGAGATTGAAACTGAAGCTGAAAGAATGGAATAGAGATCATTTTGGTAATACACAAACTAACTGGAAGAACATTCAATTGGAGCTCAACAAGATCAAATCTGATGCTGATGATAGACAGCTGACTACAGACGAAATTAAGAGGAGAAAGCAACTTCAAGAGGATCTCTGGTCAGCAGCCACAGCAACTGCATCAATACTCAGACAGAAAGCCAGGACAAAATGGATTAAGGAAGGGGATTGCAATTCAAGATTTTTCCATTTAACTATTGGAAGCGAAGATCGAATCTGTTGAAAGGAGTAATGGTTGACGGGTGCTGGATTGAAGAGCCATCTAGAGTCAAAGAGGAAACTCTATTATTTTTCTGGAAAAGATTTGCAGCTATAGACAGGGTGAATCCAAACTTGGATGGAGTTGCTTTCAAGACCATCGACATGCAGCAATCGCCGTCCTTGACAGGCCGTTTTGATGTCTCTGAGATAAAGGAAGCTGTTTGGGCATGTGGTAATGATAATAGCCCTGGACCGGATGGTTTCAATTTCAGATTTATCAAGGAGTTTTGGGATGTGTTAAAAGCTGACTTCCTTCGGTTTATGGATGAATTTTATGTTAATGGTACATTCCCTAAGGGTGGCAATGCATCTTTTATTGCTTTGATCCCAAAATGCCAAGATCCAACTGACTTGAATGAATACAGACCCATTTCCCTTGTTGGCTGTGTTTATAAAATAGTAGCTAAGGTATTAGCTAATAGACTAAAGAAAGTCCTGCCTTTTATTATTGACAGCCACCAATCAGCATTCATTGAAGGGAGGCAACTGATGCATAGTGTGTTAATAGCTAATGAAGTGGTGGATGGGGCAAAAAGAACAAATAGAAGCTGCCTCGTGTTCAAAGTGGATTACGAAGAGGCTTACGATTCAGTTAGCTGGGATTTTCTATACTACATGATGCAAAGGATGGGTTTTGGATCAAAATGGATTGCTTGGATTGAAGGGTGTCTAAAATCTGCTTCAATCTCTATATTGGTTAATGGCAGCCCTTCAGCAGAGTTCACACCACAACGTGGCCTCCGACAAGGCGACCCCCTAGCTCCACTACTATTTAATATAGTGGCTGAAGGCCTTACGGGGTTAATGAGAGAAGCAATTCAAAAGGATCTATACGAGGGATATAAGGTGGGAAAGAACTTGATTGACATCAGCATTTTGCAATATGCTGATGACACTATATTTTTTGGGAAAGCAACTCCGAAAAATGTTAGAACCTTGAAGGTAATGCTGAGGGGTTTTGAAATGGTGTCTGGGCTGAAAATCAATTTTGCTAAGAGTAGTTTTGGAGTGTTTGGGGAGGACGAACAGTGGTTCACCCAGGCTGCTAGGTATCTCAATTGCAGAAAACTGGCCATACCTTTTTCATATCTTGGGATCCCTATTGGGGCAAACCCAAGAAGATGTGAGTTGTGGGAACCCCTTATTAAGAAATGTGAGAGAAAGCTGGCTATGTGGAAACAAAAATACCTATCCTTCGAGGGGAGGGTCACCTTGATCAATTCTGTCCTTAATTCTATTCCCATCTTCATGTTTTCTTTTTTCAGGGTCCCGAAGAAGGTGATATGTAGGCTGGTCAGGATACAAAGATCATTTTTATGGGGTGGAAGCGTCGACCAGAAAAAGATAGCTTGGATTAGGTGGGATAAGGTTTGTCAACCCAAAGAGTGTGGCGGCTTGGGTATCAAAGACTTATCCATTTTCAATCAGGCTTTGCTTGGAAAATGGGTGTGGAACCTTCAACACCAGCAGGAAGAGATTTGGGTCAAAGTTCTGGAATCAAAATATGGGGGCTGGAGAAACCTGGTAGGCCTTACTAGAAGCAGTGGGGCATCAATATGGTGGAGAGATCTTAGCTCAACATGTTTTCCTATTGAAGGAGGGGGAGTTTTTAAGGGTGGATTTAGCTGGAA
>PYAF01004859.1:170956-229781 GCA_007407185.1 Glycine tomentella | reverse complement strand
CTGCACAACCAGTGTGAAGTGTATAGGGAGCTTTGGAAGATCAAAGCTCCTACTAAAGCACTATGTTTTGCATGGAGACTCATACAGGATAGATTGCCTACCAAAATGAAGCTAAGAAGGCGAAATGTGGTTCTTGATGACTATGAATGTCCATTCTGCAGGGCTAATAATGAGGAGGCTCCGCACTTATTCTTCAGCTGTCATAGAATTAAGATACTCTGGTGGGAATCCATGCAGTGGATAAACTTTCTGGGGCCCTTTTCTGAAACCCCGAAACAGCACTTCAGCCAAAGTGGTTTCTTATCCAGTGCTGGGATTACATCCCAAAGATGGCTTGTTTGGTGGTTAGCTTTGACCTGGACGATTTGGAGACACAGAAATAATATTCTCTTTCATAATGACAGTTTTGACCAGAGTAAACTAATGGATGATGCGCTCTTCACTTGTTGGTCATGGTTGATGAACTTGGAAAAAGGATTCGACAAACCCTTCAATTTCTGGTCTAGTAATTTGAGGGAGGCTTTTGTAATTAGGGGCGGGGATACTAGATAGACTCTCTCTGTTTTTTGTTTTTGCTTGTTGGTATCAACATCTTTATAGTCCTTTGGCCCTTTAATTCATGTCTGCTCATGTATTACGGTGCCACAGGATTGTTCTGGATGCTAGATGTTCCTGTATTGATACTTCTTGTACTACCTTTTTATATCATATATATATATATATATATACTATTGCTGATCAAAAAAAAAAAAAATTCATTATGAAAGGCAATCCTATTACGATGATGCCAAATGCTCCAAGTCAAGGCTAACCACCAAATCTGCCACCTGAGTCCTAAGACCAGTAAAGCTGCAAAACGTATGCTGGATGTAATGGTTAATAGGCGTGATGGGGAATACCCCTTGCATATTAATCCATTGTAATGACTCCCACCAAAGCGGCATAACTTTAGGACAGCTAAAGAACACATGTGAAGCTTCTTCGATAGAACATCTGCAAAGAGGGCAGCTATCATCATCAATACTAACATTCCTTCTAATGAGATTCTTCTTAGTTGGCAGCCGATCTTTAAACAGCCTCCAAGAAAAACATAGGACTTACCCGGAACTTTTAGCTTCCACAGATCTTTGTACACTTCCTCATTGACCAGGGTATCCAAGATCCCATATACCATCTTGTAGGCACTTCCCACCGTGTACTTACCAATTGGATCCCCCAGCCACCTCCACTCATCCATTTGCTGTTCACATATTGGCAAACCCTGAACTTGATCTATAAAATTAATTGCTGCTTCTACTTCTCCCTCCAAAAAACTCCTTCTCCATTGGAACCTCCATTCCCAGCCAGCTATTGTGTGGAACCCCATTTGCTGGATGTAATGTTGTTGTTGTTGGGAAATGTGGTAGAGTCTAGGAAACTTTATCCTCAAAGGCACACCATCTTCCATCCACCGATCTTCCCAAAATAGCACCCTAGCTCCACAGCCAACCCTCCACTTTACACCCTTATTGAACCAGCCCTCCTCATCATTAGATTGGCAGATATTACTTAGATCCCTCCACCAAATGGATTTCCGGTCAGATCTGCTGGATGCAACTAAACTCCTCCACCCGCCATACTTAGATTCCAGAACTTGAGCCCACAGCTCACCATGGCAGTGGAACAAGTTCCACTTCCACTTCCCAAGCAACGCAGAGTTGAAAGACGAGAGATCCCTTACACCCAATCCACCTTTTGCTTTTGGTTTACACACCTCCCCCCAGCTAACCCATGCAATCTTTTGCTGGTCAGCGCTACCGCCCGAAAGGAATCTCCTTTGTATTGCCACCAATCTATCCACCATCTTCTTGGGAGCCCTGAAAAAAGAAAACAGAAAAATAGGAATCGAATTCAGGACTGACTTAATGAGAGTCAGCCTACCCTTGAACGAGAGATATTTGCGCTTCCAGACTGCTAATTTCCTCTCATACTTTCCCACAATTGAACCCCAAGCCTCACTCCGCCTAGGATTTGCCCCAATAGGAACCCCCAAATATGAAAAAGGTAGTAGCAGCTTACGGCAGTTCAAGTACTGGGCAGCGTTATTTACCCACTGTTCAGTAGACCCAAACGCACCAGAACAGCTCTTAGTGAAATTTATCTTCAAGCCCGACACTAACTCAAAGCTTCTCAGAAGGGTCTTAAGTGTTCTGACATTCTCCTCCGTTGCAGCCCCAAAAAATATCGTGTCATCAGCATATTGTAACATGCTGATATCCACCTATTTTTCACCAACCTTGTATCCTTCAAATTTATTTTTTTCCAGCGCTTCCCGCATCAGGCCACAAAGACCTTCTGCAGCAATGTTAAACAAGAATGGTGCAAGTGGGTCCCCTTGCCGAAGACCTCTTTGTGGGTTAAATTCTGCAGAAGGACTTCCATTAACCAAGATAGATACAGAGGCAGATTTAAGGCAGCCCTCAATCCATGTAATCCACTTATGGCTAAAATCCAATCGCTTCATCATATAGAACAGAAATTCCTAGCTCACTGAATCATATGCTTTCTCATAATCCACTTTAAAGACCAGACAGCTTCTATTGCCTCTCTTTGCTTCATCTACCACTTCGTTAGCAACAACCACACTGTGCAACAAGTGCCTGCCTTCGATGAACGCAGATTGGCGGCCATCAATAATAGATGGCAGAACCTTCTTTAACCTTAATGACAGCACCTTAGCTACAACCTTATACACACAGCCGATAAGAGAGATAGGTCTGTAATCGTTAAGACCTTGGGGATCGTGCACCTTCGGGATCAATGCTAAGAAGGAGGCATTACCACCTTTTGGGAGTAGACCATTGACATAAAATTCATCCATAAAGCGCAGAAACTCAGGTTTAATTACCTCCAAAAACTGTTTAATGAACTTGAAGTTTAGTCCATCCGGGCCCGGACTCTTATCATTCCCACACTCCCATACAGCATTTTTGATTTCCTTCTCCTCAAATCTCGCAACCAATGAGTTGTTTTGTTGTTGGTCAATGGCCTTAAACTTGACCCCATCTAATTTTGGCCTACCCCATACAGGTTCTTCAAATCTGTTCTTGAACGATAGTCTAATGGCCTCCTTAACCCTCCTCGGTTCCGACAGCCAGCAGCCATCAACCATAACTCCTGAAATCAAATTCTTCCTTCTTTTCCAGTTAACTGTCTTATGAAAGAAGCTGGAATTACAATCGCCTTCCTTGATCCATTTTGTTCTCGCCTTTTGCCTTAACATTGAGGCATAAGCCTGTGAGGCAGCCCACAAATCCTGCTGTAATTGCTTTCGCTTTTTCAGTTCAACCTCACTAAGTGATCTTACCTCTCCTTCCACTTCCAACCTATTCATTTCTTGCTCAATTCTATTAATATTATGCTGGATGTCACCATAGTGGTGCAAGTTCCAGGCTTTGAGTTCCATCTTTTAAGTTTTGATCTTTTCTTTCAGGACAAACCCACCCCAACCTGATAGCAGATTTGACTTCCAGCTGTCTTCTACAAACTTATTGAAAGATTTGTCCTCAAACCAACAGTCAAGGACCCGAAATGGCTTGGGGCCCCAGTCCACATTGCTAGCACTCAGCAGGATAGGACAATGATCTGAGAAATTGCGGTCTAGGGTAGCAAGAGAAGTGCCTTGCCACTTATCAGTCCATTCTGCAGAAACTAGAGCCCTGTCCAACCTGCTTTTGGCCATACCATTAGGTCTAAACCACGTAAACTTGCGCCCTTTGCATGGCACGTCTTCCACCTCCAGATCTGCAATCCAATCATTAAACTCTTTGATAATGCCCTCTTCTTGACTTCGCTGGCAGCAACCCACCCATTCCGAAAGCCTCCTTACATTATTGAAATCTCCAATGATGCACCACATAACCCCCCTACAAGCTGCCCTAAGCTATCTGATCTCCTCCCAAAGGGTCCTTTTTAGTGCTGATTCACATGGTGAATAAACATTAATAATAATAATCTTTTCGTTATCTTCACTCCAGGTTCCTTCCAAATAGATGAACCTATTACCCGTCACCTTTTTGTCAAGCTTAAATGATTCCTTATTCCATAGACACAAGAGACCACCAGCTTTGTTAACGGCTGGTTGACATTCCCAGCTAACTCCAGCATCACCCCATAGAGCTTGGCACATTGTATCTTCAATAACCTCCTTTTTTGTCCTTGAATATAGAGCATATCTACCCTTTCCTTAGTACACAACTTTCTTATGGATGCCCACTTAACTCCCCTCCCCAACCCCATTATATTATATGATAGAATCTTCATCAAACACCCCCACTTCCACCCAACCTGAGGATCTCATTTCTGTCTCTTACCTCCATAGCCATCAACTGATTCACCATTTCTTCTTTATTGTGGCATGTAGTTCCCAAAAGCTCAGCCAATAACCAGTCACCAGATGGCTCATTAATCCACTCGTTTTTAGTACCACTTGTTGAGGCTTCGTCTTCTTGATTACTAGCAGTGGGCCTGTTTTCCCGATCTGCTACTTTCTTCAGCCCGCTGCCTCCCATTAGTTCTGGTGGTGTTTCACAAATATAAGAAGGAACTTCTTTTCCTTTGTGACAGGCCTGTTGCACACTTAGCCCATCATCCTGGCCCAGATTTACCTTGTTAGGCTGAGAGTGTTTTTTACAACTCCTATTCCTGGAATACACCTTCCAGTGCAGTGCAGGCCCAACTTTGTTATGGCCCATCAAGCTACCTTTCCCACCTTATGGGGCAGATCTGCATACAGTTGGTGATCCCGAGGTAGCCCAACCAGCTGGCTTCCTCAAAAACTTTTTACCTAACACCTCCTCCGATAAGTCAAGCATAAGTGGGTCCTCCTTACCCAACATCCTCCATCAGAGCTGCTACCTACTACCCTCCAACACTGTTCACCATCCACAACAGCTATGACAGCTACGTTATCATTCACGAGGACCTCCCCTGTTTTCGTTTCAAAAGCCCCTCCTGCCAAAGGTGCATTCTGTTGCCACAAAGGGGTATGTAATTGACTGCCATCATCGGCCAACCTTACAGTAGTGTCCTCTTTTACAAATGTGTCAGCTTTTTGGTTAATACCCAGCGGTTCTTGACAGCAATGGTGACCATCGGACAAGGAATTACATCCCCTGCTACCTCCGCTGCAGCTACTGCTTTGGGTGCCGTCCGCCTCTACTGTCTGCACTTTCTCGCCGCCGTCCACATCCTCGGCGTCATCTCCCAAATCACTCATACCCATAAAGCTTCCATCAGAATCTATCTCCTCCGATGACCCATCAAAGCTGCCTCCGTTACAGTTACAAATACATGATTTCCAGCACGTATCCTCCACAATGTTTACTAGGAAATCTTCGCCGTTAATGGAGACTGTCACGTTATGATTAATCAGAGGTTGCCATGGAGTTTTGAGTAGAATATGAGCTCTGTCCAAACGTTGGGTATCGACAACGTCGTCCTCCAAATCCACCACCTTTCCTACCCCTGCCACAATCCTATTAATGTTCTCTGAATCCCATGCATGTAACGGGATACCCCAGCACGATACCCATACTAGTCTAAACCCAGAGCGTATAGATGGAGTCCATTTTTCCAGGGAGTAGAACATAGATAATCCAGAGTTCTCTATATTCTTGTACAGTTCCTCTGCTTTTGCGTCCTTGAGGCCTAAGAGGAGAACCATATCGTCCCCCAAGTACTTGGGCGTAACATCCTCTCCTCCATCCCACAAGAAGCTATCCTCCAACCTTTGAAACTTCGACAGACACCTCAGCCTACCAATCCATGCGTCTCTGCACCACACTCTCTCCGTCGGAATAGACAGCTCAACCTGCGTCACGGACGGTTTGATCATCGCCTTCATCTAGAGCGATGTTCGCTGTTTCCGCGGTCCATGGTTGGTCGCCGTGACTGCATTCACGTACGACCCCTTCTGTGCCAAAGGTAAGCCACGTGGAGACCCAGGCTTTGGAGGGCCCCTGTACGAAGAGGGTCGCGAACCACCATCATGGGGCGCTAGCTCACCGCTCACCCTCCCCACCCTGATATTTTGCTGCGACCATCCTTTGCCATGTTTAGGAAGATTCATGTGTATTTTGAGGCCATCGACAATAAGGCTATCCAGCTGCCGCTCAAGAGCTTTAACATCTCTAACCCCTTTGAAGCGTACAAAACCGTACTGCTTTCCGATCATATTGCGCCTTTTGGAAATGTACACCTCTCGGACATCCCCCCACCTTCTGAACACAACCCACAGATCCTTCTCCCCAAAATCCTCTGGAAAGCGGGTGAAATAGAACCAGTACACGTCGGCAGCCTCCCTCCAGTCCGACCTCCACCGTGCTCCTAGCCGAGACTCCGGCGGTAACGGAAGAACCTGACGGTTAGTGGGCGCCCGATACCCATGACTCCGACGTCCGCTCCTGCTGCCTCTATTACCTACTCTCACCCACCCACTCTCGCTCTCACGCTCTCTCTCAGACTCTCTCTCACTAACTCTCTCTCTCATACTTTTTTTGCATGCCTACCTATTGAATATTGATTTGGACTACTGCTAAATTTTACATTCATTATTCACTATATATATAAACATTAGAGCTGAATGGTGTTGTGAGATCCATGTAGCTGATCTCACTAAGTGTAATAAGGATTTTGTTATTGTTGAATATAAATTTTATTTAGATCTTTGGTTGATGCGTTAATTTCATTCTAAAATAGGTCTTTCTGATCATGATAACTATCATGCTTTTTGTCGTCTTCTTGGCCGCTTTAAAGTAAATTATCAGGTGAGCTCTATGCTTATTCTCTATTTTGCATGGTCCATATACATGTTCATTCAATGTGTATGACTTATGAAAGTAGATTATTAGTTTTATTTCCAACAATTCTTGTTGAGTGTGCATGTGTTTTCTATAATATTTTCTATGTCCCTAAATATACGACTCTTTTTTCAATTTTGTTTGTCCCTCTTTATAAGACTCTTTTCAAGTTTTCTTTTGCATGAATTATTTTTTGACCCAAATACGCTTAACTATTTTACAATAAATGCTATGTACTAAAAAGATAAATGCATTATCTCATAAGGATTGAATATGAAGACCAACACACATTAATTAATTAGGTGGGAAAGTAATTAAGTGGAAAGACAGAGATTATGAGTCCTAATAATTTTCAGGGTGTTTTTGGCAAAATAATACAAATTGTTAACAAATGTAATGCTATTAACTATATTAACCAACTTTCTTAAAGGGTGTGAATTAGTTAAAAATCTTGTATTTAGGGACGGAAGAGATGAAGGGGGCATCTTTCACACGAAGATCAAATCCTTATTCCACTAGATGAAGTTGGCTACATGGATAACATGATTTCATTAAACTCAGTTAAAGTCTAAATATTCAAAGATATTATTCGCCATGAGATCCGTCTGATAACTTTCTTCAATGTCCTTCTTGGTTTCCCTCTTTCCCTTTTCACAGGATTAAAATACATACAATCTATTATCCTTAATGGTGCTTCCAATAGCCTCCATTGTACATGTCCAAATCATTTTAACCAATTTACTGTTCTCTCTTCTCATCGATCGATACCACACCAATATGTACTTGTATATAATCATCTCGTATCCTGTTCTTTTTGTGTGGTCGCATATCCATCTTAACATTCTCTTTTTTTGAGCTTTGTAGGTACTTTTCGATCACAAATAACTTTAGGCGCCTTTCTTCATTTTAGCCATTTGACTTGTATACTATGTGACATCCTTATTAATTTCCTCATCAGTTTATAATATTGATCCCAACCCCTATACTTTTTGTGAAAGATATGATTTGATAACAATAAATAGGGAAATATCTCAGCTGATAATTAAGGATTATACTCAATATTGGTCATTATTATGTTTCCTTATATTGTACTCTTGATTCATTATAAATCAGAATAACATGTGTGACACAACACACAATAGTAAATAATTCTTATATGGTATTAGAGCTAGGTTGAGGGAATAAGGAAAAACCGTCCCTCATTGGGGACCCACTGTCCCTGAGCCCTTTTGCTTGCTGCCTTTCTTTTATCATTCTTTTTCCAGATTCTGGTGGACCTCTCTGCTTCTCGTCCTACCACCGGTGATCTCCACGTCAGTCATTGCTCCAGCAGCCGCTGCTGCATGTGCCTCCCATGTCTCTTTTTATTTTGGGTGAAGAGTACCCGCACTCTTGCATGCCGTTTGGCCACTATCTCCCATCCCTTTTGCCGACGACCTCTGAGACAGAGTCACGACCCGCAACTCCTCTAAACGTGCCCACACACGCCTCTTCTCTCCAGCGTGTTTAACTGACGCACTCTTCACAAATCGGCACGT
Source organism: Glycine tomentella (assembly GCA_007407185.1). NCBI lineage: Eukaryota > Viridiplantae > Streptophyta > Magnoliopsida > Fabales > Fabaceae > Glycine > Glycine tomentella. The sequence continues at coordinate 221,404 of PYAF01004859.1, read as the reverse complement.
TGCGTCGTTTCGGGTGAGACCTATCCTGTGACGACCCAACCTCTACCATTCCCTACTTCCGGTGAACCTGTGTAGCCCTTGTTGAGATCGGTTTGGATCAATTTGAAACCAAACACCCGTTTCAACACCCTCGTTTAGCCAGCTGTTTGGCCTTGTTTTGCTGTGTTATATTGGCCTCTACCGACCCTCCTTCAGAACCTGCTTCCACAATGATGTTCACCAACGTCCCTCGCATAGACACATCTGTGTATAGCTTTCTTTGCGGGTGAATAGAACCCACACCCACTAATGGGCCTGTTTGGCAGCCAATGTCTGCCCTTTTGTCAATTTGCATCAGCAACCTTTCAAGAATGCCATGGCGTCCACATACACAGCTTTTAGAGAGAAAAGAGAGATAACAGAAAAAAGAAAAGAACTCTGATATTATTTCAATAAAATGAAAAGTTGGTTTGTGTTAGTTACAAGAGAGGTTTATATAACCTCTGAATCTGTCTAACAGAAATAACTAACTCCCTAACTGATTGAACTAATTACAAAATGTACAGAGGTGTAGATAGCAGAAGTCACATGTGTACAGAAAGAGAGGTGCTGTTAGCAAAAGCTAACCAGCACTTACAATATGTATTTTTGCTAAATACAACTCTAATAACAGCCAACTCAACACAGCGTTGCAGTGACCCCACTGGTGCGAGACGTACATGACGTGTGACACATCTTTGGCAAGGGTCACATTGAAACTGCCTCCTTTTGCCTCAAGGTGTACCTTATTCACGGGTGAACAATACCCATCACAACTACGGGCCTTCGTTGCCTGCTGCCAAGGTTTTTTGGCACAACCACATGATTGGTCCAATCTTTATTTTTGTTTTTTGTTGGGTTTACCACATTTGTGACAAGTTTAGTTCATTATGACATATATGCTCCAGCTTGAGGGGGAGTGTGAAAGATATGATTTGATCACAATAAATAGAGAAATATCTCAGCTGATAATTAGGGATTAGACTCATTCTTGGTCATTATTATGTTTCCTTGTCTTGTACTCTTGATTCATTATAAATCAGAATAACATGTGTGACACAACACACAACAGTAAATAATTTTTATACTTTTTAAACCTCAGATTTGAAAATTTTAGCCAACATATTATGCTTGAAAATTTTGCAAGGTCTTTGAATTATGGGGTACTACAGAGAGGGTTGAGTTTTGGTATCCTACATACTTATTCTTGGGACAAATAATTTTTTAAATTCTCAATGCTTTGATATGGTAGGATTGTATTTAAGACCTCATCTGGTTTTTTCTTATGGTTTACTACAGGTTTCCTTGTTAAAACTATAGGTTTATGAGTCAACTTGCGAGTTTGACAACCATGCTGTCTAGTTCCAAAAATACGATATTTGTTTGTTATCTTTGTAGTTTTACACATTCTTTTTAGTAATTGGTTATTGTTGCGCTCTGCTCATATAGAGGGGTTCTCGCTAGAGTCTGATCCACACTCATTTAGTGTTATACATCCTTGATTATTTGCCTATTTTCCAGTCAACACCTGTGTGATTCTGTTTGACTCCTTTGTTTGCTAATCCATGGCTTTCAATGTGTCTAGAAACCCATCCTAACTGGTTTTAGGCTAAATCAACCTCATCATGCTGTTGTCACTTTCTCTTGTCATGCCTAGTCCAAATTGGCTTTATTTCCATTTAGGCAAATTATGTTTTTAGTTTTTGAACTTTCACCAACTTTTTTTTAGTCCCTAAACTTTTATTTGGTTGGTCTTGGTCCTTAATCTATTATTCAGTTTGGTTTTTGGTCGTTTCCAGTCCAAAGTATTTAATAGGTATTAAAAATTTTCTGACAGTTTCTAAGCCACCATAAATTGCTTCAATAGGGTGCTTTTAGGAGAACAAAAAGAACATCACATAAAAAATCCAATTCCGTTTTAAGTGAAAGAGAACCTTCTCCTTCTGGGCTTGTTCAAATGAACTTTCCCATCTTCCAAATGTGTTGTACCTTCAAACCGTTTCTAAATGGGTTCAACTTCTCCAGCGTCTTTGACATGGAGGAGAAGAACATGGCCTTCTTGGGGTCACAAAAGGCATCATTCCATGTCCTAAAAAGCTTCTATAATCGCTTTGATTTGGGGTTGATGGTTTTTTCTCCCTCCCCTGCGCTTGCCCCATCAGATCTGGTGGTGATGTTGATTCAGAAAGGGAGGTGGTGATGGTGAGAAACAGTCCAGGTCGCGGTTCCGGCTGCGGTGGCTGCGGCGTTGGCAGTGTTGGCTTGATGAAGGTTGAGAGTTTGACACACATAACACACAAACAGATCTGGGGATGTTGATGTTGTTTGGTTAAGCTGAAATGGTTTATTGATGATGCGGTGAGCATGTGAATTTGAATTTGCAACCTGGATTTCGATTTCAAAATGGTTTTTGTTGATTCTGCAGTGTGATTTCAGATCCAAAATGGGATTCCCTTTTGTTTGTTGAGGTATTGATGAAAGCTTGTGCCAATCTGGTTTTGTTTCTCCACCGCACCACCAACACGGTGCGGTTGCAAAGGTCTTTCATGGCAATTGTGGGTGCAGTCTTCTTGTTAGTGAGAGAGATTTTCTTTATATTAATGTTAGTTCTTTATATAAATCCCGACATACAGGAATCCCCTGAAGATGGATATTGTTATTACTTATTAGCTTTCCTGATCATGGCTTACACCATCATTAATCATGGTCTCTGGTGTTGTGTTTTTACCCCCTTCATTTGCTGCCAATATAGATTTGGAGAAGCATGAGATGATGTGTACAAGTTAATGAAGTGTTTGTTTATTATGTCTTTAATATCAAGCACAAATATAGTTCAGTAAATATAAATTTAATTTAGTTCAGTAAATTTATTATTATTTTTTTTATCAGCAAATATATATATATATATATATATATATATAAATAGAATGCAAGTAGTACTGATATATATACAACCTAACCACAGCACAAAACTATGGCAACCTAATACATGAAAACCAACATGAATTAGGGTACCAGAGAATTGGCTGAGGACTAGGCTCACACCCAAACCAGCAAGGATAAAACTCTATGCTAATCCCTCCCCTGAATACAGAATCCATCCCTATTATTACTAGACCAATAGTGAAAAGGGATGTCAAATCCAGTCTCCATATTTTTTAGCCAGGTCCAGCAGAAGAATAGTGCGTCCTCCATCACTTTTTAGCAAAGTTCAGTAAATTTATTATGAACTTTATAAACTTTAAAACATCTAGGAAATGTTTAATTTCAGATTGAAACATAAGGCTTGTATAATTAAGGGCGTCTATTTTTCCTTCCCCTTTTTTGTTTTGGATAAATTATGTTTATGGTTTGAGTGATTTACTGAAAGATTAACTGCATTTTGAAAATTTTCTCTGGTGTCTTGTTGTATATTCTCTTCCCAGTTTTAGAGTTCTTATTATTTTCCCTGTTGCATTTTCCTTGCATCTCTATTTTCTGATTAATTTTGTTTCTTGATCAAGTTAAATAGGTATAGAGTAACTACTTCAACTTTGTTTCTCTTGACTACGCATGTCCTACTCTCACTTTTGATTTGGTTCACTTTAATTTGCACAAATAAATTAACCAAAGCCTCTTGGTCATGAACTTTTTCTAGTATTAGTTATCTTGGTTAATAAATGCTTTCTCTTATCATCCTCCCACTTTTATTTCTGCTGCAGTTATCTGAACTTGTGAATGCTGAAGGCTATAGTGAATGGATACGCTTGGTAGCAGAGTTTACATTAAAATCTTTGCATTCTTGGAAGGTATGCATCTATCACTGTTTAATATGTTCCTTGAAGGACTTGTTTTTATATGTTTTGTGTGACATTATGTCTTGATATTATTCCTGACATTGTATTTAATATTAGAACATCCTATTTTCTATAATCAATAATTGATTAATATTTTAATCAATACTGATTCCCTTTTCCATATTATAAATAGAATGAGGTGTGGTCTACTTAGACAACACCCAACAGTAAATTCCTTTCTTATATTTTGTTTGGCAAATGACAGGATGTATATGTCAGATATTTTGGAAACAGTTTCTTTTCCTAGGGAGTTACATTTTTGTATTATAGCTGTTAAATTCAATACGAATGATTATAAAATATAGAGATGCTGCTAAGTGCTTACTTACTGAAGCAATTTCATCAAAATATTCTCTCTTGCAGTCAAGTCTCTGGTGCCTTTCGCTGTTGCCATTCTGACTGGCTAGACCGTGATCTAAGTGCTTCATTGTGGAAGACAACCCCCTGATATTTCGGAGGCAAAAACTTCCACACATGTTGCAAAGCTCCATGTGTTCATTCAATTCATTTTACAGTTTAATAAAATTTCTCATTACAATATCTCTCAGTTTCTCTAAACCTAAACCAAACATATAGAACATAACTTTCACTTTGTTCATAAAAAGGTTCTTTCTAAAGAAATCATTACCGAGACTGTTAGCACAAATGATCACTTGCAAACATCTTGACAAAATTGTATGGGGCCTTCGTATACAATATATTTGTTCCAAGCTTGTTGCATTCAACTTATATGCTCCAGCTCTAGGTGGACTTTTGAAAACGGTTTCTATTCCTATGGAATTAATGTTTTAGGGTAGCTAAATAGACAAATTGTTGTATAATGGCTTATCATTATCCTAGGGAATTACAGTTACTTATTATTTGTTAGGTTTAAGATTAATTAGCAGATGTCTTGTCATATTATCTGCTATGTAGTCAATAATGGCCATCATGTCCGCGATTGTGGCTGTGCGGCACAAAGAGGCCCCCTACAGTGTGACGATGAGGCCTGCTGCGGATCGTTTCAGTGGTATAACTGTCGCGGCCTCTATTGTGGTGAAGCTTAGTGGCACAATCTCATTTCCAGGGGTATTTGGGTGCTACTGCTGTGTCAGACACTTGACGACTTCCCTTGTGCCATTGCCAACCTCCCTCATGTTGCCATCGACCTCCTGCTCTTAATATTATTTATACTTAAAATGGTATCATAGCAGATTCAATCCTGCTCCATTTGTCACTGTCATTAGGTCCTCCGATTGTTGGTACCGAGCAATCACATAACGATCGAGAAACACAGAAAGAGAGAAAGGGAAGAAAAAATAACACAGTGTTTACCCTGGTTTACCCAATGTGGGTTACGTCTAGTTTTTCTCTATATTCTCCTCACACACTCGTTACAATGCATTCAAATTACAAGGAAATATATAGGCTTAGAAACCCTAAGCATCGTAGCTATTTGATAGGAATAGAAGGTGGGGAAAAGTGTATAATAGAAGTGTGTAGTTAGCAGTGAGTTTAGTTACTTATAACTAATTGTTAACTAGTTATAACTAACTATGGGTGACAGAAAGATATAAGTAAGGAGCCAGCTGAGAGGAGATAACTGGAATGTACTGGAGGTTGTGATCTTCGAAATCACACTGTAAACACTGGAGATATTCTCCAAATTCAATAAAACTCTCACCTTCCTTTCTCTGTCTGGTCCAGTTCTATCAACTGGTATCAAAGCTCCGATCTTCAGGCTATGGAGAGGTTAATGGTGTCGAAAACAAGCAGTAAAATGGATACAAGGATGGAGGCGATTGAACGGGCCATGGAGGACAACCGCGAGGTCGTAGAAGCGCGCTTGGGTTCAATTGAAGCTATGCATCAGAGGCTCACAGCGGCATGGGAGAAACAGACCACGGAGGAGACTGTGCCTGTGGGTGTTGAAAATTGAAAGGTATTTCCGACTACAATCTTTGAGGGAAGAAGACAAGTTAATGGTAGCAATGGAGGGGGAAGCATTAACGTGGTTTCAATGGTTGGAGTCTTGGAACTCAAATCATTCGTGGGAAGGGTTCAAGACTGCCTTAGCCCAAAGATTTCAGGGGTTGAATGTGGAAAGTGTTGGGTATGGCTCATACTGTGCTTTCAGAAGATATGAGCGGACAGGGGCCCGAGGGAGTTGCCCTGGTGGGGGGTAGGGGGCAGCACTCCCGAAACTTTTTTTCGAGGACTAGTATTGTTGTTGGCCTTGTGTTTTATTATTTGTAGTTTGGGCTTGAGCCCATGAATAGCTATGGTGCTTAGGGTTTCTAAGCCTATATATTTCCTTGTAATCTGAGTGCAATTGTACGAGTGTGAAATATAGTGAATAGCTGGACGTAGCCCACATTGGGTGAACCAGGGTAAACTCTGTGTGTTGTTTTCTTCCCTTTTCTCGCTTTCTCCTATCTCAATTGTTGTGTGATTGCTTGGTACCCAACAGGAAGTCCTTTCCAAGCATTGCTAGCACTGAAGCAAGAAGATACAGTGCAAGGCTATATTGGGCAATTTGAGAAGCATGTAAGGACTGTGAAGGGATTGGAGGAATCATTCGTAATGGAGGTATTTCTCAAGGGACTAAAGGAGGAGATTGGGATTGAGGTGCGGTTGCACGAACCCAAGAACCTGATGGAAACCATGCTCAAGGCTAGACAGGTAGAAGAAAAAAATAGAGTCCTGGGATATTTTCCTAGAATTAGCAAAAATGGGCTCAACCCTTTCAGAAATCTAGCTTCTCGAGTTAGAGAGCTGGAAGGGAGTGGCAGCAGGGCCATAGCAAGGTGATGGAACCTCCTTTGGGTGCTAAAACAGAGGGTGATTCATGGAGAGGCAAGAGGAATTTCCTCATCTGTGGAGGTTAATGAAAAGATGAGAAAAGGTGAATGCTTCACTTGTGAGGAAAAATATCACCCCACACATGTTTGTTACACAAGGCAATTAATTACTCTTTGCCAAGTGGCAGCGTTTTACTCCTCACGTTGATAAGTGCTATATGTTACCGTCAGGAATGATATCAACATCTGTATATGTATATTGCAAACACTTATTTGATTGATTCTTTGTACTTTTAAGGCTGATGTTCATGGAGGAAGAGGAGGAAGATGAATTTAGAAGGAATCAAGAAGAGGATAAAGAGGAAGAGGAGGAAGATTTGATCAACTTTCCCTGCAATTAGTATCGAGGGATTTACTACAAAAAAATCACTCAAATTATGGGGAAAAATTAAAAACAGAAGGGTGTAGTTGAAAGAAAACATAGACATATTGTTGATTTTGGACTCACATTGTTGCATCATGCATCCTTACCCTTACAGTTGAAAAACAAAACTTGGGATTTAGTTTCATTACCTTCTAATAGACAGGCTATTGGGTGTAAGTCGGTTTCCAGAGTAAAGGAAAATTCTGATGGTTCTATCAACAAGTTCAAGGCAAGGTTGGTAGCAAAAGGGTTTCATCAAGTTCTTGGTTTTGACTTTCATGAAAATTTTTCTCCTGTAGTTAAACCAATTACTATTAGAGTTGTTCTCACTCTTGCTCTGTCACATGGATGGAAGTTATTTCAGCTTGATGTGAATAATGCTTTCCTTAATGGGCTTCTTGAAGAATCTGTATTTATGACACAACCTCCTGGTTTTGAAGTTGGAAACCAGTCCTTGGTCTGCAGGTTTAACAAAGCGCTTTATGGCTTGAAACAAGCCATAGACTGAAATCTACTCTACTTAAGTTTGGGTATGACTCATATTTTGTCTTCAGAAGATAAGCCGCTCGCAGACTGGGGTTTCGCTCCCCGGTGAGCACATTTGTGCCCCAGCGGGGGTGCAGGGGGCAGTGCCCTTGGAGCTTTTCGAGGCCTAGTACTATTGTGGGCTTGGAATTTATTATTTGTGGCTTAGGCTTATGTCCATGAATAACTACGGTGCTTAGGGTTTCTAAACCTATGTATTTCCTTGTAATCTGAGTGCATTATAAAGAGTGTGTGAGGAGAATATAGAGAAAAGTTGGACGTAGCCAACATTGGGTTAACCAGGGTAAACACAGTGTGTTATTTTTTCTTCTCTCTTTTTGTTTTCTAGATTGTTGTGTGTGCCTGGTACCAACAATTAGTACTGAATTTGTCCGCTCAAATGATTAACTTGCAGATATTTGGACCAAGTCTTTGAGAGGACCTTGAATTCAGTTATATTTCCAAGCTTGGTGCAATAACTTATTTCTTACATGCTCCAGCTTGAGGGGGAGTGTTAAATTTAATATTAGTTAGCATATATTCTTGTCTTAATATCTGTAGAAAAGATGATTTTTTTATTTATTCTTCTATTCTGATTTTAGACTGCAGTCAGAGGGGCACAGCCTGTTTCAATCTGAATGATTATAAATAGAGATGCTGCTGAGTGCTTAGTCTGACTCAAGCAATTTCATCAAAATATTCTAGTCTTCACTAGATATTCTGAGTGATTGGAGAGTCATCTGAACTTAATAGTGTATATTCATTTATGTATGCTTGTGTGTGTATTATTCATCTTTTTTCCACTGTTGTGTTTTCTTAATCTTCCTAAAACACTACATAATGGCTGGATATTATTAAATATAAAAAGTAACTTCTATTAATGCATATATCATATATGTTTCCTCTTTCAGTGGGCTGGCAGCAGTGTTTACTACCTTCTAAATTTATGGTCTAGATCAGTGACATCTGTGCGGTACCTCAAGAGTGACAAACCTAACCTGTTAGATGAATATGTGCCTAAAGTTATTGAAGGGTTTGTAACATCAAGATTTGATTCATTGCAGGTCAGCTGTTTTAATACTCCATATAGGCATGCATAAAAAATAAGTCAATCAAATATTTATTTTCATTTTAACTTTTAATCATCCATCTGTTGCAGTCTGAACTATCAGATGAACTTGGTGAAAATCCTCTTGATAATGTTGAAGTACTTCAAGATGAGCTTGAATTTTTTCCTTTCCTTTGCAGATTCCAGGTTCATGCTTTTTCATGCTTCTGAAATTATATGAAGAGTTGCATGTTATCTTGGAGTGATCGCTTTTAATGATTATTAATTATCTACACTTTTAGCATCCGTATTTATTCATTGAATTTCAGTATGAAAGTTGCAGTTCGTATTTGATGAAGATAGTGGAGCCTATCATGAAAAGCTATATGGTATTTTTAGTAGTTCTTCATGATTTGATTTAACTTTGTTATATGTTTTAACAAAATATTCTGATTTGATTATGTATATTTTGTGTAGAATGAAATCCATGTGGATAGTTATGAACTCTCTGTAATTGAATCCAAACTTGCTTGGTTCACACACATAGTTGCTGCAATTCTCAGAACAAAGCAGATTTCTGGTTCTAGGTAGTTGCTTTAGCTATTGAAGTAAAATCAGAACTGTTGCAGAGTAAAGTGTTAAGTTGTGTTTGATTGCTATACTACAGTGGAGAACCACACGAGATACTTGATGCGGAGATTTCAGCATGTGTTCTGCAGTTGATTAATATTTGTGACAGTGGGTTTCACAGTAAGGTATGTGTCTATTTGGGGATAAGATTGGTATATCCTATAATATTTAAAAGTTTGCATGGTCTGTGTTGTGGTATATGTTTTTTTCTGTTCACTATGCTTGAGTATTTATTAATTAAACTTAAACTTTATCTTTGTGTTCATTTGGTGGGTTCTGATTCATTATTTAAGATTCTATCTCAAATGGCAATTTAGTTCTTTTTATCCTCATGTTTATCATTTATTTAGATGTTATTACCATACTCTTGCTACATAAAGATGCGTCAATTATTCTTAAGTCATAGATTCTTAACATTACTTAATTCTTTCCAAGAGTCCCTTGAGATAAAAAGAACATGACTGAGCCTTATTTGCTTGAGCTTGTGGATGGGTTCGCCACCTTTCTGTTACTGTTTATGATGCACCTTTTGACTTAGTGTACACTGATCTTTGGGGCCCAACTCCCTTTGTTTCTGAAAATGGTTTTAGTTACTATGTTAACTTTGTGGATGCGATGCTCATACTAGATTCACATGGCTGTATTTGTTGAAAGCCAAGTCTGAAACAATTTCTGTTTTAAACAATTTCAACATGTACACACTCAATTGGGTAAGTCTATTAAATCTGTCCAGTCTGATTGGGGAGGGGAATATAGACCATTTTTCAAGTACCTTGCTGATCAAGGTATTGTCCATAGACTCGTACGTCCCCACACCCATCAACAAAATGGGGTGGTTGAAAGAAAACACTGTCATATTATTGAAATGACTCTCACTATTCTGTCTCAAGCTCATTTGCCTGTCTTTTTTGGATTATGCTGTGGTCTCTAGTGTTTATCTAATCAATAGACTCCCCACCCAGTGGTGAATGATGACTTCCCTTATCAGAAACTGTTTAACAAAATTCCAGATTATAAGTTTCTAAAAGTTTTTGGCTGCTCTTGCTTCCCTTTGCTTCGCCCAATAACACCTATAAATTTGAACCTAGATCTCAGGAATGCATTTTTCTGGGCTATTCTATGTCACATAATGGGTATAGATGCCTTGCTGCAGATGGCCGCTTGTATATTTCAAAGGATGTGATCTTTAATGAGGATCAATTTCCCTATCCTGACCTATTTTCCCCACCCAAACCCATATCTTCTCCTTCTACTACTACCAATCCCCTTTCTGTTTTACCTATACCTATAGCACAAGCTGCTGCCACCACCTCAACTCAGTCAGCAGCTTCTGCTTTCCCTTCACCAACTTTACCTCAACCTTCACCTATATTGCCTCAACCCTACCCTGGTCATGTTTCCTCTAATACATCTCAAGCTTCACCATCCACCTATGCAGCATCCATTTCTGATGATTCTGGTTCAGGACCCTTGGTGAGAGAGGATAATGTGCACTAGGGCCAAATCTAGCATAGTGAAACCTAGACTCAATCCCACTTTACTGCTAGCACATGCTGAACCTAAGAATGCCAAAACATCACTCTCTAATCCTACTTGGAAGCAAGCTATGCAGGTTGAATATGATGCTTTACTTTGCAATGGTACATGTTCTTTGGTTTGAGTTACCTACTTCCAGATCTGCTGTTGCAAGTGGGAATCTAGATGGCTCTATTACTAAGTACAAGGCGTGGCTTGTAGCCAAAGGCTTTTGTCAACAACAGACTACAATGAGAATTTTTCTCCAGTTATTAAACCAGTAACTGTAAGGATCCTACTCACTTTAGCTGTCACCGACAAGTGGAAGTTAAAGCAACTCGACATCAACAATGCCTTTCTAAATGGTGTTTTAACAGAAGTTTATATGCAGCAGCCTCCGGGTTTTGAGAATGAAAACAAGCAGCTGTGCAAGTTACACAAGGTAATTTTATGGCTTAAAACAGGCCCCTAGGGCCTGGTTTGACAAACTAAAATCCAAACTCTTAGCTCACAAGTTTGAGTCCAGCAAATGTGATCCTTCACTTTGTCTACTCAGATAATGCTACACTGTTATCTACATGCTGGTCCATGTTGATGACATTATTGTCACTGGTAATAACCCAACAGCTATCAAGTCTTTAGTTACCAAACTCAATTTTGAATTTGCACTCAAGGATTTGGGTTACTTCCTTGGTATTGAGTGAATCATCACCCTAATGGCTCTCTCCTGCTCACTCAATCCAAGTACATTTGTGATCTCTTGTCCAGGACAGCTATGGACGAAGCTAACTCTATTTCTTCTCCTATGGTTGGTGGCTGCAAGCTTACCAAAACATGTTCTGAGGATTTTTCTGATACTACCTTGTATCGCTCTGTAGTTGGTGCTCTACAATATGCTACTATCACACATCCAGATATTAGTTTCTCTGTCAACAAAGTTTGCCAATTTATGAGTCAGCCAACAGAACAACATTGGGTTGCTGTCAAAAGGATCCTCAGATATCTAAGGGCACACTTCATTTTGGGCTGAAACTGGAACCCAATTTTTCTGTAAAACACTACTCTGTTCATGTCTTTTGTGATGGTGCTGGGCTTCAGATCCTGATGATCGAAGGTCTACCTCAGGTGCTGCTGTGTTCATAGGCCCAAATCTTGTCTCTTGGTGGTCCAAAAAACAATCTGTTGTGGCCATGTCGAGTTCTGAGGCAGAGTACAGGAGTTTAGCCTTTGCAACAGCTGAAATAACTTGGATTCAGTCCCTGCTGATTGAACTCAAAGTTCCTCATGCTCCACCAGTTACTTTCTGTGATAATATGAGTACTGTGTCCCTGGCTCATAACCCTTTTCTACACTCTCGCACCAAACATATTGAGCTGGATTTGTTCTTTGTCAGAGAGAAGGTTCTCAGCGAACAACTTCAAGTTGTCCATGTTCTAGCAGCAGACCAGAGAGCTGACATCCTCACCAAAGCTTTATCTCCCTCCAATTTTGAAATATATAGGAGCAAACTCAGAGTGGTTGAAAAACATTCTGCCAACCACTGCTGAGTTTGTGGGGGGGTATAAGAGAGTAGTATTTTACTCCCTATGAGTTTTTTACTTAGTTTCTGTATCTCTTGTAATCAGAGGTTAGTTAACTGTTTCTCACAGTTAACTAACTCAGGTTAGGTTAGTTTTCTGTTAGACAGTTGTAAGTACAACTGCAAAGTAAGGCAGAGTCAGGATGATGGGCTTTGCCTGCAGCAGGGCTGTTCCAAAGGAAAGGAGGTGTCTTCTTTTGTTTGTGAGCCCCCACCAGAGTTGTTGGGTGGTAGTGGGCTGAAGGCTGTAGCAGATTGGGGGAACAGGCCCATTGCTAAATCAAGGAGATGAAGCCTCCTCAAGTAACACAAAAGGAGCATGGATTAATGAGCCTGCTGATGACTGGTTATTGGCTGAATTCCTGGGAACAAGTTGTAATAATAAAGAACAAATGGTGAACCAGATGATGGCTATGGAGGTGAGAGACAAAAATGAGATCCTCAGGTTGGGTGGAAGTGAGGGTGATTAATGAAGATTTTATCTTATAATATAAGGGGGCTGGGGAGGGAAGTTAAGTGGGCATCTATCAGAAAATTGTGTAATAAGGAGAGGGTAGATATGCTATGTATTCAAGAAACAAAAAAGGAGGTCATCGAGGAAAAAGTGTGCCAAGCTATATGGGGTGATGCTGGAGTTAGTTGGGAATTTCAACCAGCCTTTAATAAAGCTGGTGGTCTATTGTGCATGTGGAATAAGGATATGTTTAAGCTTGGCAAGAAGGTGGCGGGTAATGGGTTCATTTACTTGGAAGGAACTTGGGTCGAAGATAATGAAAAGATTATTGTTGTTAATGTCTACTTACCTTGTGAGTCAGCACTAAAAAGAATTCTATGGGAGGAAATTCGACAGCTAAGGTCTGTTTGCAGTAGGGGTTTATGGTGCATCATTGGAGATTTTAATAATGTGAGGAGGCTTTCGGAATGAGTGGGCAGCTGCCAGCGGAGCCAAGACGAAGGCATTATCAAGGAGTTTAATGAATGGATTGCAGAGTTGGAGGTGGATGATGTGCCATGTATAGGGCGCAAGTTTACGTGGCTCAGACCTAATGGATTGGCTAAAAGCAGGCTGGACAGGGCTCTAGTCTCTTCAAAATGGACTGATAAGTGGCAGGGCACTTCTCTAGCCACTTTAGACAGCAATTTTTCTGATCATTGCCCATCCTGCTAAGTGCTGAGAATGTGGATTAGGGCCCCAAACCATTCAGGGTTCTAGATTGTTGGTTTGGGGATAAGTCTTTCAGGAAGCTTGTACGTGATAGCTGGAGTTCAAACCAGATGTCGGGCTGGGGTGGGTATGTGCTGAAAGAAAAACTCAAAACTTTGAAGCTGAAACTAAAAACCTGGAACTTGCATCAATATGGTGACATTCAGCTAAATATTAACAGAATTCAGTATGAGATGAATCTGCTGGAAAGGGAAGGTGAGGCAAGATTACTTAGCGATGATGAACTGAAGAGGAGAAAGCAATTGCAGCAGGATTTGGGGGATGCCTCACGGGCTTATGCCTCCACCTTAAGACAAAAGGCGAGAACTAAGTGGATCCAGAAGGTGACTGTAATTCCAGCTTTTTCCATAAGATTGTTAACTGGAAAAGAAGGAAAAATATGATTAGAGGAGTTATGGTTGATGGGTGTTGGCTGACTGACCCGCATAGGGTTAAGGAGGCTATTAGATTATCTTTCATGAAAAGATTTGATGAACCTGTGAGGGGCAGGCCTCAATTGGACGGGGTCAAGTTTAAAGTCATTGATCAACATCAAAACAACTCACTGGTGGCACGGTTCGAGGCGAAGGAAGTGAGAGATGCTGTTTGGGAGTGTCGGAGTGATAAAAGCCCGGGCCTGGATGGGCTGAACTTCAAGTTCATTAAAGAATTCTGGGAGGTCATTCAACCTGAGTTTTTGCGTTTTATGGATGAATTTTATGTTAATGGTCTATTCCCAAAAGGTAGCAATGCCTCATTCTTAGCTTTGATCCCGAAGGTGCATGATCCCAGGGTCTCAATGATTATAGACCTTTTTCTCTTATTGGCTGTATGTATAAGATTGTTGCTAAGGTGTTGTCATTAATGCTAAAGAAGGTCCTGCCATCAATTATTGATGGCTGCCAATCTGCATTCATAGAAGGGAAGTACTTGCTGCAAAGCGTGGTCGTTGCTTCGGAAGTGGTTGATGAAGCGAAGAGAGGTAACAGAAGCTGTCTTGTGTTTAAAGTTGACTATGAGAAAGCGTACGATTCAGTCAGTTGGGAATTTCTTTTTTACATGTTGAAGTGGTTGGGCTATGATCATCAGTGGATCACATGGATTGAGGGCTGTCTTAAATCTGCCTTTGTTTCTATTTTGGTTAATGGGAGCCCTACTGCAGAATCTAACCCACAAAGAGGACTTAGGCAAGGAGACCCCCTTGCTCCATTCTTATTTAACATTGTTGCAAAGGGCCTTTTCGGGTTGCTGCGGGAAGCGCTGGAAAAAAAACAGATTTGAGGCTATAAGGTTGGTCATAAAAAGGTGGATATTAGCATGCTGCAATATGCGGATGATACCATTTTCTTTGGGGCTGCAACGGAGGAAAATGTTAGAACACTTAAGGTCCTTCTCAGAAGCTTTGAGTTAGTGTCGGGTTTGAAGATAAATTTTGCTAAGAGCTGCTTTGGTGCATTTGGGTCAACAGATCAGTGGATATGTGATGCTGCAAGGTACCTGAATTGTCGTAAGCTGCTGCTACTTTTCTCATATCTGGGTGTCCCTATTGGGGCAAATCCTAGACGGAGTGAGGCTTGTGGGTAAATGTGAGAAAAAATTAGCAATGTAGAAGTGTAAATATCTCTCTTTCAGGGGCAAGCTGACTCTTATTAAGTTAGTCCTGAATTCCATCCCCATTTTTCTGTTTTCTTTTTTTAGGGTACCTAAGAAGGTGGTGGACAGATTGGTGACATTACAAAGGAGATTTCTATGGGGTGGCAATGTTGACCAGCAGAAGATTGCATGGATTAGCTGGGATGAGGTGTGCAAACCAAAAGCGAAAGGCGGTTTGGGTGTAAGGGACCTCTCGTCTTTCAACTATGGCTTGCTCGGGAAATGGGGGTGGAACTTGTTCCACTGCCATGAGGAACTGTGGGCTCAAGTCTTGGAATCTAAGTATGGAAGGTGGAGGTTTTTAGATGCCACGACAACATCTGATCATGATTCTATTTGGTGGAGGGACCTATGCAACATTTGCCAGTCCAATGATGTAGAGGGGTGGTTCAATAAGGGTTCTGGAGTGTCGGCTGCGGATCTAGGGTATTGTTCTGGGAAGATGGGTGGATGGAAGACGATGTGCCTTTGAGGAGGAAATTTCCTAGACTCCACCAAATATCCCAACAACAACAACATTTCGTACAGCAAATGGGGTCACGAACACTAGCAGGTTGGAAGTGGAGGTTTGAATGGAGAATGAGCTTTATGGAGGGAGAAGTGGAAACAGCAACCAACTTCATAGATGCAATTCAGGTTTTGTCAATTCGTGCCCAACAAAAGGACCTGTGGATGTGGAAGGGGGATCCGATTGGTAAGTACACGGTGGGCAGTGCTTACAAGATGATATATAGGGCGCTGGATACCCAGGCCATTGTGGAAGTGTACAATGACCTTTGGAAGCTAAATGTCCCGTTTAAAGTCTTATGTTTTGCTTGGAGGCTTTTCAGAGATAGGTTGCCTACTAAGAGGAACCTTATTAGAAGGAATGTAAATATGATTGATGACAACTGCCCTTTTTGTAGCTGTTCTGTTGAAGAAGCCTCACATGTGTTTTTTAGCTGTCCTAAAGTTATGCTGCTTTGGTGGGAGTCATTGGAATGGATTAAGGTGCAACGGGTATCCTCGATCAAGCCTATTGACCATTTCCTCCAGCACTCATACTGCAGCTTTAATGGTCTAATGACTCAAAGGTGGAAGATTTGGTGGCTAGCTTTGACTTGGAGTATTTGGTTCCATCATAACAGGATTGTCTTTCATAATGACAGCTTTAATGATTCTAAACTGCTGGAGGATGCACTTTTATTCTGCTGGTCTTGGCTAGTTAACTTGGATAAAGGATTCAATATTCCTTTCTACCATTGGTCTAGCCATATTAGAGAAGGTTTTTTGTTTGTTAGGGGGGCCTAGCGTCTGTTTTTGGCTTGGATGTGTGTATGTCCTTTGTCTGATCTTTGGCATTTTTTCAGCCGTAGGCATTTATGGTTTTCAGGGGAGGGTTTGTTATGTCTTTTCTCTTTTTTGTCCTAGCTCTTAGCCAGAACTCAGTTGGCTTTGTCTTCTGTGACCTAAGCCACCTTGGTTCTGCTTTTGGTTTTGCTAGGTTGTATACCTTGCAGTACTACTTGTACTGTGTCTTTTTTCTAATATATATATATCTTTGCTGATCAAAAAAAAAAACAGCTTTATCATTCTGTTATGCAACTGCCAACAGATTATAAGTTTCTAACACATTGGATTTTGTCTGTATTACAACAACGTTAAAGCCATATCTCACGTAATGGGATTCACTGTATGGATCAATTAAAGTTATTAGGCACTAGTGCAATTCCTTTTTAATGATTTATTGTAAATTTTTCTTAGGTCTTCCTCTACCTTTGAAAAAAGTATCATAAATGTTAAAGGAGTTACTCGGTAAAATATGTCAATCTGAAACATTCAGGACATTTGCTTTATGTTTTTTCCCTTGATAAATTTACTTATGTTGTTTAGGTTAAGAATTTGAGTTATACACCATTCACCTCCTTTTTAGATGTGCATTTTAAAGATTCTTTCCTCTTTCTTTTACGTATTGATGTTAGATGAGGTTGTAATTTTTATTTTAAAAAGCCATCCTTCTTGAATGCACTAAAGTCTAGTTCTATTTCTTAGCTTCTTATGTTGATATCCTTGGATAAATTCAGAGGTATGGAGATGTGAGCAAGCAAAGACTTGACCGTGCTATACTAACTTTCTTACAGCATCTTAGAAGGTGTTATATTGGTGACCAGGCTGTTTATTCTTCCAAGGTAGGAGACTGGAACCTATTTTGTTTTCAAATTTCAATTATTATTAACAAGTATAAGTCGTTTTATTTTCTAGCTTTTGTTGACTGTAATTGCAGCAGTTATATACCAGGCTATCTGAACTTCTTGGACTCCATGATCATCATCTTCTACTAAATGTTATTGTGGGAAAAATGACTATTAACCTCAAGTACTACACTAAGGTGATAAATTGTGAGCATAAATCTTTTGCATTGATGTTATTATTGATCTCACAGCATGAGAATTTTTGTGTGCAGTGCAAGGAGGTTATTGATCATACCTTAAATCTCTTTCTGGAAATTACATCTGGGTTAGTTTGGTTCCTTCTCATTTTCCTTGGAGTGATATAATTCATTATTTATGTAATTTATATTTTGATTGCTGCATATTTTACTGGGTAAGGACTTTGTTTTTGCAGATACATGTCAGGAAAACTGCTTATTAAATTGGATACTGTTAAACACATAATATCAAATCAGAATGTGAGCTGCCTCTAAACCAATAAGGACAAGATGCATATTTGACCTCCTTGTTGCTTTTGCTTTTGTGCTATATTTTTTTTTTTTTTTTTTTTGACCAGCAAAAATAAGTATATATATATATATGATTAAAATTGTGCATTACAAGAGGTATTGCAAAAGGACTTAGAGAAGTCCGAACAGAACAAAGGAGGTTTCAAACATGAAAACATGGAAGAAACCTGCAAAGTGCTGACATATGACTAAGATATCAAAAAATACAGCAAAGTTCTACCCTCCCCTAATTACAAAAGCCTCCCCCATATTAGAAGACCAGAAATGAAAAGGCAATTGAAAGCCATCCTCCAGATTTCTGAGCCAAGACCAACATAGGAAGAGAGCATCGTCTAATATCTTCTGTCTATTGAACGCAGCTTCCCGGAAAATGATCCTATTCCTGTGACTCCATATAGTCCAAGTCAGTGCTGCCCACCATGTCTGCCATCTCATCGATCTAATACCATTGCTTCCATAGAACGAGTGCTGGGTGAAGTGATCAATAGGATTTGCTGCCATTACGCTTACCACTTTAATCCAGGACATGGTTTCCCACCAAAGTGGTAAGATTCTACTGCATTTGAAAAATAGATGGGATACATCCTCCTCATGACACCTGCAGAATGGGCATAAATTGTCATTGAGTACCACATTTCTTCTATACAAGTTCACCTTAGAAGGTAGCCTATCCCTACACATTCTCCACATAAAACATGCTGCCTTATTGGGGATTTTTAACTTCCACAACTCCTTAAAGATACCCTCTTGAGGATGGCTGTTCCTCTCCCTATCGATGTAGTGATACGCACTTGTCGCTGTGTATAATGTTTGAAATTATATAGTTTGAGAAGAAAAAGAGTGAATCAAGACTCTGAATAGCACGATTTATGTATAATGATTTATTAAAATAGGGGTAGTAGAAATGAGGATGTTAAGGTGGATGTGTAGATATACGAAGATGGATAAGATAAGAAATGAGGATAATCGAAGAAAGGTATCAGTGGTACTGGTATGTGAAAAGATGAGGGAGCATAGATTGAGGTGGTTTGGGCACGTTATGAGACGGCAACTGGATACTTCTGTAAGAACAAAAGTTTGCTACCAAGAGCTCGACACAAAGAGAGGTAGAAGTCGACCGAAACTTACTTGAGGAAAGGTAGTTAAACAATACCTAATAGAGTGGGATATAGATTGGCGGACGGTATGTCTTAGGATGGATTGAAGAAAAGTTATACGCTTGGTGGATAGTTAAACCCATTAGTAGTTCTATTTTCCAGTCATTTCCTTGCTTTAGTTATGTTCCTCTTCTTTTCTCCCTGCTTCCTTTCATTCCTTTTTTCTCTCTTTTGTCTTATTTCCACTTTTTTCTTGCCCCCTCCCTTTCTCTTTCTGTCTCATTTACGATTTATCATTGCGTTTATCTATCACCGACCCCAATTAACTTGGGTTAAAGGTGTTGTTGATGTTGATGATTTATTACAAAAAAAAGAGGGCGAGCTTCACACAACGGTAAAATTGTGCCTTGGTGATTTGTTGGTCATGAATTGGAATCCGGAAACAACCTCTTTGCATATGCAAGGGTAAGGCTGTGAACAATATCCCTCCCCCTTACCTTCGCATAGAGAGGAGCCTTTGGGCAATGGGGTACGTAGATGTATTACAAAAAACAAAATGCATTTCTAAATAGTGCTAGTTCTTATTTATACTAGTACTCGAAATCCTATTCCTATTTATGTAAGGAAACAAACCATGAAATATAATGAAAAAATGGAAGTCACTACTAAGAGATCATCTAACATACCCTAAAATATTAGTTACAATAATTATAAGATATTTATTAACATACTCCCTCAAGCTAAAGCTTACTAAGGATTGAGCTGGTTACTAAAACTAAACACTTAAAAAGCACTAACTCAAGGATGTTGGAGATGTTGGGGAGACAAGCATTGCCGGGAAGATAACTTGGCATGAAAACTGCAGTGATCATCTTCCCTGAGTTGGTTGTAATGTTGGATGGCCAAGGATCGGACTAGAATGATCATTTTTGTAAATCTCTTCGCAACCAATTATCCACAGGAATGTTTATGAAATCATATGCAATGCTTGTAAACTTGAAACATATATACATGACAGGATACAACACTTGGAAGGTTCAAACAGTACAAAAACATAGGAGACTCCAGAAGTTGGAAATAAAATATGGGAATTATATTAGAGGTCAGTGAGTCACGCTCAAATGATTGTTGAAAACATGAGAAGTCACAAAGCAGCAATGATGTGTGATAGTGTCTGGCGTATTGATTGCCAGCAGGAATATAAGTCCTTATTCAGTAGAGAATTCATTATTGGAAGAGCAAATGAACACCCTGAAAAAGCTCAAAGAACTTACCAGGCATGAGTGTTAATATACAACAGAATGCAGTCCGTTGGATGAGAGGGATTAAGGAGGTAGGATGTGTAAGATGATGATATAATAGGCACCTGCAATATATTAGGACATTAGCTCCCTAATTTAGTGATTTTTGTGTTTTAACTGCATAAAAGTATACTACTATTTTAAGTTCTTATCCTGTAAACTAACCTTTTAATATTCATACTAATCATCTATGAAAAAAAACTATGCACTTGTAATTTGATTACACCACTAATATATGGGATTAAATTGCATCAGTTCAATGTTTCATTTTTTTATTTGTATAACCTGAAAAGAGGTTTCAATTCGACTTTTGGCCCCAATTTGACTTTAGAGCCCACCTTTTGTGTGTGTGTAATATGTATATATAAAAGGTGAAATGGTACAAATAAAGGGGATATTAAGATTTTCTCCCGAACAGAGACAAAAGTAACTTCGGATAATGAAATGTGCTTATTGGTACAATAAAATTGTGCTATCCCCCTGTGTATCTTACATGGAAATTGGGTTGAAAATACATTTTTTGCCATGTTTTGTATCCAGTATGAGTTGAGTCTAGGGTTTGAATTGCACAAATTTTAGAAGCCAGATATCGAATCTGTAATATTTTTAAAATGCATTGGCAAAAAGGAACATGTGTAATAGTCAGAGTAATTGACTTGCTATTTTGATTTCTGCATATATGCTTACTTGTTCTTATCAGTAAATTTTTAAGGAAAAAATTTTCTTCTCTTTTCAGAGGGACCAATTCCCTTTTGTAGAAAATTGGGAATGTTTCCGCAGCAGAACAACCCTGTACTATACTATTGGCATGTTGATATTCTTGGAAGACAGCCTACTGAAATTTAAATCTGCAATGGAACCTTTCTTACAGGTTGGTACCTTTTATTTACCACAACAAAGCATGCTTATGCTGGAAATAACAATTTTACTGACCCATAATGGCAACAATTATTCTGACTCATTAATCTTAAGAAATTGTAGTCTTGCACAGTAATTGTAGCGAATCTTAGAATATGGGTTTGGGCCTAACTCAACCCCAAAAGCTAGCTCATAGGGTGAGAGTTTCCTCTCACTTATATACTCCATCTTAGCATTATCTCTAGTTGATGTGGGACTTGGGTTTCTCCCAACACACCCCCTCATGCCCAACACATTTAGGCTTGGTGTGTGGATAATATGGTGGGTGACTTGTTTAATGGATCTAGGATAGACCCTGATACCATTTTAGAATGTAGGTTTGGGCTTCTCAACCTCAAAAGCTACCTCTGTGTAACCTTCTTTTTCTTTTAGCTAAGCTGTAAGTCTAACTATAGTTAGTAGTTACACTGTTGTTAGTTAACTTAACAGTTAGGACAACCGTGAGACAACTGTCACTAACTAACTTAGGTTAGTTCACAGTTACATGACTGTTACTGCTATATAAACTGAAGTGTAATCAGTTTTCAGTTGGGTTGAATTTCCTCCATAACAAAACCTCTTACAATTTCTCTCTTCTCTCTAAATCTTTTATGGTATCACAGAGCTAGGTCGATCCTAAGCTAGTTTTTCATGCCTTCTGCACACAATAGTTCTTTTGGTCGCTCGTCACCTCCTTCTCCTCCTCCTCTGCCACCATCGGTGGTGGATCCTTCTCCTCCAGCTTCGTTCTTACACTCCTTTGCTGAGAAGCTCATGAACTCCAATTATTTTCTTTGGTGCAGTCAAGTGCAATCTGTCATCAAAGGCAACGGTTTAGTTCATTTTCTTACACTCCTTTGCTGAGAAGCTCACGAACTCCAATTATAATTCCTCCAATGTTTGCGACAATCGCTGATTGTGATGCTGTCAGTGTCATCGAAGTATCTCAATTGGGAAAAGCAGGATCAACTTCTGCTTTCATGGCTACAATCGACAATTTCTGGTGCTGTTCTACCTCGTCTCGTTGGGTGCAACAATGTTGGCATCTGGGAGAAGCTTCACTCGTATTTCCATTTGATTGCTCGTGCATTGGTCACGGATTATCTTCTTCATAATCAGGCATTGGTGGATTCGCTCATCTCTATCGGAGATTCAGTTTCAGAAAGTGAACATGTCGATATTATTCTTGAAGGTTTGCCAACAGAATATGAATCCACAGTGACTTTTGTCTATAATAAGTCAAAGCCTGTGTCTGTTTATAATGTTGAATCACTACTCGTTGCTCATGAATCACGAATTGACAAATTTCATAAGCAATCTCTAGGCACTGTCAATATTGTTGAGGGAAACCCTAATTCTAACCCCAATTCGAGTTTTTCCCAATTGCCCAATGCTGGGAACAATTGTGATCCTCAGGCGCATCTAACTCATGCTTCTAATGGTGCTAACAATCAGACTGATGCTTACAATAGTGCTAAATGCTAATCACTACAACACTACAGGCAGAGGTAGTGGTCAGAACTTCTCTCGCGGAGGCAGTGGTTGAAGCCGTGGCCGTGGTGGTGGGGTTTGTGGCAAATATGCTAATTTCAGTGTCAGGTCTGCTACAAATTTGGGCATGAGGCCTCTTTCTGCGGTATGATGACAATTATGTTTCCTCTCAATCTGAGAGAAAAAGTTAGTAAGAGAGACACTGGGTGGGTGAGAGTCCAAAATAGAAACAGGTACAGAGTGAACAACTCTGCATTTGGGTTTGGGCAGCAACATGCCATCTTTGCGAATCATCAAAGAGGAGACATAAGGAGGAGAAACTGGAGGGATGTAGAAGATGTCACATCCTTCTACTTTACACGTTTCCCTGAAGATATTGGGGAAAAGGAATTATGGCTAGAATTCAAGAAATGGGGTGAAGTTAGGGAAGTTTACATTGCAAAACATAGGAATAAGAGTGGTCGTAGATACGGATTTGTTCGCTTCAAAAGGGTCGATAACATTGGCCTACTGGAGCGCCAACTTGATAGTCTGGTCATCGAGGGTTTGAAACTACATGCAAACCTCCCCAAACACGGTAGGTACAGGCAGACGACTATAGCAGATGGAGTGGGGTACTGCCACAATCAGGGACTGGATGGTGAAAAGCTTAAAGGAAAAGAAAAAGTAGGCGCGTGGCAGAGCACAGCACAAGGATAAAACTCTGCCCCAACGTGATTCCTCTTCCTATATCCAGCCTCAGAGAGTTTCCTATGCCTGAGCGGTCACTTGGAATAATAATGCCCCGGCAAAGAGATGGACTCAGGCGCAGGCGCGGACGATGCAATCTCATTCGACCATCCAATTAACTGTCCCAATGGAGAAAAGAAAATGGTTTAGTGATGCCTGGGTTGGTCGTTTCAGGAAGTTGACGGTGTTCGACAAACTAGAGGAAGAATTCTTGTGGGACGGGGGAGAAGACATCAAACCCAAATATTTGGGAAATGATATGGTGCTTCTCTCGGGGCTTAGTGAAGAAAAAGCAGAGGAGTTGAGCAGGGGAACAATTGTTGGTGACCTGTCCATGTTCCATTCTCTGGAAAAGTGGAGTCCATTGTTGAGGTTGGGATACAGGTTGGTGTGGGTCCTGTGCTGGGGTATTCCACTTCATGCATGGGACATGGAGAATATCACCAAACTTGTGGCAGGAGTGGGTGAAGTAGTGGACGTGGACGACAATACAGATGACCTTCAACGTCTGGATAGAGTACGGGTTCTCCTTAAAACACCGTGGCCTCCTTTGATTAATCATAAGGTGACAGCAACCATCAATGGTATAGACTATAGCATTTTTATTGCTGAGGAGATGGGACACCGTGATTGCAGATGCAACTGTAGTTCCAACAGATCGTTCTCCGACGAGATAACGTCAGATGACAGCAGCTCAGAGTTACGCGAGCTATCAGAGGAGATGTCGGTGGTGGCGGAAACTCCGACGACAGCTTTGGCGGTGGACGGGGAGGGAGAAGAACATCACGATACCGCTGGGTAAAAGCCCCCCTAGCTGTGCGCAGAAGACCGAGACACTACTCATGTGTAGCGGAAATCAGACCTTGGAACGACAACAGCAGGTCCTTGTTAGTAGGGCTGCAGATACGGAAGCGTGGGAGCAGGATATAGCAGTGGAAAAGAAAGCTTTGGCTATGGTGTTTGTGAGAAAGGGGAAAGCTCTGTTTCAGCTTTCTGTGAGATGGAGGAAGGCAGTAGCCAAAATGAACCAAGAAGGAAAGGAGGGGACAAAGCACATCGAACTTGACTTGTTCTTTGTTCAAGAAAAGGTCATTGGGAAACATCTTCAAGTGGTTCATGTTCCTGCTGCTGATCAAAGAGAAAACATTCTCACTAAGGCTCTCACACCCTCAAAGCTTTACTGCTAATAGGTCCAAGCTCAGAGTGGTTGAAAAGCATTCTGCCAACCCCTCTTGAGCTTGTAGGGGGTATTAATGTTAGATACATGGGGAACTTGAAGAGAATCAAAATGTTGAGGATCTGAATATTGGATAAGTTTTAACTTTTACATGCCATTCAATTGAAGGCATATATAATTCTTAGATGGATAAGAGTTTATTCTTTGATTCTTTGCATTGCATAAACATCATTCATTGGCTTGCATTCATGGTTTTACAAAAGAAATATGTTCTATGAAAAATATTTAAAGTATTCATGATTGCATTGAGAAAACCAAAGTGTTCAAAGCTTGTTTTGGAAGAAATAATTTCGTACTGCTTTAATCCATTACCAGTTAATGGAGAGAATCTATTACTTAAGCTTTGAAGAACACATTAATCGATTACAACTATATAGTCATCGATCACTCTTCACAAATCACAGTTGAAGTCTTCCTGTGATAATCGATTATGATATGGTGGTAATCGATTACTTAACTTGTTTTTGAAACATGACTTCTTGTAATAATCGATTACATAGTGAATTAATCGATTACATTGCTCATGAATCTTTTCCAGAAAGATTCAAGAACACTTTAATCTATTACAGAAGAATAGTAATCGATTACTTGGCGTGTTTTGGAAAACAAGACTTTCTGTGTTAATTAATTACATGGCGGTTTAATCGATTACTTTGCTCATATATCTTTTCCAGAAAGCTGAAGAACATTTTAATCGATTGAATTTGGTTTTAATCGATTACATTGACGATTTAATCGATTACATTCAGTTACAACAGTCTGTTATAAATAACTGTTGAGTATTTTCAAAAGCCTTCTGAAAGTGAGAAAGGATATTTGAGTTCTGAAACTCTTGTTCCACAAATTCTAAATCTTCATTGTGCATTGAAGGATTTCTTCTTGGGCAAGATATCAAAAGAAGTGTTTGGAGAAGAAGTTCTGAAACTTGTTTTCAAACCTGATTGTAAACCATATTCATTCATATTTATTGGATCATCAGGTTGTCTCTCTCCATTAACTTTGATTGCAAATTTGTTTCTGGTTGTTTGTAACTATTACAAAAGTGTCTTAAAGCTTTTTTAGAGTAAAGTTCTCTAAGGGGAAGAGAAGAGAAGCGAAGGGTTTTCTCTTTGTCTTAGTCACTAGGATTCTAAAAGAGTTTTAGATTTTTGATCTTAATATAAAGTTGATTAAGGGTGATTGTTGTAAGTTTGTAAGAACTGAATTTTGTGAATAGTGGAACTCTAATCAAGTTTTGGTTAGAAGAAACTGGATGTAACTTCTCTTGTTGAGAGGTGAACAAGTTCTTGTGTTGATTACTTTCTTTAATCTCTTCTGATCATCTTAATCTGTGATTCTATTGGTGAAATCTCATTACTCAACAAGTGAAGGTTTTAGTAATTGTATTCTTGAACTGAGCGGTTTGATTGTTTGAAACATTCTTGGTTTAATTGTGATAAAGATCCTATTACTCTGATTCTTAAAGAATATTTAAAATGCCAAGTTTAAACCAATTCACCCCTTCTCTTGGTTATTGTGTGTGTTCATATTGTTTTCAATTAGAGTATACTTGGTGTAACCTTCTTTTATTTTAGCTAAGCTGTAAGTGTTGTTAGTTAGCTTAACAGTTAGGACAGCTGAGTGACAGATGTCACTAACTAATTCAGGTTACCTGGCAGTTACATAACTGTAGCTACTATATAAACTGAAGTGTAATCAGTTTTCAGTTGGGGTTGAATTTCCTCAATAACAAAATCTCTTGCAATTCTCTTCTCTCTAAATCTTTTAGCAAACATGTACTTGAAAAGTAGAATTATTTTGGTGGCCTTTAAATATAAATAGCTACTGAGTGCATACTGACTCGAGCAATTCCCCAAATTTTCTCTTTAATTTCCTTTCTCGTCAATCTCTTAACTAATCTGTTGTGATTCTATGTCTGTTTTGATTTTCCATACATTAGAAAAAATGCAATGTTGAATTTTGGAACATATAGATTTTCTTTTGATATTTAAATCTTCTTTTGAGTTTTCTTTAAGTTGAGCCAACTGGTTAAATTAAATCTCTTGGAAAGATATTCTTCTGATTTCAATAGTTATAATTTTTAGTTTTCTTTTTATCTTGCACAAGACATTGTTGACATCTGTGGACAAATAAAGCTCAAAACACATATACTAGTTTACCCTTTTAAGCATTAGTTATTTGCAATCAACTATTTCTAATTCAATTAAATCCTTGAAATCAATGTTGTCTGGTTAGTATTTTTATCCATAGTTTATTAGTTGGTTGAGAAGGTTATGTCTTCATGAGCTTCTTTTGTGACAAGTGATGCTTGTCATACTCCATTACATTGTGCCTAACAAGTTATGCAGTGTACAACAGTGTTGTCAATTTATTAATGACTATTGATATGTCCTATTGATTAATTTACAGTCTAATTGATTATTTTTTGTTTTTTAAATTGTAAGGTTTTTGTTAGATTGGAATCAACACCTGAAGCATTGTTCCAATCAGATGCTGTAAAATATGCATTCATTGGGTTGATGCGGGACCTTCGAGGAATAGCAATGGCTACTAATAGGTTGGCACTGATTAAAACTTCAGAAACTTTGTTTTGTTTACAGAGGCCCTGTTATGTTGTTTTCAGTGCTAATTTATTTTGATTGTTCTTAATTGCTTGTTGACAGCCGTAGAACATATGGGTTCCTTTTTGATTGGCTTTATCCTGCACACATGCCCCTTCTTTTGAAAGGAATTACTCATTATGCTCATATTGCAGAGGTTTGCTTAATCCTTTCCTTTTAAAACAAATTTTGGGGTGATCACAAAATTGCGATACACTTGAATGAATAATTGTATTTTCTTAATTTGACTGTAATTTTCATAGTTGTTGCATCATTTAATCGTACTGCTATATGACTAGATATACTCTATGGTAGTGAATCTTTAAGTGAATAACAAGAAAGTAGTAGAAATGAGCATGTTAAGATGAATGTGTGGCTACCCAAGGAAAGACATCTTATAATGTGAATTTGGGCCTAACTTAACCCCAAAAGCTAGCTCATAGGGTGAGGGTTGTCCCTCACTTATATATTTTATCTTGGCCTTATCTCTAATCAATGTGGGACTTGGGTTTTCCCCAACACACCCTTCACGCTCAACTTTTGGGCTTGGTGCGTGGATAATATGGTGGGTGGTCTGTATAATGGATCTAGGATAAGCTCTGATACCATTTTATAATGTGGGTTTGGGGCTAACTCAATCCTCAAAACTAGCTCATAGGGTGAGGGTTGTCTGTCTCTTGTATATTTTATCTTGGCCTTATCTTTAGTCATGTGGGACTTGGATTTTCCCAACATAGATATGATGATATATGGTTATATATGAGGAGATATTGGTGTGACCCATATTGAGGAAAAGATGATGGAGAAAGTGTTATGGTGGTTTGATCACATGCAAAGGTCATGGGAGGCATTGGTGAGACTTAGAGTATATCAAATGAGCTTTTGTCCTTTGAAAAGGGGTAGAGTGGACATTTGGAGAATTTGAAGGGTCTCTTGATTAATAATATCAATGAGAATTTGGTTTTTAATCAAGCCCAATGATGTTATATTATCTTTGTAGCTGACTTTACTTCAACATCAACAACACCTTCAACCCAAGCTAATTGGGGTCAGTGGTAAATGAACTCAATGATAGATACAAGGAGGTTGAAGAAAAAAAGGTAAAATCAAAGAAGGGAAAGAAAGAAGGGGGTATTGAAGAGGAAAAAAACTAAAAAAGAACCATCTGAAATATAGAGATAACAATGGATCTAACCCTAAACCAAGCTACTAGTTTTTCTCCATTCTATCCTAAGACACACTGTCCGCCAATCTATATCCCACTCCATTAAGTTATGTTTAACAACTTTTTCCTAGGTAAGTTTCGGTATACCTCTACATCTCTTTGTATCGAGCTCTTGGTAACAAATTTTTGTTCTTATGGGAGCATCCAAGGGGTCATCTTATTACGTGTCCAAACCACCTTAACCTATGTTCTCTCATCTTTTCACTCACCGGTACTATTGCTACCTTTTGTCGAATATCTTCATTTCTTATCTTATTCATCTTCTTATAACCACACATCTATCTTAACATCCTCATTTCTACTATCCCTATTTTATACTCATGTTGCCAATGTGCTAGCCAACATTCAGTTTCATATAGTATTGCAGGTCTTATAGTTGTTCTATAGAATTTTCCTTTTAGCTTAAAGGGAATTTTGCAGTCACGCAACAACCCAGATGCACTCTGCCATTTCATTCATCCTGCTCTGATTCTATGATTTACATTCTCATCAATCTCTCCACCTTTTTGCAGAATTGATCTCAGGTTTCTAAAAACATCTTTCTTGGGTACTTCTTGACCAAGTAAATGCACGGGGTCTTGATCATCATTTCTTACCACTGAAAACTGACATTGCATATACCCAATCTTGTTCCGGTTTAACGTGGGTCCTTTAAGACTTCAAAGTTCTTCTCCATAATTCAAGTTTTCTATTAACACTGTCTTTGGTCACATCAATAAGCACAATATCATCCGCAAAATGCATATACCACGACAATTCTTCTTGAATATCTTTTTTTAGTTCATCCATTACTAAGGCAAAAAGATAAGGACTAAGAGCTGAACCTTGGTGTACACCTACCGTGATAAAAAAAAATAACTTGATGTTCCGTTACCATCTTTCACACACGTGATAGCCCCATCATACATATCCTTGATTGCATTTACATACTTTAATGGTAAGTTTTTCTTCTCAAGACTCCACCATAAAACTTTTTTTGAGAACCTATCGTATGCTTTCTCAAGATCTATGAACACCATATAGGTAAGTCTTTCTTCTTTTCTCGATACCTTTTCATTAATTGTCGCATCAAGAAAATGGCTTACATGGTACATATTCCTAGCATAAATCAAAATGGATTTATAGAAACCTCAGTCTCTCTCTTCAAGCAATATTCAATACCTCTTTTCCACAACTTTATAGTATGGCTCATAAGCTTAATGTCTCTATAGTTAGAACAATTTTGGATATCTCCCTTGTTTTTGTCAATAGGCACAGGCGTACTTTTTCTCCAAGCATTAGACATCTTATTTGTTTGAAGAATCTTATTAAAAAAATTGGTTAGCCATTTTATTGCAATATCCCCTAGGCCTCTCCACACTTCAATAGGGACGTTATCGGGTCCCAAAGTTTTATTATTTTTCATTCTCTTTAAAGTCTCTTTAATTTCATGTGTATTAATTCTACGCAAAAATCTTTTATTTAGATCATCATACGCGTCCTTCAAGTCCACCTCTCTTTTATCGCCATCCCCATTAAAAAGTTTGTTAAAGTAGTTCATCCATCTTCCATTTACATCTTCATCTCTTACCAAAAGTTTTTTTATTTTTATCCTTGATGTATCTAGCTTGGGTGAGGTCTTTACTTTTCTTATCCCTCATTTTTGCAAGTTTATATATATCTTTTTCACCATCCTTGCTCCCAAGATTTTTATTCAAATCGGTGAAAACCTTGCATCTAGCTTCCCGCACTGCTTTCTTTGCATTTTTTCTCGCTAATTTAAACTTATGCAAGTTCTCATCATTGGGACTTTTATGCAAAGATCTAAAGCATTCCTTCTTCTGTTTAATTGTCTCTTGCACCTCTCCATTCCACCACCATGTTTTCTTTGTAAGAAATTTGTTTCCTTTGCTTTCTTCCAACACCTTTATTAGGGAAAACCCAAGTCCCACAACAGTTAGAGATAGCGCCAAGATAGAGCATAAAAGTGGGGGACAACTTTCACCCGTTGAGCTAGCTTTTGGGGTTGAGTTAGGTCCAAACCCACATTCTAAGATGGTATTAGAGCTTATCTTAGATCCATTAACGGGTCACCCACCATATTATTCACGCACCAAGCCCAAAAAGTGCTGGGTGTGAGGGGGTGTATTGGGGAAAATCCAAGTCCCACATCGGCTAGAGATAGTGCCAAGATAGAGTATATAAGTGGGGGGGATAACTCTCACCCCTTGAGCTAGCTTTTGGGGTTGAGTTAGGTCCAAACCCACATTCTAAGATATTGTAATATGAATTATTCATTCATTCATATTGAAACCCAAAGGGTTTATTATATATATAGATTACAAACTCAAATACTCTAGAATATTCCACACTCCCCCTCAAGTTGGGAGATATATATTAATCATTCCCAACTTGCTAATCTAATCCTCAAAGGTGGGCTTGTGTAATCCTTTGGTAAGAATATCCGTCATCTACTCTTTGGTAAGACAAACATACACTACCATCCTCCAATTTTTCTTTGATAAAATGACGATCAACCTCCACATGTTTAGCTCTGTCATGTTGAACTGGATTTTGAGCAATACTGACAGCAGCCTTATTATCACAATACAATCTACAGTTAGGGAATAAGAGATCTTTAATTCGTCAAAAAGTCTTCTTAAGCAGATTCCTTCACAAATACCATGGGATAGAGCTCGAAATTCTGCTTCTGCATTGCTTCTGGCAACAACTGTTTGTTTCTTACTTCTTCAGTTCACAAGATTTCTCCATACATAGGTACAATATCCTGAAGTGGATCTTCGGTCCATTGCTGAGCCAGCCCAATCTGTATCTGTATAGATTTCAATCATCCTCTTGTGTCCCATGTGAAAGAACATTCCCCGATTGGGGGTGTTTTTGAGGTACTTGAGGATTCTATAAACTGCATTAAGGTGTTTTTCCTTACGAGAATGCTTGAATTGACTAACCATGCTAACCGCAAATGCAATATCAGGCCGAGTGTGAGATAAGTAGATCACCTTCCCCACCAACCTCTGGTATTGCTCTTTGTCAACTTTTTTTCCATCTTCAATTCCCAATTTAATATTAAGATCAACTGGAGTCTCTGCTGGCTTGCACCCAAGCATGCCTGTTTCTTGCAACAGGTCTAGAATATATTTCTTCTAAATTAAAATAAATTTCTGCCCTACTACGAGCAATCTCCATACCAAGGAAATATTTGAGAACTCCAAGATCCTTCAGTTCAAACTGGTCAGCTAAACACTACTTCAAAGAGCTTATCTCCTCACAATCATTTCTTGTGACAATTATGTCATCAATATAAACAATGAGAACAACAATTTTGCCACCGTCAGAGTGTTTATAAAATAGAGTGTAATCAGTCTGAGTTTGGAGGAATCCTCTTCCCTTCACAACTTGAGAACTTCGCAACACAATTTAACTCAGATGTAAGTTTGCTGATATAGATAAGGTTACAAGTAAGAGAGGGAACAAGTCGAGTTCAAAGTAATATGTTTAGAAAGTTTAATGAATCCCTTTCCAACAATAGTAGAGAAGTTGTCATCAGCTGTTCTTATTCGTGACAGTTGATAGTAAGGGGTATAAGAACAAAACAAGGCTGCATTACCTATCATATGATCAGAAGCCCCTGAATCGAGGATCCAACAATTACTACGATTAACATGAAAATAAACTAGAGATGAGAGAGAGTGGTAGACAGAGTGGTAGAGAGAGAAACAATGGGGGGGTGAGTGAGAGATATCAGGAGAGGCAATACAACAGCTATCATGCCGGGAAAAGGTTCAATCAACACTATGCGGTGCCGATGGCAGCACGGTGAAGGGTAACAACGCAAAATAATTGGAGGGACGTTGTAGACGTAACCTCCTTTTATTTTACTCGTTTTCTAGATGATATGGGGGAAAAGGAACTACGGTTTGAGTTTAAGAAGTGGGGGGATGTCAGGGAAATTTTCATCGCATAGAATAAGAACAGAAATGCCAGAAGATTTGGTTTTGTTCGCTTCAAAGGTGTAGAAGACATTTTGAAATTGGAATGGCAGTTGGACAATCTGATTATAGGCGACCTAAAACTGCATGCAAACATTCCAAGGCACGAAAGGGATGAGAGAATCACAGAGAACAATATAACAAGAAGGTGCTGTCCAGGAACAGGACATTAGGAGTTAAGTTCGATGAGAAAGAAAAGGCCACTGTGATGGGGGGTCATTCTTAGAATGTGGGTTTGGGTCTAACCCAACCCCAAAGCTAGCTTATAGGATGAGGATTGCTTCCACTTATATATTCTATCTTTTCACTATCTCTAGTTGATGTGAGACTTGGATTTTTTTCCAATACACTCCCTAATGCCCAACACTTTGGGCTTAGTGCGTGAATAATATGGTGGGTGACCTGTTTAATCGATTTAGAATAGGCTCTGATACCATCTTAGAATGTGGATTTGAGTCTAACTCAACCCAAAAGCTAGCTCATAGAGTGAGGGTTGCCCCTCACTTATATTCTATTTTTGCACTATCTCTAGTTGATGTGGGACTTGGATATTTCCCGATAGTCATGGGATTACTGTTCATATTAAAAGAACTAACCGAGCCTCTTTGATGTGTTACTTTTTCGAGAGACCGTCCAATTTCAAGTTAAAACTGTTACACAGATCCAACTACCTGGTCTTGAAGGGAATAAGTCACTCAACTTTTGTAACAATAACTTTCTTTATGTTCCTCATTCCCTCTTAATAAACAAATGCTTGGCTAATTTTACCACTTTGAAAAGAAGGTATTAAGTAATTCATGCCTATAGAGCTCTTGTACTAGTTTCAATGTTATATTTTCAGTTTCCATACCATTGAGTACAGAATTAAATGCTGAAACAGGCATGCTAATGTTCACACTGGAGGGATGTTTAATTTCAATAACATGATGCAGGTAACAACTCCATTACTGAAATTCATGGCAGAACTAGTGCTGAACAAATCCCAGCGCTTGCATTTTGATTCTTCTTGTCCTAATGGGATACTGCTTTTCCGAGAAGTTAGTAAATTGATTGTTGCTTATGGATCAAGAATTTTACCCCTT
The DNA here is from genome assembly GCA_007407185.1 of Glycine tomentella. Taxonomy (NCBI): domain Eukaryota; kingdom Viridiplantae; phylum Streptophyta; class Magnoliopsida; order Fabales; family Fabaceae; genus Glycine; species Glycine tomentella. Next base: position 187,825 of record PYAF01004859.1, on the reverse strand, counting down.
CCTAATAAAGCAGACTTGTACACATCCAAATACAAGGGGATATCAATTTGTTTGATAATTCTTACTCGAGGTAAGCCTATATTATGACACATTACTAGAGCTCTCTGTTTATCTTATTCTACTGTTGACATGAATATTAGTGTAGTGAGTCTTACTCCATGAGTCATTGTAATCTTTTTCTTTTATTGAGTTAGTCACTAACCTTTTGGTTAGTTAAGTGACAGCTGTAGTCCACTAGTGAATTAGGATAGTATCACCTATATATATAGAGAATAGTTACGGTGTAACAGTGTGTGTAAAAATCATTTCAGAATAATGAGAAACTCATTTTTCATTCTCTCAAAATCTATTAAGGATTTAGTGGAAGGCACTGCTCTACTAGGAGCATGAAGTCATTTATGTTTGGATCTAGGTAACATTTTGTCAGTAGATCTAAACAACAAATGATAAATACATTTTTGGTGTCACTACCTTCCAACTTGCTTTTCACTACTATCCTATTATCTTTTTCTCTCCTTTTAGTAATTTTTGTCACAATTTATGTGCAATTTTGTTTCAGCAGTATGGAATTTATACCAAACATATGTGGATCCAATCACGATCTTCTAATAAGAACAAGAAATCTTTTTCGCAATCAATCCTTTTGTCCCATTCTTCAATAATCAGAAAGATCCTTTTCAATCAAGTTTGAATTTTTTCGTTTGTCTGAATTGTAAAAGTTAATATAAGTGAAAGGATGAATTCTCAGTATGTTTTTATTTATAGTAGAGGTTGGTTTTGCAATAATTGATTACTTCATTAACACTTACAGTTATTTATAATGTTATGTATTTTATCTGTTTATCCCTTTTTTGGTCTTTGTAGCAAAAAATAATTCAGTAAGCATGTTATGTAATAGTATCATATATGTATTTACATTTCCATTGGATTTATTGTGGTTATTTTCCTTTTTGTGGCAGCACTAACTGGGAACTTTGTCAACTTTGGTATTTTTGAACTTTATGGTGATAGAGCACTTGTTGATGCTCTTGATATCACCGTAAAGATAACATTATCAATTCCTTTGGCTGATATATTTGCATTTCGGAAGGTATTACTCTACCTTATGCTATGTTCTTTAATGTGTTGGTTAACAATAGATAGCGCTTTCCTCTGTTTTGTCCAAGTTGTGTTGTAAATTGCAATATCTCTATTTTGTCCCTGGTAGGGCACGACTTTCGTTATTCCGGGCTCTAGATACCATGTTAAAATAGGAGAAAACAGAGGAAAATTGAGTGAAAATCATGTGTCTGAGTACACAAAGGATGCGTGTTTGTATAGGACAATTACATTAATTGTACATAAATAGAGGATATTCTGTTTCCTCTTATTTTTAGTATGTGAGTGCAGCAGTTATTCAACTGTTAGCACTATGTAGTTATAGAGTGTTAGTTCTTATTGGAAAAAACTCAAGTCCCACATTAGCTAGAGATAAGGCCAAGATAGAATGAGTTGGGGGCAACCCTCACCCTATGAACTAGCTTTTGGGGTTGAGTTAGGCCCATACCCACATTCTAGGAGGTCTGTTTCGACAGCTATTTCAACAATTTTGTCTATATAAACCCACCATGTTATCCATGCACCAAGCCCAAAAGTGCTTATAAACTCTAATTAATAATAGAAACAGAATATTAATTCTGATTTTCAACAGTATGCTTGTTTTCTTAAAGTGATATGAAGTCATTTGCATAAAAGTGTTTGATCCTTTTTTTCATGTGTTTTGTTTGTGCCTTTTGTCTTGTTAACATAAGATGGGCCAGACCTGATGTTTAGAATTTTGTTTCTGAAATATAGCTAAAAGAACTGAATTTTAATGGCGGCTGAGTTTGATTAAAAAAGGAAACAATCATTGTTAGGGCTGACCCTGATGTTGTGTCCTGTTCACAGCATACTGTAGCTATAGCTTCTGATGAGTTTGAAAATAGCTAAATTACAAGCTTTTTTTTTTCGTTTGGTATATTTTCCAGGTCGCAGCAGCTTACTTTCCATTCTTGGAGTCTCTCTTCATTAGTCATCTGTCATTTGTTTTGAGTTTGGATAAAACTACATTTATGCTTGTTGTAGGATATCTTGAATCAGGCCTAAAAGACAGTGAGAAAATATCATCACAGGTTTGTAATAGCTTGGCACATTTTTTAGTTATGATAATTCAATTAATGTTATTACTGGTATTAAATACAAATTTTTATTCATAAGCTAAATATCAACTTTATATGCTCAAGAATCGAGAACGAAGTGTGTAGCTACTTACTCTAACTTTCCCTTTGTGTATGTAGTGTGCTTGTGCTATTGACAATTTGGCTACATTTTATTTCACCCATGTTACTGTTGGTGAGTCAGATACCTCACCTGCTGCTCTTAATGTAGCTGGACTCCTTTCTGATTGTGCTGAGCTTTTCTCTAGAGTAAGTTTGTAATTAGCTTACCGTAAGGTTTATTTTTCATCTCGTTATAGCTTGAACTAATGTGGCTTACTCTACAAAAGAGTTCTTAACAGAACTGAAGAAGAAGATGAGATAAAGAGATAAAGAACTCTTAGAATCAGAAAATGTTATTATGATCGGGCAACTGATTTCTGTTACAAAGAGAAGTATATATAGAGTCTTAGAACAGTTAGTTATTACTAACTAACCTTCTAACAAACTCTTCTGACACTTGACTAAGAACTAACTTGGTAACTGTCATAGTTAAGTGAGTGTGCAGTTGAATACTGCACCTCCCTTTCTACTACTCTAATACCCCCCTTCGAACTCAAGGTGGTTGAGTCTTTGAAACAGACTCAATCACATTGAGTTTGGTCCTCAGAAAACTGAACCTAGTAGGAGATAGGGGTTTAATCAAAGCATCTGCCCATTGGTCAATGGCAGGAATATGATGTTCAATAAGCTGTTTACTCAAAAAAATTTCCCTAATAAAAAAGATATCTATCTCCATATGCTTCGTTCTGGCATGGAGAACCAGATTATAAGCTATGGCCACAGCACTTTGATTGTCACAAAATATGATGTGAGTGCAAAAGGGAACTTGGAGTTCAGTCAACAACAGAGTTTGAATCCAAGATATTTCAGTAGTGGTCTGAGCTAGACTGTGGTATTCTGCCTCTGGGCTAGACCTAGCAACCACTTGCTGTATGCAGGACCACCAGGAGATGAGATTTGAGCCAAAATAGATTGCAGCACCCGAAGTGGGTATTCTATCATCAATATCTGAAGCCCAATCTGCATCACAGAGAGCCCTCAGAGTGTAGGGCTGGCCTGAGGCACCAGGCTTTAGATGCAGACCATGAAGAACAATGCCCTTTAAGTACCTTAAACTTCTCTTGACTGCAATCCAGTGAGATTCTGATGGATTAGTCATAAACTGACAGACTTTATTTACTGAGAAACTGATCACTGGTCTGGTAATAGTCAAGTATTGAAGAGCCCCAACCACAGATCTGTAGAGAGTTAGATCAGAGAAAGGTTCTGACTTCTGAGTCTTATTTAGCTTGCAACTAGAAGCCATAGGGGAAGGCAATGGATTGAGCGTCTGTCATACTTGTTTTCTGCAATAAATCTCTGATATATTTGCTTTGAGTAAGCAGAATAGATTTATCAGCCAGAGTCTTCACCTCTAAAAACAAAAAAAAACTACGTACCCCATTGCCCGTAGGCTCCATGCTATGCGCAAGTAAGGGGGAGTGATATTGTACACAGCCTTACCCTTGCATATGCAAAGAGACTGTTTCCAGATTCAAATCCATGACCAACAAGTCACCAAGACACAACTTTACCGCTGTGTCAGGGCTCGCCCTCAAAAAAAATAAAATAAAGGAATAGAAGTGTCAGTAATTATAATGTCATCAACATACACAAGGAGATATACAGTGTGCGATTTGGTCTTGTAAATGAATAAAGAGGGATCACATTCACTTGCCACAAACCCAAACTGAAGTAAGGTAGTCTGAAGCCTTTCAAACCATTGCCTGGGAGCCTGCTTGAGGCCATAAAGAGTTCTATTTAGTTTGCATACCAGAGAAGAATTAGTGTCTTGGAATCGTGATGGTTGAGACATACAGTCTCATTGAGAAATTCATTTAGAAAAGCATTGTTGACATCTATTTGATAGAGTGAGAGTGAGTGAGAGAGAAATTTTAGAGAGAAAATTGATATCATTTCATTCTGAGAAGCTAGTTACAGAGTTAGTTACCAAGAGGTATATATAGACCTCTGAACCTCTGAACTAAGCACTCAGAATTAACCATATGGAGGGAGATTCTGTTAATAGAAGCTAACAGCCTAACACCAGTCGGGTGCTGTTTGCAAAAGCCAACAGCCCTTACAAACTGTATTCACAGTTATACAGACATATTACAAAACTATTTTCAGTTATACAAACATATACTCTAATACCCCCCCTCAAACTCAAGGGGAAGAGTTTTCAGAGGAAAAACACTTCACATTGAGTTTACCCCTGAGAACTTCAAATCTTGCTGAAGAAAGAGGCTTCGTCAGCACATTTGCCCACTGATCTAGAGCTGGGATGTGCAAAATTGAAAGCTGCTTGGCCAGAAATTTTTCTCTAATGAAGAAGACATCAATTTCCATATGTTCGTACAACTGTGGAACACAGGATTTTGAGCAATGGATACAGCACTCTGGTTGTCACAATAAAGAACAGGAGTAGTGAAGGGAACTTGCATTTCAGTTAGTAGAGCATGAATCCTTGTCAACTCAGTAGAAGTTTGAGCCAAACTATGATACTCAGCTTCAGTGCTGGACCTTGTTACTGTTGCTTCAGCAAGATTCACCACGATTCTCCAATAACCAGTAAATCACACTCACACAAATACTGAATATTACTTTTATTACTAATGGGACAGAATTACAGAGTGTATGCTAACAAGAGGCATACCTCTTCACAAGGGAATTTCCCGTTTTACAAATATTATGCTCACCCCCTTTCAACCCAAAATCCTTCTACTATTTATACCCCCTAATTAATAACAGAAATACTACACCCTTTCTAATGACAGAACTACCCCTTATTTGTTTTCTGTCTGCCAGAATACACCCGCCATATGGGTGGGCGGGTGTTATTCGTAACAATACCTCCGCCCTCAACAACAACCTTGTCCTCAAGGTTGAATGATGGAAACTGGTTTTGAATATTGTATAGAGCTTCCCATGATGCTTCCGCAGCAGGTTTCCCAACCCACTGCACCAAAACCTGCTGCACCAGTTCACCTTGGACATTCATAGTACGACGATCTAAAATTTCTTGAGGGTAGACATCTCCTTCCACTTCTACGTTGTTGGGAAGAACAGGATCCACTGAATGATTACCAATCGCTCTTTTAAGCTGAGATACATGAAACACCGGATGCATTCGTGCCTCTGGTGGTAGCCGCAGTTGAAAGGCTACTGACCCTATTTGCTTGGTCACCTAAAAAGGACCATAGTACCTGGCTGCTAGCTTAGAATATAGCTTACCTCGTAAAGTCCCTTGAATATGAGGATGAATTTTAAGATATACCCAGTCATCCACTGCAATTGGGGAAACACTGCGGCGTTTATTTGCCTTTCTTGACATATGATCCTGTGCCCTCCTCAAATGAAATTTAAGTTGATGCAAAGCTTCGTCACGGCTAAGAAGGTTCTGTTCTACTGATTCAATCAAGGTCTCTCCTGGAATGTATCGTAACAGGGATCGAGGAGGACAACCATACACCATTTCGAATGGTGTGGTGGACGCCGCAGACTGAAAACTGGTGTTATACCAATATTCTGCCCAATGAAGGAAATTCCCCCATTCCTTTGGTTGCTCACAGCAAAAACAACGAAGATATGTTTCCAAAGTTCGGTTAAGTACGTGTTTGCCCATCCGATTGAGGATGATATGCCGTACTAAATTTCAAGTTGGTACCCTGTACACGGAATATCGCTCGCCAAAAATTACTCACAAATGTTGGATCACGGTCACTGACTATGGAGACAGGAACACCGTGAAGCCGCACAATCTCCCGTACAAATACCTCAGCAATTGTCCACGCTGTATACGGGTGTTTAATTATTACAAAATATGCGTACTTGCTTAGACGATCCACAACTACCAATATCGTATCCTGACGTCGAAACTTTGGCAGTCCTGAAATGAAATCCATACTCAGCTCCTCCCCAATAGCGTTTGGGATAGGAAGAGGCTGGAGCAAACCCGCAGGTGATGTTGCCAAGTACTTATTCCGTTGACATACAGGGCATGCCGCAACAAAATCGGTAACTGTTTTTTTATTCCTACCCAAAACAGTGACTGATCCATTCGATGATAGGTGCGATAAACCCCTGAATGTCCCCCGACTGGAGACGCATGGAATTCCTGCAGAAACTTCTGTATCCAGGTGGACGAAGCTGACAGAACCAGTCTGCCTTTATAGAATAAACGTCCATTTTCAAGTGTGTATGCTGGTCTGGATGCAGGATCTGATTCTAAATCAGCAATCAACCTTTGTAACGCAGGATCATTTTTGACTTCCTCATCAATCAGCTGGATATCCAGCCACATGGGATGGGATAGAACATTAAGTTCTGGAATAGATTCTTCTTCCCTGCATGAAAGTGCATCTGCTACCTTACTGTTGGCGCCCAGCTTATATAAGATTTGAAAATCATACCCTAACAATTTAGCCAACCAGTTCTGTTGGTCATGGGTCGTGATACGCTGTTCCAATAAAAATTTGAGGCTGCGTTGATCCATATACACCGTAAAACGACGACCCAAGAGATACGGACGCCAGTGCTGAATGGGCAATACCAGCGCCATCAATTCTTTTTCATATATAGACTTTGACAAAGTCGAAGGACTCAACCTTTTACTGAAGAATGCTATAGGATGTTTATTCTGCAACAGTACTGCGCCAATTCCCCTGCCTAACGCATCACATTCAATTTCAAAAGGTAAATTGAAATCAGGTAAGGCCAGCACCGGTGCTTTTGTCATGGCGTTTTTCAAGGTCTCGAATGCCACTCGTGCTTCCTCATGCCACCGAAAGTTACCTTTTTTCCAGTAAATCTGTTATAGGTTTGGCCTTCTTCCCATAATCTCTTATGAACCTTCGGTAATACCCTGTGAGACCTAAAAATCCATGAAGCCCTTTTAGCGTCTTAGGTATAGGCCATTGAGTCATGCATTCTAACTTCGTCGGATCTACAGCCACGCCTGCAGCAGAAATGTAATGACCCAAATATACAATGTTTAATTGACCGAATAAGCATTTCTTACGATTGGCAAAAAATTGATGTTGGCATAGAACACCCAGAATGGTTTCTACATGCTGCAAGTGATCTTCCCATGTCTTGTTGTAAATCAAAATGTCATCAAAAAAGACAAGTACGAATTTACGCAAGAATGGTTGTAAGGTGTTATTCATGACACATTGGAATGTTGCAGGAGCATTGGTAAGGCCACATGGCATGACCAGATATTCAAAGTGCCCCTGATGTGTTCGGAAAGCCGTTTTGGGTATGTCAGTCTCTGCCATCCTTATTTGATTATATCCCCGATTTGAGGTCAATCTTCGAAAAAAATATAGCACCGTGTAACTCATCCAATAACTCTTCAATTACCGGTATGGGAAACTTGTCTGGTATCGTGGCTTTATTTAAAGCTCTGTAATCGACACAAAGGCGCCAACTTCCGTCCTTCTTTACTAGAATTACCGGGCTCGAATATGGACTATTACTCGGTCGAACTACTCCTGACTTCAGCAATTCGGACACCTTCTTTTCAATTTCATTACAGTGTTTCAAGACTAGTTGCAGTACTTGAGAATTGGGATGACCCTGCCATAGAGAGCTAGTACTAGTACATGAATTTAGAATGAACTTTTCAGACTTATTACATGAAGGCACAGAAGACTGTTCAACAGTTGAAATACTAGCAAGAGCAGTAGCAGACACAGGATGGTGAAGCTTTATGTTGGAGAAGATGTATAGATCATCAGAACCAACATTGCCTTGGAGCAAGACCTCATTGGTTACTTGAGATTTAACAGCACAAACAATAGGATGAAACTCAAAAAAGACACTATTATCTTTAGCAAACTGGCTGACTTATAAGATTTTTAGTGATATGAGGCACATGCAATAGATGAAGAGACAAAGAGACTTTAATTTTATAGGGAGAGATAAAAGAGGAAGATCCAGAGGAAGAAATAGGCAAATCTTGACCATTGCCAATGAAAATTTGATCAGGTCCTTCAAAAGGCTCAATTTGTTGAATGTTTTGAGACTCTCCAGTTACATGAAAAGAAGAACCTGAATCTGGAATCCAATTGTGGTTTGTGGAAGTGGACTGATTAGGGACATTAGTTAACATAGCACTGGGATTGAGATTACTTCCAGAATTAGCAGACTTGTAATTGGTATTGGTCCAGACATTTGAGGGACGAGAATCACCATAATATTGCCCAGAATTAGGGTTAGAATTACTCTGACCAGAAGCACCATTGTACTGATTCTGAGGCCCATAATTCTGTGAGGTAGCATCATGAAGGACTAAAGAGGAATTTGGCTGATAATTCACATCAAAGCGAAAATGGCAAACAGAAGCAGTGTGCCCATACTTGTAACACACCTGACATTGGAAATTAGCAAAGCAACTGACACCACAACCACGGCCACCAGCGCCACCGCTGGCACCACCACGACAACCACCAATGCAGTTAAAACCTCCACTGCTAGAACCGCCTCGAAAATTGGAGAAGCTTTCTGGATCCTGTTTGTTTGACACCTGAGTGAGATTGATTGAGGGTGAATCAAAGGAAGATTGCTTGAACTTATTCAAGCATGATTTATGAGCCAATAAAAGCGCCTCTACTTGATCAATACGCTGAGGTTCAAATTTTCTTTAAATGATCGCAATAAGCAGATTATAATCCGGTGAAAGACCTTCAAGAATAAAATCAATATGCTCTTGATTCATAATCGGGCTTCCAACGGAAGCAAGAGAATCAGAAATTGCTTGAATCTGTGACAGAAATTCACGAATTGATTTGCCTGCAATTGTCGTAGCACGAAGCTGAGTGTGAAGTTGATGAGCTGTGGCTATTGTTTGCTTGTGGAAAATAATTGTGAATGCGTTCCCAAACCTCATAGGAGTGGGTGCATCCTAGAACTCACGATAAAATTGACAGAGAGAGTCGATTGAAGCCATGTGAGGAGCACTTGATCCTGTTGCTCCCAACCGTAAAAAGATGGATTCTCAATACCTGGCGTCACAATCATCTTCAGAGGGGAAGTGGAGCGGAATCTGGGGATTCGTATGAATCACTGAAGTCAATGGGACTTGATAACTGGTTCGACTTGTTGTCGCTAGAGAAGAAAAATTGAATCATCAAGCTTGTGAGAAATTGAATTCGGAAACGAAGAAGCAGAAAGCAACGCATTTTTTTGTGACGCTGTTGATGATTGTCACCAAGCTCTAGATACCATAAAGGAGTTCTTAGCAGAACTGAAGAAGATGAGATAAAGAGAAAGAGAGAGAACTTTTAGAATCAGAAAATGTTATTATGATTGGGCAGCTGATTTCTGTTACAAAGAGGGAAGTATATATAGAGTTCTAGAACAGTTAGTTATAACCCTTCTAACAAACTCTTAACTAATCCTGACACTTAACTAAGAACTAACTTGGTAATTGTCATTGTTAAGTGGGTGTGCAGTTGAATACTGCACCTCCCTTTCTACTACTCTAATACTTTATTGGTATTTTGTCTGATTTAAGCATGTCTTAATCTTTTAATTTCCTTAAAAATTCTCCTTAGATATTGAGAACCCTATTTGAAGTTGTTATATTTGAGGACCGTGGCAATCATTGGACTCTTAGCCGAGCAATTCTGAGCATGATACTAATCAGTGAAGAGGTGATTACTTGACTATCCCTTTGTTATTATGATTCACTTTAATGTTCTGTGTTCATACTGTTTAAGAATCTATAGACTCAAATGCTTGTTTATGCTAATCAGAACACATAATCTGCCGGTAGTGTTCTGACATGATTGTTTCAAAACTAGGTGCTTGAGGACATATTAGAGCATTTGGCCTGTTTGTAATTTAGCATCAGTATGCAAGATACCCAATTTTTTTGGCTTGTTGGTATTTTAGCATTGGTATTTGGTTTGCAAGATACTCAATTTTCTTGGATGTTTGAACAGGACATGACAATGCATGCATTTTATATGATGGCATTCTATTCAACTCTTGAAATATATTCGCGTATTTTGGCAGTTTTCAAATAAGGTTTTTGATCGTGTTGGAAGAATTACCACTAGGAAGCATAAGCTTAATGATCAAAAGATTTTACATTATTGGGTTGGAGTTCACATCAATGAAACTTCCTTTGTTTATATAGAAGTAAGAATATTGTTAGATAAGAAGGGAAAAATAGAAAAGCATGTGTGGGCTACACAAGTAATCTGAAGGGGAAAAGGAGAGCAAAACTTCCCGTACAAAACTACAGAACAAACACCTTGATAGTTCACATCAATGATCATAAAGGGAACCACCACAAATGTCACAAAACCTTCATAGGAAACTTTCTCTACTAAACACCTGCAGCATTAGTGATACACTGATACAAAATTGGGTAATGCAAAATTAGTTATTGTGTTTAGCTAAGTTCAATGTATCTTTGGAAGTAGTTCTCTGAAAATAGTAGACTAGTAGTTATTTATTATTATAAATAGGTCACCCTGCTGAGTGTTAAAATCTTTGTTTCTCTCTTCTCACAGTATATGAGCATTCTTCTTGCTTTTCCTTTCACCATATAAGTCTTGTAATTTCTTCAATATAAAAAAGCATATTGACTTGCTAATTTTTCTTGCAGATGTTCACAAATGTCAAGGCTCAAATTTTGGCTTCTTGTGTGAGTCCAAAACTGTCTACGGACTTATTGTTGTCCGGCATATCTTGTTATGTAATTTAGCAGTATAATGGGATTCCCTCTATGGGTATTCTTGGCATGCCTTGTGTTAATATGGGTGTAAATATAAATTGATCTCTTGCTATACTATAACCATTATTACCATAGGATATTTAATAAATTATGTAGTAACCCATACTGGAACAAATAATTTCTGAGTATAACTTTAAACTTAATGAAAAAATTGTATACATTACATTATGTAGTCTAAACAGAATAATTACTTACAAAAATCTATGATAACTAACAATCTGCCTTATGGCAAAAATATTTAAAATATTTTAATTACAACAAACTGTGCCTTCACCTTATTATAAAATTGAGCAACCAGTTGGTAAACACTTTGAGTACATTCATCAACGAGAGAAACTAATCCTCTATTAGGAATCTTGTAATTATGTAATGTGTTGTGTAAATATTGAAATATTGTAATTATGTAATATGTTGTGCCAATATTGAAATTAGAGATTAGAGTTGTCATTAACTTGGTCCACCATAATGGCCATAGGGGCTTTTAGCCCACCTAATGAGGGCCCCTAAAAAAGTCTCCAACCCACAAAGCCCCACTTAATATGGCACTAGAGCCAGGGCTTAAGGAGTCTAGGTCACAAGTCATACTATTTGTTCACCCTTGAGCAGAACTTTTTTGGTCAGCCGAGGTCGAGGATATTTTCGACCAACTTCAGCAAAGACCATTTTGGTTGACCTCACCCTCGAAATTATGCTTGTTTCCCTATCTAGAATACCTTGTATTTTAAATATTTGGTTCTGTCTTTCTTACCTTAATATTTGTTAACGTCACCCTTGAGAGATATGAAGTTTAAAGATTACAAAACAAAAGCAAACAAACGTTCAAGAGGTTACTAAAGTTAGGCTGTTAACCAGTCTTGTATTGTCTATACTGGTGGCTTTTTTAGATATTTAACTCGCAAAAGAAGAATTTCAAGTTTTAAAATCTGAATTTTTCCTTGAATTGTTTTGCAGCCACCAGACCAACACCAGCGGCTTTCTTTGTGCTTTGCCAAGCTTATGACAGATGTGACGCTCAGCTTGGATGGAAAGAACAGGGAAAAATTCGCTCAGAACCTGACCAAATTCAAGTCTGAGTTTTGTACCAAATAACTGGCAGAATGACTTTGGCCAGCCCAGAAACCATATCATATCTGCTGCTTTGCTCTTCCTTATAATATTTAGGTTCCTGTACATTGTTTAACATGATTCGTTTTGTTCTTTTGGGAAGGGGATTGGATTTTTTTCTTTTATCAAGTCAGTGGTGGGGGATTTTTTTGATGAAAGGTCTGCTGGCATATATTGGCATACCTTTAATAGAAAAGCAGGGTGAGAATATAGCAATTCCTAGTCGAACAGGTATTTTGAGATGAATGGGGCTTAGGTGCCCTGGATGAAACTATTTATCTTTCCCCATTTAAACTAGCTGAAAATTTGCTGAATTGGAAGGGGATTTGTAAATTGTAGGTACTCTATTCAAATGCTACTAGAGCTTACAATATATCATATAATGTGTTAATCCCTCATTATTGTCTTTGCAGTACTATTATCTCCGTTTGTTTGTGTTTTAGTTTTTTTTTTTTTGAAAGGAAGAAAGGAAGGTGTTTTAGTCTTTTTTTTCTTTCCAAAATATTGATATTATACAAATTCAAAGCATGATTAATATTTTCTTCACCTATACCATATTTAATAATTGCTCTAATATTTTATTACAAATAATGATACAAATGTGTTTTAGTCTTTTAATGTGTTTTAACTTTAAACATCGATAGATATGAGAGGTAGTTCATTTTAGTCTCCTAATTTAATTATCTGAGTAAATAAATTATGAAATTTGAAAATTACCTTTAAAAGTTATTTATGATATTCTAAAGTAATTTAAGATACAAATAAATAATATATGTATTAATAATGTAATGTTTTATATAACTTAAGTATCATTTTTATAATAACTATTGTGCATTTCAAATTAATTGATTGATTTTTAAGATTTTTAAAAAAACGATAATTAGTTTAGTGGAACAAGTTTATTTAAGATATATTTACTCTATTTCTCAGTTTCTATAAATGCATAACAGTATTTATTTGGATGTAAAACTAGAATGAAAGTTATAGGGCTTGTTCGATTTAGTTTTCATTTTTTGATTTAAAAATTTGTTTCATTTTGCAATATCTATCAAATTTTAAAAGTTGTTTTCAAAAGTTTAACAAAGCAAAAAACAAAACAACTTAGGGGTGTTTTCTGTTTTTCGTATTTTTCCTGTTATGTGCATTAGTTCTTCTCCCTGTTTTCCTAATCTGGCAGCTACTATTAATGTGTTGTGAGAGTTTGATAGAAAGAAATTTTGTTTTCGAAATATTATATAATTATTACCATCAGTCTAACTGTATAAGGAATTATATTTGTATTTTTTAAATTTTTTTATTATAATAAATCATGAATAGTCCTTTGTACTTTATTTGTAACCTTTCCTCACTCTTGTATTTTTCTAAGAAGTCCTTCATTCCATACTTATCTTTAAGTTTTTCGATTTTGCAAATCAAATATATGGAGTTATGCTTCCTACACCATTTATTTTTCTTATACACCCAGCAAAAAATTGGAATTCCAAAAATGTCCTTCATTGTTTTGGTTAAATCCGATACACCATACACCACTCTTAGCTTTTGTGTTTTTTTTTGGCGTTTTCATTTATGCTTTTGTGCTGCGTTTTGTTGTCTCCGATTGGTGGTGTTGTTATTGTGGTGGTGGAGTTGATCGTGAGTGGCGGTGGTAGCGGTTTTGGGTCGTCGGAAAATTGTCGGAGGATGGTACCACCTTGCATTTTGAGAGTTGAGTCAGGTGCATGCATCATTCTGAGCTTAAATGATTTGAATTGTGGAAAAAGTGGATGATTAGTTTGCTGAGTGTGTCTTGAAATGATTGATTATTGAGAACGATTGTGGTTGTTATTGTTGTTTTCTTTCTAATTGTTGTTATCTAGTGCTTGTTGATTTTGTATTATAAACTCACTATTGCAATTTTTTTACCGTGTGACTGGTACATGTGATGATTGCGAACTTTTGTTCGTGGGAGCATATGAGCAGCAGTAGGTGACCTTGGAGGGAGATCTTTTTTGTTGGAGCCGGCAAGTCGATGTGATAACGTTGGAATTCATTTTGGGAGAGAGTTGAGTTTTGTTATTAACTTTTTAATTGGGATGTAAACCCCAAGCTTATATATAAATATATATATATATATATATATTAAAAGCTAAATGATGTCCTGATATGTGAATGATATGTAATGGTTTAAAATATACATACATATGTATTTATTTATGTATTTGTACGTTGTTTGATAAGGGTATTATCGTGAAAAATTCACTCTCATTTTCATAATCAAATTAATGGAATCTTAATTAAAATTTGAAATTACACGTTTAGAGTTATTGATATCGTAGCAACGAGGCAGGTAGGTACACATTCAATCTATACAGTTTACCTCCAATATTTCAGATTGAGTGTAGAAATTGTTTGGTTAAAAATGTTGATTCTTATTTATACCATTTCCTGGCTAATTCATTTGCTGAATTTGTATTATACAAAAATGAATAATAATCCTTTCTGGAATGAAAAGATAATTGAATTCTCTATGGATGCAGAGAGGGTCAAAGACTCTTTAGATCTAGAGATTGTTGAAGACTCTATGGATGCTGAGAGAGTTGAAGACTCTTTAGATTTAGATAGAGTGAAGACTTTATGGATGTGGAGTGGGTCGAAGACTCTTTAGATTCAGAGATAGTTGAAAACTCCATGGATGCTGAGAGAGTTGGAGACTCTTTAGTTTTAGAAGACTTTTGGATGTTGAGAGAGTTGAAGACTTTTTAGATTTAGATAGAGTTGAAGACTCTTTGGATGATTGCTAATATTACCTATGTCTTTTAGATCAAAGAGGGAAGAAAAGGAAATGCATAAAGTATTTAGAGTCATGTTAAATATTTATCTTCCATTTTAGTATCATCTTTGTTTTGTTGTAATGGTTGAACACTTTATTAGTGTGTTTTATTTTTGGTGTGGAAGGGAATTATGTTACTTATCTAATTTTGATTCATCCCATACTAGTTGATTCATTATTTGTAATATTATTTTTATATATATAGATATGTCATCAAGTGGTGTTGATCCTCCTGGACCCCCGTCACATGACAATATATCATCTGATACTTGTCAGTGGGAAGAAAAAGCGACATGTGGTTAACCTACTACCACCTAGAGATAGTCTGCCATCATCAACCTCATCCCCGTCTACTGTATCTATGCCAATTAGATCTTCGGATGTTGTACCTATACCATATCCACCTCCGACTAAAGGTAGACCATATCCATCTGCAATTAATGCACGTGGACCATCCACGGTACCTACATCCACACCATCCCTATCCCTGGCAGTAGCGAACATGCCTATTGATGAAGATGTTCCAAATTTGGCCATGGAAGACCTGATAGTATGTAGGTGTCCTAGAGACAATCTATTTCATCAGATGAACACCTCTTGCTATTTAGTATTCATAGTTAATAAATTTGAGCAAACTTTATCTTTATCATATTTATGTCTCGCCTATATTTTATAGTAATATGCGTTTAAAGATAAAGGCCCTAGGAATAGAACAGGTGTTCTCTCGAGGATCAATGATAGGGATCAGGATTGTGAGGACTCGAGGACACTAAATGTCTATTACCTTAAATGAGTTCCTAGTCTTAAATCACCAAGAAAAGGCATTGGTGATCTAAAAAAGGACTAGTACGATATCTTCTACTTGTATATAGATACAAGGTAGGGACCTCATGGAATGCAGGCATGGTGATGCCTTAGCTAATGTCGTGGGTGGATCTGTTGGAGAACAGATGACGTTGAACTGACCTGCCAAGAGACTCCACAAGGATTCTTTAAAGTATCATTCAATTTGTAAAGTCTCTCATCGTTTGGTAGTGCGGATCATCCTAGACTTGAGGATGTCATCGAACACTATGTCTTAGGGTTATACTTTGACTGTATAAATCTATTCGCCCGAAAATGGGGAGAATAATGTATTCTTGGGTATTACTTGAACACATGAATGAAGACAGACATGCCAAAAAGACTCATAGTGTAACGACCTAAATTTCTACTTATTCTAGTTAATTTTATTAGTACTTAAAGATAACTTTTATAAGAAGCGTATATTAGTAAAAATTTTAAAACGTAAAATTTTCAAAAGATTTGTTACTCATATACATAACCAATGTCTTTGATACAAAAGTTTATATAATACGAGTACACTACTTTCTCAAAAGTCCAGCGTAGTACATAACTTCTTTTATATATCTTCACTACTCCAAGGCTTCATAGAACTTGTCCATCATTGCCATCTAAAAAAATGAAACAAATCGGGTGAGAAATAAATTTCTCAGTAGGCAAAGCTAAATCCTGACCCTATTAGTAGGTTAGTAAAATCAGTCAAATAATCAAACACATACACAAGCAATATGCAAACTATATGAATGCATGAGATGAACTATCCCAGGGCAAATGGCTCCCACATATCGTACTGTATGTGGTCACGCTGAGCGTGGTCGCTGCTATAGTCTTACGCAAACATGCATGAATTTTGCCATATATCCTTGCCCATGGGTACTACATATCGTATTGTATGTAGCATTAGATTCTGTTTCCCCAAAGCCTCGTACTGGACTTGGAACATGGAAACATGAATCCACCTATCTTAATCACATCAATCATCCATATGAAAAATCAAATGCATAAGCAAAACACAGATCATATCATCATATATATCATAAGTATGGTTACACCACCATATCTTATCCAATAAGCTTTTATAAGTATGG
>PYAF01004859.1:144067-165911 GCA_007407185.1 Glycine tomentella | reverse complement strand
ACTTAGCAAGTCATCATCATCTTCATTGATGGTGGAGGTGAGACACATGTTAGCTTCTTCATTTTCTGTGGAAGAATCTGAAGTTGTTGACTCATTATCTTCCCAAGCTATGTATGCTCTTTTTGCTTTTCCTTCCCTTTTCATCTTGCTTTCTCCTTGTTGCTTCCTCAAGTAGATTGAGCACTCAGATTTGATATGGTCTGGCTTGCCACACTCAAAGCATGTGAAATTATTGTCAATCTTCTTGATGAGGTTGTTGTTGATGTTGCTATTTTTGCTGCCTTTGTTGAACTTTTTATTCTTGTTTTTCTTCAGAAATTTGCTGAACTTTCTGACCACCAAGTTCACATTATCTTCATCATCCTCTTCACTTGTTTCCTCTTCCTTTTCAGCTTTCAAAATTGCAGCTTTCAAGGCTATGCTTCTTGTTTTCTTTTCTGCATCTTCACAAGATGTTAATTGAGACATTTCTAGTTCATATTCAAGAAGCTTACCAAATAGTGCAGCCATAGACATCTTTGATAGATCCTTGGACTCCTTGATTGCTGTAACTTTTGGTTGCCAAGGTCTTGTCAAACACTTCATATCTTGATGTTTAATTCTTCAGTGTCAAAGACCTTTCCAAGACCCAATAGATGATTTACAATATGAGTAAATCTGGTCTGCAGCTGAGAAATGCTTTCATTGGTGTTCATCTTGAACATTTCATACTCATGGATCAAAGCATGCTTCCTTGATCTTCTAACTTCCTCAGTTCCTTCATGAGTAATTTCCAGCATCTCCCACATTTCTTTTGCACTGTTACATCTCATAGTCCTGAAAAATTCATCAGAGGAAAGTGCAGAGGTGATCATATTTTTAGCTTTAAAATCATATTGTGCAGCCTTTTGTTCAGCCTCAGTCATCTCATACCATTCTTTGGGAATCAATTCATTTGCCACAGTTTTCTTTGGAATAAAAGGACCTTTCACTATTGCATTCCATGCTCCTGGGTCATTTGATTGAATAAAGATCTTCATTCTATTTTTTCAAAAACTGAAATGTTCTCCTTCAAACATAGGAGGTCTGTTTAAAGAGGCACCCTCCTTAAAGGTTATTTGTGAAGTATTTATATTTCTTTTTGAAAAGAAAAAGTGATCTTGAGCAACTTTCAAGAACCAACTCTTGATGCTAATTGAAAATGATAGGAACACTTCAAAACAACCAAGAGGGGGGCTGAATTGGTTGAACCTTGATAAATTAAAATTTTCAAATCAGAGTTTTCACAGGATCTTTATCACTTTAAAAACATTTTTGAAACCAAAAACCTTGTATTCAATCAAATTCCTCTGTCAAGAAATCAATAAGCAATTTAAAACTTTCTGTGCAATGTAACTTGATTCACAACCAAAGTAATTTAGAGATGAAGAGAAAGGAATAAAGATCAGCCACAAATTTTATACTGGTTCACTTCAAACACTATGAAGCTAAATCCAGTTCTTCCACTCAACACTAGAATAGAGTTCCACTATTGCAAATAATATTCTAACAAGATGTTACAAGCCTCTCTTTATCAACCCTAGATAAAGTTCAGAAGTCTAAAACACTATTAGACCTTTAGAGACCAAACCCAAAACTGAGAACACTACTCAGCAACCCTTAGAGAAACACTATCTCTAATCTTCATATAAGAACCCAATTTACAATAAGCTAATCTTTACAGAAATCAATTAAAAGATTTACACCTTCAAAGAATAAAGAAAGATTTCACCTGATAATCCAAAAAACATATGCATGTGAATGATTCAACAGGTTGAAAGAAAGATTATAGACTCAATGCATCCCTTTCCTTATGCTTTGAACCTTAATGATGCTTCACTTCTTTAAGACCAAAAACCCATACGAATTTGTGAAGCTAAAATGCTTTTAGTAACCCAGAAATACACTAAAGAAAGCTTAGGAGTGTTTGTGATTGCTCAGATTTCAAAATTCTCAAGTTCATAAAACACAGAGCAAGAAGTTCTATTTATAACAGCTTTCTAACTGAAAATAATCGATTAAACACTCTCTTGTAATCGATTATTTCACATTTGTAATCGATTATTCCAAGAATGTAATCAATTAAAGTGCTCATGATATGTTCTGGGTTTGAGCTATGAATAATATAATCGATTATTCCGTGAAGTAATCGATTAAGACAGACAGTCATGTTTTTCCAAATGCACTGAGTAATCGATTACAAAATTTGGTAATCGATTAAGACAGACAATCCTATATTCTCATATGTACTATGTAATCGATTAAAACGATATGTAATCGATTAAATCAGCAGAACATGTAATCCATAGGCATAGATGTAATCGATTACGAACTTATGTAATCGATTAAGACAGTCAGTAAGATTTTTCCATTTTAGCCTATGTAATCGATTAATTCGATATGTAATTGATTACAATGTTCTTGATTTGTTTTCCAGAAGGCACGAAGAACAAAATAATCGATGCCATCAATGTTGTAATCGATTAATGTAGGAAAACATCATTTTTCCAAAAACTTTGCTTTTTAAATGCCTTACTTGTTAATTGCTTTTATTTAGACCTTCAATCTAACAATCCTAGACGAATGATTATGCATGATATGCTCTTGGATTATCAGATTACACAACTTCCCTTTTTACATGAATCAAATTGATCTTCATAGCTTCTTTGGCATTTTTCCAATGAGGCATGTTGAAAGCACAAAACACCAAAGCTTGTTCCTTGTTCATTTATGCATAGCTCCTCTTGAATCAATATCGGTGTTTGGTTGCAGTTGAGGGACCAAAGTATAAGGGACACCTTTATGGTTCTGGAGATCTTGCTCATAGTTATAAATGTGGACATGATAGGTTCATGCAACATATGCAAGGATCTTTTAGCACGCTCAAGATTCAGTGGAGATTAATCGACTAAGGGAGGAGCTTCGTCAATCAAAGGAGGAGATGCGTGTATTTTAGTCAGTTGTACTTTAGTTCCTGCCTCCTGAAGTGCGGAACATTATTCATCAACAACAACCTGACCAGTAGCAGCCGAACCAACAACAACAAAAAGACAATGACCAACCACATGACCAGTAGCAACAACACAATGACTAACAACAACACAATGTCTAGCAAAGGCACTCTGCCGATGACTATTTTGATTACTAACTTAGCAACACAAAATTACTATTGACATATTAGACATTGTGCTTTTATTTTAGATTTATTTTGAATTCAAGTCAATTTGTTTTAACATTTGTTTTGGATTTATGAATTTGAGTATTTCATTAATTATATGTATATGTTAATTTTAATATTGATGTTAAATAATACAAATGAAAGAATATATTCGTAAATAACCGATGTTAAATTAAAAAAAATTAAATATATAATTATTGAAAAAATGTTACCGACGGATTTTTCCATAACAAAATCCATCAGTAATTTTTCACGGATGAATTTTCGACGGATATTTCCCTCGAAAATTACAAG
The DNA here is from genome assembly GCA_007407185.1 of Glycine tomentella. Lineage (NCBI taxonomy): Eukaryota > Viridiplantae > Streptophyta > Magnoliopsida > Fabales > Fabaceae > Glycine > Glycine tomentella. The sequence continues at coordinate 162,421 of PYAF01004859.1, read as the reverse complement.
TGGATCCATCCATGGGAAATCACCGATGGATTTTTTCATCTGAAATGACCGATGGATCCATCCGTGGGAAATTACTGACAAAATATTCGTGGGTAATTTCCGACATAACCTATCGACGAATATTTCTGTCGGACATTACTGACAGACAACAAAATTTCGTCGGTTAAAATTTCTTATGAGCATTTTACCGAAGGATTTGGGTCCGTCGGAAATTTTGAGTTACCAACGGATTTTTGTCGTCCCCCGAACTGAGGGTTCGATCAGTAGAGGGGACGACTTTCCCTCCCCGAAAGAAGAATAGCCCCGCTCTCTAGCCGACGGATCCCGTGGATCATATACTAGGAGGGAACGTGTCACATTAGAGGTGAACGATTAGAGATGTCCGATAATTACCACGATGAGGCTGGTCCATACCTGTTTATTGGGGCTCATTTCCCAACAAATAAAATAAAAAGAGTAACTGCAATGATTGAAATAAAGATTTATACTGTAAAATCTAAAGTAACTTATTCAAAATCCTATCTCATCCATGTTCGTCCACTACAATTTCATTCTTCAAATTTTTTGGCCAGTTTATACATATTTTGGCTAAACAGAGATGTGACACATATCCCACGTTCCAATTTTTTAGGAACTGCTCCTAGATCATGGGGTTCTTCCAAAACTCACATACAAACTGTTCAAATGTTGCTTACATAACTCTCTTTTGGCTATGTTTCTAGCTTGATTCATCCAACTAACTTGAAATATTTTGACTGGTAACAAATGTCCCCCTAGATCTTGACAATGATTGGTCAAATCAAGGGTTAAGATACATTCATTTTAATTTTTTACTCTTCTTTGCAACTGACTTCTTAGTTATCATCTTTAGCCGTTAAATCTGCATGGGTCTTGTCACTTTAAATAACTCCATTTTTATTATTGTTGAACCATCCGATTTACCCTAACTTTGTTTTCTTCCTCTTTTACTTCTAGTAATCTTCATCCTGATTTCACCATGTCCACCACTAATAGTTCTAGATGGTTCTGATGATGAATCATTGTCTTCAAAATCAAAATCATCTTCTAGATTCTTTAACAATCAAGAACAAACTAATGCCCCTAGTGGTTTCATTAATCCCCTTAAGGCCTCTGAAGGACACTATTATCTCTGTCCTTGCACAGGTGAAGTTATAGATTCTGCCACCTTTCTTGATCACTACCTCCATCATGTGTCTATTTGATTCCCATAACTTCTTGGTTTGGGATAAGCTAAATCTCTACCAACCTGGGCATTTGGCCTAGGTGTTCTGATCCTTATTGTAGGTGGCTCAAAAGGGTGACTATAACAAATAATGGAAGCTGATTGGAAACAAGGGGGTATCTTTGACACTACTAGAAAATATGCTTTTAGTATTGCCATTTTAACATTGATTTTATCAAAGCCGATGTTAAAAAAATTGCGGTTACATATTAGTAAATAAATTGAGCTCGTGAACATCGGTTTTTCAAAAACTGATGTTGTGTGTCTATGTTAACATTGGTTTTTATAAAAATCCATGTTGTTTGATGCTTGTGAACATCGTTTTTTCAAAAACCAATATTGTATGTCTATGCTAACATCAATTTTTATAAAAATCAATGTTGTTTGATGCTTGATTTCTTAAATTAAAATTGAATAGACAGTAAGGCAAAGTCAAACACTCACAACACAAGAATGGGTGAGTGATTGAGTGAATCCCCATTCCACACTTTAATCAATCAACCATTTTTTTCAAAACAAAACCCTAGCCTGGGTTTGATCCATTGATCATGGTAGACGAGAACCCTTCTCCTTCAACAGCATCTGTTGCTATTACTCCTCTTGATTCGAGCGTGATCTCCCTAGTGAACCACCTTCAGCATATCTTCGCCCACGTGAGAAGCCAATCCATCATTGATCTCTTCCAAGTTGCCATCATCAACAACCATAACAGTGGCAAGTTCAGTGTCCTCGAAGCCCTCGTCAGTCAAGACTTCCTCCCAGATCCTCTAGCTTGTCCAGATCAAGCACAATCCTGACAATGACAAGTACACGAGTTCTTCCTCCTCCTTGGTTTGAAGTTTAGGTTATTCTTTTATTCTTTTTAAACGATTTTTTCCCTCAGCTCCACAAGAGCATTTCAGTTTCAAGATGTGTTCTCACTGGAAAATGAAGATCCTAATGATGTGACAAAGTTTTATTATACATTAGATTCTGGAGAATGAGCCTAGAAAGAGCCTACTAGAGTTTTGTCAGTTTCTACTCCTTTTGAGGTAAGCACATGTGCTAATCAAACCTATAGGCAATAGCTCTCTTCTTATAGTTTGAATTGTTATGGTATTTATTGCACATTGTTCTAGAATTGATAAGCTTATCACATTTTTTATTATACATAATGCTCTTAGTGGTATCTAAAGATTTGATTTATTTTGATTTTTGAGTGTGTCAATGCTTCCTGGTCCATCAACCCTAGTTAATAAAATACAATACCAAGATAATTCCTTTCATTTATGAAATTCATAGGTTAAACTATCAAAAGAAACCATTCTAGCTCAATGTAAGAAAGATTAATTTATGAAGGATGGATTCTATATGATGCTGGCTATCGGGATGAAGCGCTAGCTAGGACTGACAGGTCAATTACAATTCAGAGATCATTGAAGCCTATTTTGTAAAAGCATGTGTTAGCAAATACAAGTATGGATCCCGAATCTAAAGGAAGTACTTATAAGTCTTATTGTTTGTCTAGTCATTTTATTATCTTCTGTAATATTTTTTGGGCACTAAATAACTAAGGGAATATTTATGTAGATTGTGGTTAGCTTGATCTTGCAAAAGCATGATATCAGAATGCCCTTGCAATTAGGCACAAGAGCTCATTAAGGTCTAGCATGGGTTTATCATCAGAAAAATCAACGAAAAGATGAATATGATGAGATTACCAAGCTAATCGAGAAGGCAAAGAGTGTTAGGAATTTTACCACGGCAAGCGTACCGTTCTATCGCTGTAAGTTTCAAATTTATAAAAGTTCGTCTCCATAGGGATTTGGGTTTACGTTGGTTGATTAAAATTAACAGTTTAGTAGTTATATACAGATGATAAAAAGCGAAGATTCATTTGTTGTTTTTGTTGGTTTTTCTAGATATTCAAAAGACCTTAGGACTAGGAGAGCAAGCTAGAAATATAAACAATTTATATCTTTTACTTCCTATTCCTTTTCTCTTTTTCCAAGATATCTTATTTTTATCATTTTCTTTTTCACCCAACTTTTTATCACAAAAAAATTTTATTTTCTTCCTTTTCTTTTTCTTTTTCACAAATAGCACACAACCACTTCTAAATTCCTTTTCATAACATTAACTTCCCAAAAGAATTTTCCATCACAACTTATTCCCTTTTTGCTCTCCTAACCTTAGGTAAGGTATGGAATTCCTATCCTAGGCTAGGGTTTCAATAAATATCAACTGTTAAGGCTCAAAGGGGGTTGCAAAGGATAAATCTTTATATATTATTGGGATAGCTTTTTGGCTAGTGGCTTGTAATATGTTGAAAAGAAAGATGGCCTAAATCATATCCATGAATCATATGCTTATGACAATTAGAAATTCATGCAAAATTACTATAAATCATATCAGTGAGATCTCTCTGTGTATAATATCTGTTTGGATGCACACACTCACCTGGGCTTTAAGGTCTGTTTTCATGTTTTCAATCAGATCATTTGTTTCCCACTGAAGTTATTTATCAATTTCCATGTAAAAAGACTTTTTACCTTGATTTTGATTTTTCTGAAAAGACCATTTATTTTTGTTTTTCATTTCTCAAGGTTTCCTACAAAAACTTCATTTTTGTGGTTCTGATCTTTAAAAGAAGTTTCAAAAACATTTTTAGTTAATTCTTTTCAAAACACCATATATCAAGAAAAGTTTTCTATTTTTATCCCAAAAATTTTTGTCCTAAGTTACTATTTTATTTACAAAATTATGTTATATGCAAAAAGTGTAACTTTATCAAAAAATGTTTTTCTAGTGCACATTCCCAAAAATATTGTCTAACTGTGCACCGCTCCAACATAAGCCATATGCAACCCAAAATATGTAAGAAGCTAAAAAGAAAGCGATAAAAGCTAAAAAGAAAGCGATAAATAAGTCAAAAGGATTGTCACAGATTTTGAAGATCCGTGAAACATGCTGCCAGGTCTTGTTCCAATTTGTCTGCTACCTCCCCCCTGCTGAAAAATTTAGCCTGTCCCCAGACTATGCTTCTTTGTGCTCTCCGGAGTGGGTCTTGGAATGAACTAGAATCCTGCAGCATTTATTTATATAAAGATTTTAAACAAACATACCTCACTAGGTTGCCTCTTAGAAGCACTTCTTTTACGTCGTATTAGCTGGACGCGTAGCAGCTTAAACGTCTTGAAGTTGTATCACTGTGGTGAGCCTTTCAAATTCACCACCTAAATATGGTTTAAGCCTGCTTCCATTGACAGTCCAAGTCCTTTTTGTACTGGGGTCCTCGAGTGTCACAGCTCCATGTGACATGACTTCCTTCACGATGAAAGGTCCGGACCATTTAGACTTCAGCTTTCTTGGAAATAATCTTAGTCGAGAATTAAATAGCAAAACATTTTGTCCAAGATGAAAATTTCTTTTCACAAGCTTCTTATCATGATAGAATTTAACTTTTTCTTTATAAAGCTTGGAATTCTCATAAGCTGAGAGCCTCATCTCTTCCAGTTGATGCAACTGTAGCTTCCTTTGTCACCTGCAAGGTTAGTGTAAAAATTAAAGAATTTTAAGGCCCAAAAAGCTTTATGCTCCAACTCTACCGGTAAATGGCAGGATTTGCCATAAACTAACTGAAACGGAGTAAGCCCAGTAGGTTCTTTAAAAGCAATCATGTATGCCCATAAAGCTTCATCAAGTTTTTGGAAACAATCCTTGCGTGACTGAGCAACTGTCTTCTCTAGAATTCTTTAATTTCTCTGTTCGAAACCTCAGCTTGCCCATTGGTTTGTGGGTGATATGGAGAAGCTACTTTGTGACGAACACCATAGTGCTGAAGGATTTTATGAAGTTGAGCATTGCAGAAATGGGATCCTTCGTCACTGATGAGTACACGCGATGTTCCAAATCGAGCAAAAATATTTCTCTTCAAGAAGCGAATAACTGTTTTTGAACCGGCTTTTTGCACAGCTATTGCTTCAACCCACTTGGTCACAGAATCCACTGCTAGCAAGATGTATTCATTAGAGTATGAAGATGGAAATGGACCCATGAAATCAATTCCCCAGCAGTCAAAAGCTTCAACTTCTAAGATATTTTGTAAGGGCATTTCATTCCTTTTTGATATTCCTCCGGTTCTTTGGTAGTTATCACATCTCTACACATATTCATGGGCATCTTTAAACAGTGTCGACCAATAGAAACCTGCTTGCAGAACCTTTGCCGCAGTTCTTTCTCCATTATAATGCCCTCCATATGGTGAATTGTGACAGTGCCAAAGAATGTTCCTTGCCTCTTCTTGGGTCACACATCTTCTCAAAAGGTTATCTGCGCCTATTTTGAAGAGGTAAGGATCGTCCCATACAAAGTACTTAGCATCACTGAGAAACTTCCTTCTTTGGTGCCAAGAATAATCTTTCGGAATTGCACCAACTACCTTGAAATTAGCCATCTCTGCAAACCATGGCCTTTCTAAGATATGTAGAAGTTTCTCATTGGGGAATTCTTCTCGAATTTCTGGATCTGGGGTGGCTTCATTGGTGAGTCTAGACAGATGATCAGCCACATAATTCTCACACCCTTTCTTATCTTTGATCTCTAAATCAAATTCCTGCAACAGTAGAATCCATCGGATAAGACGAGGTCTAGAATTAGTTTTAACCAACAAATATTTGATTGCAGCATGATCCGTGTAAATTACCACCTTTGATCCAATGAGATATGATCTAAATTTTTCTAAGGCATACATTATGGCAAGCAATTCTTTTTCAGTGGTTGTAAAATTAATCTGAGCATCATTCAAAACCTTGCTTGCATAGTGTATGACATGAAAAATTTTATTTTTCCTTTGTCCCAAAACTGCTCCTACCGCGTAATCACTTGCATCACACATAATTTCAAAATCAAGATTCCAATCTGGTGCAGTGATTACTGGTGCGAAAACTAGTTTTTGTTTCAAAGTTTCAAAAGCATGTAAACATAAATCATCAAAATGAAATGGGACATCTTTATTCAAAAGATTGCTAAGTGGTTTAGAAATTTTTGAAAAATCCTGAATAAACCGTCGGTAAAATCTTGCATGTCCCAGAAAGCTTTGAACGGCTTTGACGTTGCTTGGTGGAGGCAATTTTTCAATGACGTCCAGTTTTGCCTTGTCTACCTCAATACCCTGCATAGAAATCTTGTGACCTAATACAATACCTTCAGTCACCATAAAGTGACACTTTTCCCAATTAAGCACAAGGTTAGTTTCAATACAACGTTTCAAAACAATATCAAAGGTTAGACAGACATGTATCAAAAGAAGTACCAAAAACTGAGAAATCATCCATGAATATTTCAATGTTTTTCTCAACTAAATCAGAAAAAATGGAAAACATGCATTGTTGGAAAGTAGCGGGTGCATTGCATAAACCAAATGGCATCTTTCTATATGCAAAAATACCGAAAGGGCAAGTAAATGCAGTTTTCTCTTGGTCTTGTGGATCAACACAGATTTGGTTATATCCAGAATATCCATCAAGAAAACAATAAAATTTCTTACCTGCTAGCCTCTCTAGCATTTGATCCATGAAGGGTAAACGAAAATGGTCCTTCCGGGTGGCGTTGTTGAGTTTCCTATAGTCAATGCACATCCGCCATCCAGTGACAGTACGTGTAGGAATCAGCTCATCTTTATCATTCTTTATGACTGTCATACCACCCTTCTTCGGCACCACTTGAACAGGGCTTACCCATTGACTATCTGATATTGGGTATAACATGCCTGCTTCTAATAGCTTTACTACTTCTTTTCTCACTACCTCCTTCATGGTTGGATTCAGACGTCTTTGTGGTTGTGCAACAGGTTTAAAGTCTTTTTCCATTAAAATTTTATGCATGCAGTATGAAGGACTTATACCTGTTAAGTCTGATAAGGTCCAACCAATAGCCTTACTGTTTTGTTGTAAGACTTCCATCAACTTCTTTTCTTCATCCTCAGAAAGATTTGCATTGATAATGACTAGTTTCTGAGAATTGCCTGCAAGAAAAACATATTTTAAATGTGAAGGAAGTACCTTAAGTTCCAGCTTTGGTTCTTCTTCCTTCTTTCCTTCCTTCAATTCTTCAAATATGTCGTGATGAACAGGAACTTCTTTGCAAGTGTTTAATTGATGAAGATACTCAGAGGTGTTTCTATCTTCATCTTCTTCTTGAGTTTCAGTCAATGCTTTCTCTAATCCATACCTAGAATCAATGGAACTTCACTGTCTTCATCCATGTCCATAACTACAAAGTTGACTGGGAAGAAGAATTTGTCGACTTTCACCAATACATCTTCAATAACGCCATATGGATGCTTGATTGATCTATCAGCTAACTGCAGCGTCATCCTGGTAGGCTTAATAACAACCTCTCCTATCCTCTTAACCATGGATAATGGTATGAGGTTGATGCTTGTACCTAAGTCAAGAAGAGATTTCCCCACAGATAATCTACCAATTGTTACAGGAATTGTAAAGCTACCTGGATCTCGAGATTTTTTAGGAGAGTCTTTTGGATGATGGCACTGCATCCTGCATCTAGCTCTATGGTCTCCTCGTCGGTGTATCTTCTCTTCTTAGTTAGGGGATCTTCATGAACTTGGCGTATGTTGGCATCTGCTCCAACGCCTCGGCAAAAGGAATGTTTATTTGTAATTGCTTGAAGATGTCAAGGAAACGTTTGTATTCCCTTTCCTTTGACTTCTTGGATGGAGCATGTAGATATGGCATATGTTGGACTGGTGGTGGGGTTAAGGCTGCTTTGCCTTTATCACTCTTTTTCTTTTTATCCTCACTTATCACTTTTCTCTCAATTTTCTCATTAGGTTCATCCTCTTCTTTTTCTTTTTCTAACTCATCATTTTTCTCTATATTTCCTTCATTTTTCTTTTCTTCTTCATCATTTCTACCCACTACAATTCCCCTTCTAGTGATAATCGCTTTAGACTGTTGCTTGGGATTGACTTGGGTATTTGCTAAGAAAGATCCACCTCCATTGTCAGCTAAACTGCTTGGCAAGTTGCCCCACTTGTACTTCTAAATTCTTGATAGAAGCTTCGGTGTTCTTTTGATTGGTGATGAACATTTGCATAAATTGTGTAAGGGTGTCTTCCATCTTTGTCAATCTATCGGACTGAGGTTGCTGTGGTGGATTTCTATTTGAAGGACCTGAAAAAGAATTAGAAGAACTAGCAAAGGAATTGTTAGGAGGACCTGCAAAAGGAGGGTTAGTGGGAACATAAGCATTATTATTTTGCCTCCAATTATAAGGTTGATTAGAACCTGGACCACCGCGATATCCTTGGTAATTTCCTTGGTAGTTTTGAGGTCTTGACTGATTTTGCATGTAATGTGCTTCCTCTTCTTGTGACAAATCACTAGGTGTTGTGCAATGGCCATTCTGATGGTCTCCTCCACAAAAATCACATCTCAGAATTTGAACTTGATGGGCTGAATGAGATTTCTGTGAGCTTCCTTGCTGAAGTTGAGGAATTTGGCCTATTTGCTTTGTTAAGGCCTCTAATTGCTGTGTCAAGAGCTTGTTTTGAGCTAAGATAGCACTTTGAGTGTCAAGCTCTAGTACGCCTTTCCTCTGAATGGGTGACCTATCATGGTGAGACTGATAGTCACTTGCAGCTATTAAGTCGATGATTACTATTGCTTCCTCGGGACTCTTTGACATCATGGTTCCCTCAGCTGAAGCATCTAAGATCATCTTGGTTTGAGGCCTCAAACCACTATAGAAGATATGCAACTGAGTGGCATCATCAAAATTGTGGTTCGGGCATCTCCTTAGAAGTGACTTGAATCTTTCCCATGTCTCACATAATGGTTCATCCTCACCTTGAGAGAAAGTGGCAATAGCGGACTTTGCACTGATGAATCTTGAAGGAGGGAAGAATCTTGTGATGAATTTCTCCTCCAAATCATCCCACGTGCTTATACTTTTGTTCGGTTGTGATTGAAGCCATGTTTTCGCTTTACCTATCAAAGAAAAAGGAAAAGCTCTAAGGTAAACAGCTTCAGCATCTTCATCCGATGCTCCCACTGTACTGCATAGCTCCATGAATGTAGATAAATGCGTGTAAAGATCTTCATTGTCTAGCCCAGCAAATGGATGTGAGCCAATGAGACTGAGTAATGTTGGCTTCAGCTCCACAACCTTGTTGTTGAAAGGAGGGATGACTATGCTGTTGTAATGCTTGGGACCTTGTTGATAAGCATAGTCAGCAAGAGTCCTCCTTACTGGTCTATTTTCTTCTCCGCCACGATCAGCCATGTTGTCTTTTATCTCTGGTGAAGGAGGGTCAATAGACGAAGTCCCCTCAGAGTGCTTGTCAGATTCTTGTTTCTTTTTCTTTCTGTTCTTCCTTTCGGTTTTGGAGATTTCAGGATCAAAATGAAGCTTATCTGCAGACTTATCTCGCATAAAGAGAAAGAAAAGAAACTACAATATTTTTTTTAAATAACAAGAAAATATATATACACAAACAGGAAATAAAGAACAAGAAAATACTAAATTGAAATTTAAACAACTAAAGTAAACATATCAAATCCCCGGCAACGGCGGTGCCAGAAACTTGTTAGGAATTTTACCACTGCAAGCGTACCGTTCTATCGTTGTAAGTTTCAAATTTATAAAAGTTCGTCTCCACAGGGATTTGGGTTTACGTTGGTTGATTAAAATTAACAGTTTAGTAGTTATATACAGATGATAAAAAGTGAAGATTCATTTGTTGTTTTTGTTGCGTAAAATAAAGATAACGGAAAACAAATAAACGATTATGGGAAATAAATAAATGGATACAAGTCAAGTAAGTGTAGGATTGGATTTCTTCTTGCTTATCCCCTTTTTATTGATTTTACCTATGCATGTTCTATTCTTATTGCCGCACACGTCTAAGTAACCCTAATTCGATTCCTCGCAATTACGGTCCTATGGATATTTTACTAAATATCGATCCCTCGCATATTTAATTAAATACCCAAGCATTAAGAACTTAATCACGTGTTTAATGCGATCGAAACATTAAGCACTATACCTAGCAACGTAACGTAACGAGTGGTTAAATTCAGTTCAAACCCTAAATTTACTTTCCAGTCGCCTCTAGGGTTAATTTCATGAAACTAACGGTTAATTAGAATCAAGCATTAAGCATAGAATAAACTTACCAACAAGAAATAGAACAATGCATAAATAATTAAAAGAGCATAGGGATAAGAAGAGTACGTCCAATCCTTAGGGAAGTTTAAGCGAACATGGGCAGAACCTCCTCGAGAGAATCACCGACTAAGCTCATCATCGACCCTCTCTTCGGCAGAATCTCCTTACACTATTCACTCTACCTCAGTTCCCTAAGTTCTACACTCACTTAGGAACTAAGAAAGCAAGAAACAAGAACAAGCTGGTGCCTTGGGAGAGAAAAGAAGTGAAGAATGATGCCTCCCATCTTCAAAATCCGTCCATATTTATAGGGAAGGGCCTCCTGGCTGCTTCGGTCGCCTAGGCGACCAATTTCTTCACAAAACAGGTGCCTGGGCAAGCTAATGGTGGTTTTTGGGAACTTGTGCTCGCCCAGGCGAGTGAAATAGGCACAATCTGGCCGCCTGGGCGAGTTTAAACTTAGCCATGAAAGAATTGTTGGGCCTTGGTGCTTTGTTGGGCCTGAAATGCTGTTTGAGGCTTCTTCCTTTGCTTAGTTCACCCCATGCTCCTATTTTCGCAAGCTTGGCTCTTCCGTAACCTTTAGACCTAGCAAAATTGAACCAATTAATTGGACGAAATCTTTTCGAAACATAAAAGCATGACTTACCTTTACATAATCATCATTTGACTAGGTTTTTAGGGTTATCTTGTGACTAAATCAATTAAAATAACGGATAAGTGCCATATTGTAATCCTATTTTTACTGAAATGTGGCACTTATCAAAGAGCAATACCTCAACATATGAGAAACGATCAGAATACTGTGACTGTGAGTTGGCAGCAGGTACTTCACCTATCTTTCATTCTTTACCATCTGTCATGTGCTTTTTAATTGGAAACTGGGATGTAGATAATAACTAAGTTTTGACATACTAATATACAGGTACTCATCAAAATTAATTTCTTTCATTTGTTACATAAAACTTTACTTGTTAAACATGAAGTGTTTTAATTTTGAAATGATGTTCTGATTCAGTGTTTTGTAAACCTATTTCCTATGTCATTGACAACAAAACACTTGTTGCATATTGAATTTCTTGGCATGGCCAAGCCCTGAAGCCTAGAAATATGTAATATGACTATGTTCTTTCTGTATTTTTTTTTTGTACTTTAAATACTAGGTTAGCCCATCTATATTTATAAGTTGATTACATCTATTTTCTCGAATTACAGTTATTTAAGCATTTGTTTGGGTGGTCCTCACTCAATCTTTGGAGTTGTCACGATCACACACTACTGCTATTGTGGTTAAATAGAGATTGAGACCCTTTGCAAGTTTTTATGAGGGATAAAGTATCATTTTCAACAGAAAATATAGATTCTATTCATATTTTTATGATGCTTCTTGATTAAACCTTGTTTTTATTTTTGATAAATGGTGTGATATTGTCTTAATTAAAGTGTGTTTTTGTAAGATTTTACACACGTTAATGAGTGTGTTGTGGCACCCTGTGTAAATCGTTGATCTATGCACACTATTCCTCTCTTTGATACTTGCACCTTGATGGATCCTAGTTACTCATCATGAAATACATCAATAGCTACAATTGACACTAGGAAAGTAGAAATTGAAAAACTTGTTGTAAATTTGTTTTCAAAAGTATTACCTTTTAATATAGCATCAAATTTTTTTCCAGCAATACATGTTTTTAGGAATTTGGATATATTTGTTTTTTAATGGTTGGTAGGGAAATTTGGGATCAATACTACAATTAGATGATTATTAAGGGCTTGATTGATGGCTGTTGGGTACTATTCACAGAACTAGAAATGGATACTTTAAGCATTCTTTAGAAGAAATTGAATTGTGTAATCCAACAATAAAAAAAATGCATAATCTTTTTTTTTTCAAATAAAAATTGTTGTCATTTAAAAAAAAAAAACTACTTTAATATAACTTTAGCCTTTTGAAAATAAATTTTGACATGTACGAGGATGAAATCTTGATACTAACCTCATGCATGATGTAATCATGTTGAGATGCAAATACTTGACAGGATCAAAATAATTATTAAAAAAATCTTTTAAAAACTATGAAGGTATCTAAACATTGAAGTTAAAATAATCTTTTCTTAATTTCTTTAAATATATTTTAATTGTATTTAATAGTTTAAATATTATTTTAAAATAAGGATAATCGTGGAACAATATATAAAATTATCTAAAATTTATAATTAAAATTAATTTAAATACATTTGGAAATTAATATTCTGGTATCTAAATTTTAAAAAAATCCACTTAAATTTGTGGGTGTTAATTAAATTGACATAAATATCATTTTTTAGAATAAAAGCAATAAAGTTTTTTATAATATAATCATGAGTATACGTGTTGCTTAGGGTAATTCCATTGTAGGCGTAGTATCCATGAGATAAATTTTCTTGCACGGGTGAGGTAATTATAAGGTGGGGCATGCCTTCACCAAACAAGAATTTAATATTTAAGACTAAATGAATGGCAAAGAAAGTGGAGGCACAAAGGAATTGGTTTTCATTTGGAGTTAATATGATGACAATAACATTGTATAATTAACAGTGACAATAACACTGTATAATTATTTTTCAAATGCTTTATTGATTCCAAGTCATATTAGTCTTTATTTTCCCTCATTGTATCATACTTAATATACTTGTTAACACTTCACTTAGGAATTCCAATTTAACATCTTTGTTTTCTTAGTTGAAGATCTTTTGTAAATTCTTTGAAAATGAGAAATACTAGCAACAAACTTGATATATTATTTTACTTAAACTATAAATTATGTTACATAACTTCACTACTACATTAATAGCTTTTTTATGATGCATGTTTTAAGACGGTTGTCGAAAAATCGTCGTCGTTTGAGTACCGGTGGCATTTTTGTAAATATTTGAAAATTTTTAAAGACAACAACGCAATACAAAATTGGTTTCTTCAAGAACTGTCTTTAAAAACAAGACTTTAAAGATGGTGGAAGAACCCGTCTTTGAAAACCTTTGGTTTTCCCTTTTATCTCGTGTGCCCTCTCACATTCTACTTAGGGTTTCTATCTCCCTCTCCATGCTCTCTGAGCACACACCACTACTTTGTTCCCCACATTCAACACCACCTTGGGTTACGGCAATGGGAAAAGCCTTCGACAGTGAAGCCGAGAATCTGTGAGTCTTTGTGTGGCGTATGAGTCTTTGTGAGTTGAGTCTTTAAAAATACTTTTCCACTGTGTGTGATCACCTTCTATTTCAGGCATCCCTCCAGATCAACAACATTTGATTTTCACTGGAAAACAACTTGAAGATGGAAGGACATTGGCCAATTACAACATCCAGAAGGAATTAACCCTTCACCTTGTCCTCAGGTTTCGTGGTGCCATCATCGAGCCTTCCCTCATGGCTTTGGCTCGCAAATACAACCAAGACAAGATGATTTGCTGCAAGTATGCACTCTATCATTTTTTTGTTTGTTTTTTTCCATTGTGTTTTATGGGACAATAACTTAGCCCCTTTTGCTTCTCAAGTGGAAAATGGGTTATTCTTGTTCCCTATATTAATGTCCATCTATACTTTGTCAACTGTGATTGTTACTCACAGTTGATTTTCATTGTTGGTACATTCTAGCTCTGTGTTTTATGATACTTTTATTTTGGATTGGAAATATTTAATTGCTAACTGCTTGCTTCTTCTATTATACTGAAGTGTGTTGGTTTTGGTTTGCTAGATGCTATGCTCGTCTGCACCCTAGGGCTGTGAACTACCGAAAGAAGAAGTGCGGTCATAGTAACCACGTCCATCCTCATTTGATGTTGAGTTTTGTATTTTTTTTCTTCTTCCTCCATTTAGTGGTTTAAAGATAATTGACTTTGAAAAATGTTTCTCTCTTGCAGTCAAGGCCTAAGAAAAAGATCAAGTAAATTTTGGGTGAGATATTGTTTGTCTCTACTTTCGTGTTGTTGGACTTAGAACAGGGATTGGTTTGATATTTTTTGTGAGTTGAGTCATGACTTAGTGGTTACTTGTCAAAATTGCAGGTCTGTCTGAAATTTGTGTACTTAGGAATAGGCACTGATCTAGCTGTTTTCTTATATTCCTACAAAATATAGCAGTTTTTGTTTTCACTCCCTGCAGATATAACACTGATACACTTATTTTACATTATCCTATAAATTTCAGGTAAGTAAAGTAATGCCTGTTTTCAATTTGGTAACCAATAATTATCCCTTATATCCTATCCACTTTGTTTCAGGGAACAACATAAGTGATTCTTGCAGGACTAGGTGGAGCTTTGAAATTGGTTAGGGGAGACTTGACTGATCACAGGTTCTTATTCCTTGGTGCTGGAGAGGTAAGTTAATACCATTTGTCCTTCTTCATTGTTTCTTGGAGATAGGAAAGTTTTTAATCATTTCCTGTCAGTAAAAAGGTGTTAAAAAAGAGTATTGAACATCATTAGATATTCAGATCACTTTGAATTGTTCACTTACATTTCCTTTCGACTAACTATTATATCATCCATGTCCTTGTGGATGAATTGTATGGTTTGTGATTGCAGGCTAGCACTGGAATAGCAGAACTCATAGCACTTGAAATATCAAAACAGGTTAAATTATGATGTGAGGCATTGCATGAATGATTTGTTTTATTAATCAGTGACTTGCCCCTCAAATTACCAGAGTGTGATTTGGCTGGTATCCCATATGTTCCAGTTGTGATGCTACTAGTAAGCTATTACTTTACTTTTATTTTCATCATTTTATTGAAGTTATATTTCTTGGTTTCTTAATATGCTTGTAGTGAGTAGTTCTAATATATGGGTATTCTTAGTATAAGAAAGGAAAAACTCTAATTTTCTTTAGGAAATTATCTGTAAATATGAATCTAACATTATATAGGAACATTTTGGATATATTTTTGACAGTTAGGGGTGATCAACATTACATGTGAGCTAGTTGATCCTGAAAGCAGCTAAAGGTGTTGAAATCAGTACATGTTGATGGTGTTACGGTAGACTGTTGGTGGGGAATAGTGGAGGCACATGCTCCACAAGAGTATAATTGGAATGGTTACAAGAGACTCTTTCAAATGGTGTGAGATCCTTTATTTTTTGTTAGTATCAATCATAAGAAAGTGGAATCCATAATTTTCTTGTTCCCACTTCTCTCCAAGTTTTTTTCTCACATTTCTCTGCCTTTGATCTGCACACACAACAACTGTTAGGAATGATGAAGAATCAAGTTTAGGATGATCACAAGTTTTGATTTTACATGCCCACTCAAATTGATGGCATATGTATTTTGTTCAAAGCTTGGTTCAAGAAGTTATTATCTCTTATTCTTAACATAGGTTGATTAAGCCATGCATACATTCATTCATTAATTCATGATTAAGTCATATGAATTAGTAATCAGTTGATATGACATTAAAGCATTTAAGAATTTCATAAAAAGTATTTTTCACTGTTTTAATCGATTACCAATATGATATAATCGATTAAAAGCATGTAAACAGAACTGCATATTGTCATATGAACACTTTAATCGATTACCAATAATTCGTAATTGATTACACTAGTTTGACTATGTTAGAGTCATTCTGTGATAATCGATTACTTCACGGAATAATCCATTATCTGTGTATCTGCATAATTTTCATAAGCATTTTTATCTGGTTTAATCGATTACCAGGTTGTTGTAAACGATTAAATATGCTTTGATAAGTTTTTCACACTTCCTGTGATAATCGATTATTTGAGGCATTAATCGATTACATTAGTGTATCAGAAAATCCTAACCTCCTGGAATAATCAATTACGACATGAGTTAATCGATTATTTGTTCTTGAGATTTTTTCCAGATTTCTGATGAACACTTTAATTGATTATTTTAGAACTTTAATCGATTACATGAGTTAAAATAATTGATTACACTTACGAAATAATCGATTACAGGTAGTTAATTTTGTTTTTTATAAATAGAAGGAGTTCAATCTGTTTGAGAGAGTTCTGAGTTTTCGAACAAGCCATGTGAAAATCACTTTCTGAGTATTCTTAAATCACCAAGGCTCATAAGAAACAAAAATTCTTACTAGATTCAAGAATCATGAAGACATTCATTTGTTGAGTCATCTACTTCATGAGAAGCTTTTGTTGAAGCAATTTTTGTCAAAAGAATTCATCAAGAAAGATCATGGCATTCATTCTCAATCTGGTTTGATCATTTAAATTCGTTCATTGCATTGAGGATATTGAGGTGATATCTTTCTTGAATCAATTTCATTGTTGTTTTTTATTGAAACTGTATGTTTTGTTGTTGTTTGTTCATATAACAAAATGTAATCTTTAAAGCATTGCTAGATAGGTTTCTAGTGGTTAAAACAGAGAGGGGATCTCTGGTTCTTAGATCTTTTGAAAAGTCTATAGGTTTAGATTTTGAATTTTACCTAGGGAGGGTAAGAGAGATCTTTGTTTGCTTGTAAAGATACTATATTTGTTATAATGGAAACTCTAATCAAGGCTGATTAGAAGTAAAACTGGATGTAGCCTCCGGGGTCGAGAGGTGAACCAGTATAAATCTTGTGTGTATTTTTATATTTCTGTTCATACTCATATTGTTCTTGAAGTATTATGCTTGTTCATATCACAAGATTGGTTATAGCTCAAGAGTGGTTTGATTGAGATAAAAGTTGTTTTTAAAATTAGATTTCTTATTTGGGGTAAGATACGATCCTTCTTTCAAAGACTTCCGCTGTGATTAAAATTTGTTTTAATTTTAAAAACTCTAAGGTAAAATCAATTCACCCCCCTCTTGGTTATTTGCATAAGTGTTCATTCTATTTTCAACAACATCCCTCTAAAAAAAACATAAAGGGATAAAATAAAAACTTGAAGGTATGATTCCTATTTTCTACTTCTGTTTTCTCTTTATCCTTTTCAACAAAGGATAATTCATAATTTATAACTCATAATTCACTTTTGAACTTTGACTCATGAAAACCCATATTCACTTTTGATTGTCCTTTTTTTTGTGTGTGTGTTTGAATATAAATATCTGGGTTATATATGTGTCTGAAATGAACTGTTATATTCTCCATCAGATTCATGGTTGTGTATTTAATTGAACCTATTGGGAAAAGGAGTTCTGCTTGATGGGTAGACAATGCACTCCCAATGTTTATGAAACTAGCATGTTTGGTTTTGCTTATCATCATCAAATCAGTAAGGTCATTGACAGTGCACGAGACTAAACTTAAGGTGGGTGTAGTAGGCAATAAAAATATGTGGTTCTAATGTGGTATAACTGCCTTTGATCTTGAAAAATATTTGATTAAGCAAGTTTTAATGACTCATGTCTCAGTGAATTTGAAATGTTTGACTTGAAAACAGTGAACAGTGTACTTAGAAAGACAAGACATGCAGTTAATAGTAAAAGCCCATACTTGTATTATAATAAATGTTTTCATTTGAACATTTTAAAATTTAAATGCTTTGTAGGTTGACCTTACTCAGTATGTAGATTGTAACGCCTCTCGTTACTCACTCGTGCTTGATTGTTTTTATATGGAAATTCGTGTCCTTTCTGTATTATAACGTTTTTAGTTATAAATTTTTCACGAAAATTCTTTTTGCTTCGCTTGCAAATGATTCGTTTGTAACGTACACGATTCTTCCTCACCACGGTTTAATTATAATAATAAGATACAGTCCATAATACAGTCCAGATACAGTTATTCAAAATAATACACAGACTGTCTACTACAAATTACATGCCACAAAATTACAGACTACAACAAAAACTTCTTCATCATCCTTCATCTACAGTTCTTGCTTTCCTGTTCCTCTGCTCGCCCAAATGAATTGGGGTCATCACAGGTGTCAACCACCGACACAACACAGGGTAAGTTTATGATAAACAAAGTTTGAATAAACAT
>PYAF01004859.1:101290-117521 GCA_007407185.1 Glycine tomentella | reverse complement strand
TAAAGCTCATCCATGCTTTTGCATCCATGTTTTCATAAAAGCATAAGTTTTGGGAAAAAGCTTTTCTGACACATAAAGTTTTCATGGTTGCCTAAAAAGCCAAAGTGTTCAATGTTTAAGTTTTTGGAAAAACATTTTTTTTCTGCTTTAATCGATTACCAGCAAATGGTAATCTATTACTTAAGCTTTCAAGAACACTTTAATCGATTACAAGAGTATGGTAATCGATTAAACTACACAAAATTGTTGGATATAGGGGGAGCAACATGAAGAATGAAGCCCATGACTTAGAAGATAGTTTTGAGATTTTCACATGCCTTGAAGATTGTAATTCAAATGAAGTGTAGGAAAAGGCAACCTTTTGATCCTTGCATGCATTCACATACTCATTAACATGCTTAAATAATTTTCATTTAACATCAAAGCTACTAACTATTTGAAAAAGGATTTAATTGAGTAATGCTTTTGGAAAAATATAATTTTACTGTTTTAATCGATTACATAGCATTTTAATCGATTATTCAGTTCATGCTGGAAAAGTTTCTATGAACATTTTAATCGATTACCGATTAGATTAATCAATTATTTGGCTCGTATTTGAAACTAGAAAGCTTTGGTGAATGTTTTAATCGATTACACACTTATTGTAATCGATTACATAGTGTAAAATGTATTTTGTCCCTTGCTGTGATAATCGATTACCATCATTCGTAATCGATTACATATGTCATTTGAAAAAGCCTGCTTTGCTGCTTTAATCGATTTCCATTATTTGTAATCGATTACACACAGGCTATTTTCTGAAACTAAACTTTTCTGATTTAATCAATTATAACTCGGTTTAATCGATTATTTTGTACGTTGTTGAAACCTGAAATGTGCCTTGACCACTTTAATCGATTAAGTGGCAATTTAATTGATTAAATAAGTCATTTTAATTGATTATTTGGCGCGTGTAATCGATTACAGGTTGTTACAATATTTTGTTATAAATAGATGGAAGGCTTGACTTGTTTTCTAACTTGAACACTTCGTATTTTCTGAGCATACACAAGTCTTCTAAGAGTTTGAAAGTGATTTTCTAGGTTTCCTAAATTCTTGTCCCACTCTTTAATCATCATGAGTTATTGAATGATTTTTTGGGCAAGAAACTTCAAGAGTTTAATGGAGAGCATGTTCTGAAATTCTGTTTTCTGTTGTTCAACCTTGATTGGTAATTCATATGCATTCACATTCATTGGATCATCAGGTTGTTTCTGATACGACCCTTAAACAAGAAGAACAACATATAAGAGATGACAGAGGAATTGTTGGTGGAAGTGTTGGTGAGGTTGACGGTGGACCCCATGAGACAGAGGGAATGATGGGTCAACATGATGAGTCAGGTACAGCAGGCACAAGGAGAGGCACAAGGGCCAGAGTGCGTTCCAGGTGGACTGAAGATTATGTTATGTGAATATGAGCTGCTTGGACTAATGCCAACTCAGTAACTACTGGTGGCTGCCTTAATAGTTGCTTTGAAATAATGGGCCTTAGCTTGTAGAAGCCCATCATAGGATTTGTTTTGTTGAACCTTTTAATTAGGAATCTCTTCTCTGAGGAGGGGGTGAAAAAGTTTGTAACAGAATTCTCTTTCTTCCTCTAAAATTGCTGGAGTTGCAGGCACCCTCGAATTGCCATTGGTTCTTTCACCAATATGCAGTTCTTTTTTTTTTATTATTGTCGTTAATTGCTATCATTTTGGTGCTTTCATTGAGAGAAAACTTCTACTAATCATCATGGCCGAGGGAACTCGAAATGCGGTGAAACAAAGTGCAATTGATGAATGTATGTCAAGGTTAGCACACCACGAGGAACAGTTCCATTCTTGGGTAATTTGCTGCAAGAGATGAATTTAAAGTTAACCTTAATGGAGGCTAAGATGGATCAAAATCAGAAAAACAAATCCAAATCGGACAACTCATCTGGTGAGGGACTTGGATGTCTCTTCAGTAACAATGCTTTCAAATCCATCAAACTGACTATACCACGATTTGCCGGAGGAAATCCAGAACCATGGATCCACAAGATCCAACAATTTTATGGGTTGCATGCTTTATCCGATCCTGAGAAGTTCACACTAACGTCTTTCCACATGGACGGTAAGGCAGAAGAATGGTACCACTGGATGGATCCTAATGGTCGCTAAAAAACATGGGATCAATTTCTAGGCGCACTTCGAGCCAGGTTTGGTCCCTCAAGATATCGAAACTTGCGAGGGGAATTGAGTTGTTTGACTCAACTCACCACCGTGGGAGAATACCAGACACAGTTTGAACAATTGGCTAATCAGGTCATTAGTATTGATGATGTGAGCCTCCAAAGTTATTTTGGGTCAGGCTTGAAACCAGAGATTCATAAAGAGGTACGTATGCACCTCCCTGTAACGTTAGAACAAGCAATTGACTTAGCAAAAATTGTGGAAGACAAGTTGAATGACAAAAGTCCTGGTAGAGCCTATTATAAGAAGACAAATACAGGGAACAATAGTAGTAGTCAACCTGCATTGTTACCTACCCCTGCGAAACCGTTTGCTACTGGTGTGGTAGCACCCAAGGGGAATGTACCCGTAAAGAATCTCACTGCAGCTGAGATGATGGACAAAAGAGAGAAGGGTTTGTGTTACTACTGTGATGAGAAGTTTAATAGAAATCACATTTGCAAAGGAAAAATGTTTATCATGCTAGTACAAGATGAAGGGAATGGAAATATCGAGGTGGAGGATCAAGCAATAGAGCCGAAACTTAATAATGCAGAAATTGGGGAGGCAGAAGGTCCATGCCCAAAATCAGTTTGAATGCTATGGCAGGTCAACACTCCACTAGTACCTTGAGAGTCACGGAAGGATTGATAATTCATCAGTCAAGATTTTGGTGGATGGTGGTTCAACCCACAACTTTATACAAGACCGTTTGGTGAAATTTCTTGGTCTGGAGACTAGACCTACAAAAAAATTGTTGGTGGGGAATGGAGAGGTTATGGACTGTTTGGGGGTATGTCCAAAAGTGAAAATGGAGATACAAGGTCATTGTTTTTGTCCTGATTTGTATGTACTGCCTATCCAAGGAGCTGAAGTGGTCTTAGGAGTCCAGTGGTTATCTGAGTGGGGTGATGTAACCATAAATTACAAGCAATTGATCATGAGATTCAAGCGCAATGGACAATCAGTAGAGATACGGGGGGAGTCTAACCTCAATTTGGAGGCTATTCAATTAAACCAATTTCGCAGGTTAATATCCTCTAATTCAGTGGCAAGCTTGTATCAGCTTCATGCTATTGAACAACTCAATGAAGAACCAACATCGGACGGACCAGAACTTGACAGCAGAGTGCAACAAGTTTTGGTCGAATTCAAAAGAGTCTTTGATAAGCCCACCTCCTTGCCTCTTTATTGTCAGGAAGATCATCAAATTCACTTGAAACCTGGAACCAAGGCTGTTAGTGTTAGACCCTATTGATACCCGCACTTCCAAAAGACTGAAATAGAAAGAATGGTTAGAGAAATGTTGGAATCAGGGGTGATTCGAACCAGTCTTAGCCCTTTTTCCTCGCCAACCTTGCTTGTTAAAAAAAAGACGGAACCTGGAGATTCTGTGTGGATTATCAAGCCCTCAACCAAGTGACTATAGCACATAGTTTCCCTATTCCTACAATGGATGAGATGCTTGATGAGTTGGTAGGAGCTACAATTTTTTCCAAGATGGACCTCAGGTCTGGTTATCACCAGATACGTATGGCTGAGCAAGACATCTATAAGACCGCATTCTGCACACATGAGGGCCACTATGAGTTCGTCGTGATGCCTTTTGGGCTTACTAATGCCCCGGCTACATTCCAGGGAATTATGAACTCGATACTGAAGGCGTTTTTACGGAAGTTCGTAATTGTTTTCTTTGATGACATTCTGGTTTATAGCAGAACATTGGAAGAGCATTTAGAACATCTGCGTGCAGTATTGGAGTGTTTGAAGACCAATCAGCTGTATGCCAAACTGGAGAAGTGCTCTTTTGCTCAAACTGAAATTGAGTATCTAGGACATGTGGTTGATGCAAAAGGAGTCCGACCAGATGAAGGCAAGGTTAAGGCCATTATGGAGTGGAAGGAACCTAAAACACTGAAGCAACTGAGAGGGTTCCTTGGTTTAGCAGGATACTATCGCAAATTTGTGAGGGGATTTTCACAAATTGCAGCACCTCTGACCAACCTCCTCCAAAGAGATGCATTTCAATGGAACTCAGAGGCAACACAAGCAATGATACGATTAAAAGAAGCCTTATCCAATCACCCTGTGTTAGCTCTACCTGATTTCAGTAAACCGTTCATACTCACCATTGATGCATCTGGAATTGGAATAGGAGCAGTACTTAGCCAAAACAACCAACCCATTGCTTATTTCAGCCACAAGTTGTCAACAAAAATGCAACAAGCCTCTACCTATGTAAGAGAATTGTTTGCTATAACAGAAGAAGTAGCCAAATTTCGCCAATACTTATTGGGTAGCAAATTTGCCATACGACAGACTAACATAGCATTAAAGATTTGATGGCTTAGGTCATACAAACTCCTGAGCAGCAACGTTTCTTGGTTAAATTGTTGGGCTACAATTACATCATCGAATATTACCCTGGAGCTGTCAACCGAGTAACGGATGCCTTATCATGGGTACATGAAGGGGAGAGTACCAAAGAGACAGAGCAGTCCGCCCTTATGACGTTAAAAAAAATCAGAATTGATCAAAATTACCAAGAGCATTACAGAAAACAAAGAGGGATTTGAAAAGTATGTATTAAAGGATGGCTTAGTGTTCTTCAAGGGGCGCTTAGTGTTCTTCAAGGGGCGCATAGTACTAGCCAGTACCTCTGAACTTCGAGCTTCTATACTCCATGAATTTCACTCTACTGTAGTCGGTGGTCATGGCGAAATCCGCAAGACAATGCACCAAATCTCTAACCACTTCTATTGGCCCAATATGAAGTTTGATGTGCAAGAGTTTGTGCGTACATGCCCAATATGTCAAGTGACCAAATACCAATATGGGAGGAAATCTCCATGGACTTTATTGTTGGCTTACCACCATCAGAAGGAAAGACTGCTATAATGGTAGTTGTAGATCGTCTGTCCAAGTACTCCCATTTCTCTGCGTTACATGGGAATTTCACTGCTTCACGGGTAGCCTCTGTTTTTGTAGCTGACATTTGCCGTCATCATGGCATTCCTCGTTCTATAGTCTCCGATCGAGACCGCATCTTTATCAACAAATTCTGGCAAGAACTCTCCAAATTGAGTGGAAACAACTTCATTTCAGCACCGCAAACCACCCAGAGAGCGACGGACAGATCGAGGTTACTAATCGTGGGTTGGAGCAGTACCTTCGATGCTATGCCATGGACAACCCAAAGACTTGGGCACAGTATCTTCCATGGGCTGAATTTTCTTACAATTCCTCATATCACTCCTCCATCGATTCAAGCCCCTTCCAAGTTCTGTACGGGTGTGTTCCACCATCATTGCAACCGTATGAAGGAACCACATCATCTATTGAGGCAGTGGATACGTTGTTAACGTAAAGAGATCACATCATCCGACAACTTAGAGAGAACCTTCACCGAACTCGACACCGCATGAAGACACAAGCTGACAAACATCATCGAGATGTTCAATTCGCCGTGGGAGATCAGGTATTGGTGAAACTGCAGCCATATCATCAAAAGTTCGTTCGCAACCACACCTTCTCCAAGCTTCGACGCCGATACTATGGACCATTTCCAATATCAGAGTGGATCGGTCCTGTAGCCTATCGATTGACACTACCCAAAGGATCGTGCATTCATCCGATCTTTCACGCCTCCTTATTGAAGGCCTATCGTCAAAATTTCTTTTATCACCCATTACCATTACCTCCAGTGGTTTGGGAGAACCATCCGGTGATGGAACCCATGGTAATCTTGCGTTCGCGCACAGTACCAAGGGGAAAGGTTTCGGATTCACAACTCTTGGTTCAATGGCGTGGCTTACCTCTAGAAGACGCATCGTGGGTACCACTTTCTGAGTTTCTTCACACCTTTCCTCAGTTCGATCTGGAGGGCAAGCTCGAATCTTTAAGGGAGGAGGGATCTGATACGACCCTTAAACAAGAAGAACATATAAGAGATGACGTAGGAATTGTCGGTGGAAGTGTTGGTGAGGTTGACGGTGGACCCCATAAGACAGAGGGAATGATGGGTCAACATGATGAGTCATGTACAGCTGGCACAAGGAGAGGCACAAGGACCAGAGTGCGTTCCAGGTGGACTGAAGATTATGTTATGTGAATATGAGCTGCTTGGACCAATGCCAACTCAGTAACTGCTGGTGGCTGCCTTAATAGTTGCTTTGTAATAATGGGCCTTAGCTTGTAGAAGCCCATCGTAGGATTTGTCTTGTTGAACCTTTTAATTAGGAATCTCTTCTCTGAGGAGGGGGTGAAAAAGTTCGTAACAGAATTCTCTTTCTTCCTCTAAAATTGCTGGAGTTGCAGGCACCCTCGAATTGTCGTTGGTTCTTTCGCTAATATACAGTTCTTTTTTATTGTCGTTAATTGCTATCAGTTTCTCTCCATAATCTTTGATTGTAATTTTGTTTTGGAATTTCTGTTATTTGATGCTATTGTAAGTGGGTTCTTGAAGCTTTGGCTAGAGTCGTGTTCTCTAGGAAAAAATAAAGTAGTGTTCTCTGATTCTTGCTCTTTAGAAATCTAATAGGGTTTTAGATTTCTAATCTTTATCTAGTGTTGATAAAGGGAGGTTGTTGTAAAGCTTGTAAGAACAAAATTTTATAATAGTGGAACTCTAATCTAGTGTTGATTAGAAGAAACTAGATGTAGCTTCTGTTGTAAGTGAACCAGTATAAATTGCTTGTGTTAATCTTCTTTATCTCTATCTCTACATGTCATCTTGTTCATTTGTTCTTGGTTTCATTATCATTACCTAACAAGTTATGTTTTGAGCTATTGGTTTCTTGAGCTGAGTAATTTGATTGAGTAAAAGCATTCCTGGTTTTAAAAGTGATTAAGATCCTTCACTCTGATTTGATAAATCAATTTTTAAAAGACCAAGTTTCAACCAATTCACCCCCCTCTTGATTAAGATTTTTGATGCTGAAGAGTTAAACATCAAAATCTTGAAGTGTCTCACAAGGTCATGGCAACCAAAGGTGATGACCACCAAGACATGAATGCTTGGTTTGGATCGTTTCCGGATTGTAATCTTCAAGACTCCATGAATTAGGGTTTGAAATTCAAATAGAAAAATGGAGAAGATTAAGGAATAATTTATAATGATGCCACGATCCCCAATTGGAACGATAAGTCAGAGGAGGATTCGCCACAAAGGAAAGCTTCCTTGATACGAATCAATTTGGTCTCAATCAAAAACCAACAAGAGGCTAAGCTCTCAATTTAAGCAAAAGCTCAATTTCATTAATCAAAGTTAACCCAAAATAGCAAAGTCTGAGTATTTATAGGGCTAGACCTCTAATAAACCCCTAAAAAACGTAGGTTTAGGCCTATTTAAGGAAATATCAAAGTCCATTACAAAAAAAACAACAAAAGGAAAGCTGTAGTACCATTTTAAATGAAAATAATTGATTAAAACGAACCGTAATCGATTAAAACAGAGTGTTCTGTGCTATTTAATCGATTACAGAACGAAATAATCGATTAAAACATACAAATAATTGATTACAACAACGAAATAATCAATTAAAGCAGACAGACAAACAAACAGACAGACAGACAACATTTTCATTTTAATCGATTAAAACAGACAGCAGATGCTTATTACAACGGACAACACTTTTTTTGATGTGTTTTCATTGAATTTGGTGTGCCTCTTCATTCTTGTCCACAAGATATAAGGAATTTTTGATGTGGTCTTGAAGGGCTTGAGTTCTAGCTCTTGTCATGGGTCCTTTAAAGTTAATCAAAGGAAGTTCTTCAACTCCTTGACCTTGAGCATGGCTTTGGACCTTGTTATTGAACCCTTCATGAGGTGCTTCTAGGACTTCATGATCCTTGGATAGTCCTCTATCATCCCCTCCTTCTTGAAAAGAATCTGTCCTCGGATTTGCATTCAAAAGACCTACATCACAAAAAGAAAGATCAATGTCATTAAAAGTAGAGCTCACTCCATACTCACTTGGCAAGTCAATCTTGTAGGCATTGTCATTAAACCTCTCAAGGACCTTGAAAGGTCCATCACCCCTAGGTTGAAGTTTAGATTTCCTTGGAAAAGGAAACCCATCCATCCTTATATGTAGCCAAACCCAATCTCCAGGATCAAATACCAATGTCTTTCTCCCCTTGTTGGTCAATCATGCATAGTGCTCCATCTTCCACTCAATTTGATTTCGCACCCTTCCATGTAGATTCCTAACAAAAGAAGCTCTTACGGTGATGTTGTTGGTCTCTTCTGGATTAGGCATATATGCAGCCCTATTAGGAATTGAAGCTCCCGAAACAAGAACAAATTGATTCTCACTTCCTTTCAAAGGAGGCAAGCCGTGGGGTATATCTTGTGGAATGACAACCTCAACCTCCTTTACAAGTGTATCAAAACCTTGAGGCAACTCAAGGGTACTAGAAGACAAGCACATATAATTTGGAATGAATAAATTCATTTGTTGTCTATATAGCATCACTCTTTTTAACTCCTTAGGTTTGATGAACAAACCCAGTTTTATCACTAATTGTTTTTCACTCTGCTTTTCTATTTTTGTTCTTTCTTTTTAGTCTTTTTGCCATCTTTTTCTTTTGGGCTTTTCTCTCTCAAAGGACTCTTTTTTTCTTTGATTTTCTTTTCTTTTTCTCTTTTCAATCTCATTTTTATTTGATCTTCACACACCTCACTTGGAGACAAAGGTGAGAGAACTACCTTTTTACCTTTATGCAAGAAAGAATAGCGATTGGTGATCCCATTGTGGACAACATCTCTATCATATTGTCAAGGTCTACCAAGCAACACATGGTCGGCTTCCATGGGAACCATATCACAAAGCACTTCATCCACATATTTGCCAATGGAGAATGTAAGCAACACTTGCTTATCCACCACCAACTCACCATTGTCACTCAACCATTGCAATTTATAAGGTTTAGGGTGAGGGATAGTTTTTAAACCCAGCTTATCCACTAATCTAGTGCTTGCAACATTGGTGCAACTTCCTCCATCAATGATTAGAGAATAAACCTTTCCACTCACCAAGTATCTAGAATGGAAAATGTTTTCTCTTGTGTATCATCTCTATCTTTGCACAAGCTATCCATGAGTCGTCTTACCATCAAAAGATCTCCCTCTTCCAATTTAAGAAAACAATCATCCTCACCTTCACTAGTGGAACTATGAGAACTCCTAGAGGATTCACTATCCACCTCTCTATTTTCTAACACAATCATTGTCCTTTTGTTTGGACATTGGGATGCAATATGACCCTTACCCAAACATTTAAAACATTTAATTGAACTAGATTTATTAGAAGGAGAATGAGTAGTAGGATTAAGATTACCTCTTGAAGACTTCTTTTCAAAATGTTGGGAAGAAGAACCCTCCTTCTTGGAAGTGTCCTTATCCTTCTAAGATGAATGACCATATGAAGACTTTTTGTAGGCTTGTTTTCTCTTCAATTGTTGCTCCACTTTCATAGCTCTATGTATAAGTTCATCCATGGTGTTGTAAGTTTAAAGCTCCACAACATCTTGAATGTCCCTATTCAAGCCATTCAAAAATCTAGCCATTGTAGCCTCATTAGTCTCCTCAATGTTTGCTCTTACCAAAGAAATCTCCATCTCCTTGTAATAATCATCAACACATCTATTTCCTTGATAGAGTCTTTGTAATTTGTTATGCAAATCCCTTATGTATTGAGGTGGGACAAATATCTCTCTCATGATTCCTTTCATTGTCATCCATGTGTCCGGTCTATGTCTCCTCAATCTTCCTCTTTCCATTTGCACTTGATTCCACCAAGCCATGACATACCCTTCAAATTCTAAGCTAGCCAACTTCATTTTCTTTTCTTCACTAAAATCATGACAATCAAAAACTTGATCAACTTTTATCTCCCAATCAAGGTAAGCCTCCGGATCATTAGTACCTAGAAACTTGGGAAGTTTGAATTTCACATCTTCCATTCCATCCCTATTCCTCCTAAGCCTATACCTTCTACCATCATCATATCCATCATCACTCCCTTGAGAAGAATGAGGTGACCTATGATATCTCCTTCTCTCCATGTCATCTATTCATCCACTCAACTCATAATTACTTCTTTGCATCTCATCAAAATGTTCGTCCATCCTTCTTTCAACATTTCTTTGCAACCTATCCATTTGCTTAGCCAATGAAGTCATTAGCATAGCGGTTCTAGGTGAAGGTGGATCAGTATCGCCATCAGACACCATTGCTACAAGAAAAAGGTGAGTAAAACAAAACAATAATGTACCTTACCACTCACTAAGTGTTTACACTCGTCAACACTTATGTTTCACACTTGAAAGACTTTTTCTCTAATGTTCACTCTTGTCTTTTTCCACTCTCTAACTCTTTGTCAACTCTTGAAATTTAACCAAAGATTGTAATTCAATGAATATCCAAAGTGAAAGATGAAACAAATCCAAGCTCAACTTAAGATGTCAAGGAAGAAAGAAAACCATACGACAAAACCTTGGAATTTAGTAGACAAGCAAGAAAAGCTCAACAAAAAAAGCACAACTCAAAAGCAATTCCAAGGAAAGATAATTATAGAAATATAAAATGCAAGATATTTCTTCTCTAAAAAAAATAAAATTGGCTAAGTTTAAACTACCATAATTATACAAAAGAAAGTGCTATTAAACAATAATAAACACACACTAAGAGAGGGCTAATAATATTTTTTTTACTGTTAGTTTTTTTTACTTTTGGATCCTCATATTTTTTGATATTTTCATTTTGACCCCACAATACTTTTTAATAATTGCCTTTTGGTCCTTCATAAATTATCTTTTAGGACCCAAACTTTTGATATTTGCAAAATTAGGAATGAGGATTCGAAATATTACACATTGATCAATCAAAGAGAGATTCAACAATTAAAAGAAAGATCGATTCTTTGTTGGGATCCTTCCTTTTTTCAAACGGAACGAACCGGCCCAAAACTCTCTAGACAGAATTTTATGAATCAAACTTAGAAAATATTCAGCAATGCTATGAGTTTTATGAAGAACATGAAGAACACGAAGAACAACCCATATTCAAAACAACTCCAAATTCCACAAAACCATAGGGGAAATGAAGGCAATTGCAAGATAAACTCAAAAATCACACAAGAAACACACAAAGAACAACAAACAACCAAGAATCATTATTTTCAATTTTCATTTTCCGGAAAAAAAAAACAAAAATTCAAATAACATAGATAGAAATCTTTACGAAATACTTTCCAGAATCAAGCTCTGATTATCACATGATGACCACCAAGACATGAATGCTTGGCTTGGATCGTTTCCGGATTGTAATCTTCAAGACTCCATGAATTAGGGTTTGAAGTTCAAATAGAAAAATGGAGAAGATTAAGGAATGATTTAGAATGACGCCACGATCCCCAATCGGAACGATAAGTCGGAGGAGGATTCGCCACAAAGGAAAGCTTCCTTGATAAGAATTAATTTGGTCTCAATCAAGAACCAACAAGAGGGTAAGCTCTCAATTTAAGCAAAAGCTCAATTTCATTAATCAAAGTTAACCTAAAATAGCAAAGTCTGAGTATTTATAGGGCTATATGTAACACCCTGAAATTTCAAAAACTATGGTCAAAATATTATATGAATTATTCTTGCATAGCTATTAATGTAAGTATCAGGTTATGAGAGATTGAATGATCTATGTAACGCCTCAATTTACCATCTTATATTTTGTTGGTTTTTGATGAAAATTCTTTTCAACTTGCTTAAAAATACCAAACTAAATTTACTAATAACTGATATTCAAAAAAAGAGTTCCACTACTGATTAATAACGTCTCAATTTCCCATTTTATTTTATTAATTTTTACCGAAAACTCTTTTTCTCTTGTAAATGAAATAGCAAACTAAGGTTTACTAATGATTGATCTCAAAAGGTTTTTGTCACTAATTAATATTTAAGAGTCCAATATAATACATACAAATAAGTCTGATATAATACATACAGATATGAGTTCTAGTACATAGTACAAATAACTAAGATATTACAAACGTAATAAAGCATCTTTAACAAAACGTCCCAAAACATCTTCCACAAAATCCATCATCTTGCTAGTCCTTTATTGTTCCTCTGGTCGTCCAAATAAATTGGGGTCATGGCAGGTGTCATCCACAGACACAAAATACAGGGTAAGTTTATGATAAACACAGTTTAAGTAAAAGAATATATTCATAGCTGGTCATAACAACATTCATAAAATGTGATGCATGATTCTCTCTTTATCATTTATCATTTGGTACCAACAGTCAAGATAGCCCTAGTCCAATGGTCCAGAATTGAAACGATTAGTCAAGGTGTCACAGTGGTGCACAGGATTCTCACCCACACTACATGTGATCATCATGGGTGGCGTGATTTCCCCACTGCCGAAGCACCTCCCAGCTCAGACTCCTCATTGTCTGAACGCTCGAACTCAGTTCCTATAACTATCTGACACACCTCCTCTTGAGGCAATAACGCGGTCTAACCCCCACCGGACATATGCATATGAGACATATAAGATTGATTCTCCCCTTATTTTATCATCTCATATTTCTTTTTCAACATCAATATTCAATTTATATCTCACATGCTTTAACCAGAAATTCAATATAAATCCAGTACAGAACTCAATATAATATCCATGTACAAAGATTCATAGAAATCTATAGAACACTTGACAACACTTGAACTTCATAAAAGTTCATAGAAACATTCAACAACACAAGAATTCCAAACATTTATTTAAACAGAACAACACTTGAACTATCTTTAATTCTTTGAAGCATTTCATCAAACACATGGTGTGCAAACTTTGTTCTTTATAGAAATAGATGAAATTCTATTCATACTTAAACAAAGTAATACTTAAACTATATTTAGCATAAACTTCCCTATACAAACCTTGTTTTCCTTCTTTTAAAAGCTTGCCAAACTTTTTCCTAGCTTCTCCTAGCTTTCACGTGATGCTTTACTATGGTGGGGTTTACTTTCTAACTTGATTTAGGCTTGAAAATGAAAGGATGGGAGGAATATGGAAGAGGGGTTTCACGTGAACTTAGTAGAGAGAAAGGCTTGAAAGTGATTTGCATTTTAGGTCCCCCCCCCCTTTATATAGTGTTTAGGAAACAATTTAAAATTCAATGACATTTTTGCCCTTTCTAACTAAATTACCTTCATTTAGTTCCATTCTAACTAAATTACTTCTTGTTCCATTGAATTCTAATTAAGTTAATGATGACTTATTTACTTTATAAGAAAAATCTTCCAAGCTTTATTTTGCACCATACAAGTGTTCTTCCACTTGTTTCCTTCATGTGGCTTGCCTTTCCAAGTGGCTTATCATGAACATTCTACTCCCTTCTACACCCTTCATCACGTGATCATCTAGCTTAATGTAACACCCCGTGTGCACCCAGCACATTAACATTATTATCATATCAGAATAACGCAGCGGTTACAAATATTTGAAAGAGAATAAAGAAAAACTTTGGAAACTGAAGCAATATCAATATACATTACATTATATAACCATATGGTGAATTCTTATACAACACAAGGTACATCTCTCAAAACTGTACAATTTCCATCAAAATACAAAATTACAGGCATAATAAACAAAATGTGAGCCAACATGCTCAGTTATCTATGCCTAGGATTATCAACAGTACTATCCCTGCTCAGGCCTTTTGCCTTGGGATCTATCAGCCATGCCTGTATCATCACCTGCAACATGAGCCCCAACAGGGGTGAGATAATAATCTCAGTAAACTCAGGGTTCTTGGAGGTTTCCCTCCCCCTGGTTCACTACCAAGCATATAAATATAACATAACATGAATAATATTAATTAAGCATCACTCATACAGTCAGCCCTCACGGCTCATATGAACACATGACATGCCCATCACAACACAGGGTAACCACCTATGTATCCATCACACATTGCCTGAGAGAGATCATCCGTTAAAGGGCACATTCCCTCAGGACTTTTCCCGCCCAATACCTGAGAAAGATCATCCAATGAAGGGCACATTCTCCCAAGATTTACATGGACGCCTATGGATTGTCCCAAGGAAGATCATCCACTTAAGGGCACATTTCCAAGGGGTCCATAGTTCCCTATTGATATGATTTCCCAGAGGAATTAGATGGTTGGATCAACTAGGAATGGAATTTCGCACCCAGAATTTGGCCACCAAAACGTCCCAACAAAATTGGACTGTATCTCACGCTACAGACCTCGGATTTGAGCGATTCCAAAACGAGGTGAAAGAGGACTTTCTGAAACTCGATTTAGACTCAAGAATCACCGAAAAAGGATAAGGAAATCTCGAGATACAATTTCTTGATAATGGAGAGCGAAAATGGAAGTATAAGGATTATAGGTAGGCGCCACAATTCTGAAGAATTGATAAGCCCAAGAACGCCACAAGGATTGATGCCCTTGATAAGTTCAAAGATTCTCAAAAGAACCCTAGAGAAGCTTGTCTCTCACCAAAAGGTTAACTTCAATTCTGAATCCCCTAACAAAAGGCTATGGTGTTCCTTATATAGTGGACAACATCCATAGTGAGCTTTAACCTAAATTGCTTACACAAAAAGGAAATAAGACAGCCCAATTAAGCTAGTCCAATAAGCCTTATTACAAAAGTTAAAATAAAACTAAGTGTAGAATTTGGGCCAAGTAAAATAAAGCCTTCATGCATATCCATTTGGGCTTATTCTTCAAGGTCTTCAGTCTGACTTAAGTGTATCATTTTGGCCTCTTCTTCCTTTACATTTGGGCTTGTCTCAAGTAAAGTGGTCACCAAGAGATTTAGAGCCTCTTTAGTCCTTTTAGCTTTTGCTCTTGTCATTGGGCCTCCAAGACCTTGTAAGTCCTCCAAGTTTGTTGCCTTGGTCATGCTGCCTCCAATGTCCTCATTACCTATTCTACTGGCCAGAGAATTCTCATACAATCACATTACACAGCATAATCAATATAAAGCATAACACTCACAGTGTTTAGCTAGCATCATCTGCCAATAAGCCATAGTGGCATTTTTCTCAATATCATAGCAGCACACAACATCAACATGCATGACATACCAATCCATCACCCTTTAGGTGTATGAAACACAAGCAAGGAAACATTCCCCAAGAACGATGAGCTTACCTGATCTTAGCTCAGAACCAACTCTCCTAGCCTCGTGGTGACCACCACCAGTGATATGAATCTCACGCCCTACAACAGGCATGCAATTAACAATCTGTAATGGTTTTTAACCGTTTATATGAAAGGAAACACTCTTCCTTGTCATATCAATCTTTGTCTTCTAACTTAAGGTTCATCATAGCCTAGCTCTCACTAGGCATTTCTTAGACTCTCAGTGGTCTATCTCAGCCTACTCAAGGCATCAAAGTCACCACAGACTCAAGGGATCACATAGGGCTTGAACGGTCCATATCACACACATGACACCGTTCACAAGGCCTCTCAGGCAAAACTAAACCATCAACAAGGCTCTAGCATGTCTCAATATCAACAAGTGACTCAACACCAGCCACACATACATAAACATAGAGCCAAAACCAAAGTTCACCAATCCAACATCTGAGAGCTAATCATTCATCACTAAACCTTTCTAAACACACTTTTCTACAGGACCCATGGCTAATTCTAGCCCCAGCTCAAGTGGGTCACTATTCATCCAAAACCCCAAATCACAAATTAATCGGGGAAACTCGAGCTTCTTACCTCAATGGCGACTAGAAAG
Source organism: Glycine tomentella (assembly GCA_007407185.1). Lineage (NCBI taxonomy): Eukaryota > Viridiplantae > Streptophyta > Magnoliopsida > Fabales > Fabaceae > Glycine > Glycine tomentella. The sequence continues at coordinate 101,491 of PYAF01004859.1, read as the reverse complement.
GTTGGTGAACAGCTTCTCCTAGCTCAGGTGTCCAAGATTCCACACCGTTCCTCGCCAAACTCAAGTTTCAAGGTTTTCCCTTGAGAAAGGGATTCTCAATTTAAGGGGTTTTTAAGAGGAAAAGATGAAGGATTTTGGCTCACAACTAGTTTCCCACAAGATTAATGATCAAAGGAAATGATTTGGTGAAGAAACAAGGCT
>PYAF01004859.1:58815-92098 GCA_007407185.1 Glycine tomentella | reverse complement strand
GTAGTAAAGTTCCTAGAAATTCTATTCTAGATTTTCTTGTCACCTATTAGTAATTTGTTACCTAGGAGTATTGTATTGTAATTTTTTCTAATCTCTATTCTAGGTAAAAAAATCCTTTAATTATATACTACTAATTGATTTAAAACATTTCCTAAATTACACACTTAACACGTATAAAAAAATATTGGGGTGTTACAGTCAGAAACAAAGCTAGATTGGTTGCAAAAGGTTACAACCAAGAAAAAGGCATTGACTATGAGGAAACCTATGCTCTGGTTGCAAGATTGGAAGCCATTAGGTTATTGCTTGCATATGCATGTTTAATGGATTTTAAACTTTTTCAAATGGATGTTAAAAGTGATTTCTTAAATGGTTATATTGAGGAATACATATATGTGGAGCAACCTCCTGGTTTTATTGATTCCAAACATCCAAACCATGTTTTTAAACTTAAAAAGGCTCTTTATGGTTTAAAACAAGTTCCAAGATCTTGGTATATGAAAGATTAAGTAAATTTCTGATTGAACAATCTTTCATAAGAGGACAAGTTGATAAAACCTTGTTCATCAAAAGGCAAAAGAATGATATCTTATTGGTTCGAATATATGTTGATGATATAATTTTTGGTTCAACTAATCAATTGTTGTGCAAAGAATTTTCTATCTTTATGCAGAATGAATTTGAAATGTCAATGATGGGAGAATTAACTTTCTTTCTTGGACTTCAAGTGAAGCAAAAGAAGAATGGAACATTTCTAAATCAAGCCAAGTATTGCCTTGAAGTGATCAAAAAGTTTGAAATGAATAAAAGCAAAGATGCTGCAACTTCAATGGCAACATCAACATATCTTGATTCAAATAAAAAAAGGAAAGAAGGTTGATGAGTCAAAATTTAGAGGAATGATTGGATCCTTATTGTATTTGATAGCTAGTAGACCAGACATTATGCTAAGTGTGTGCTTGTGTGCAAGATATCAAGCAAATCCTAAAGAATCACACCTTACAGCAGTCAAAAAAATATTTAAATATTTCAAGTCAACACCAAAAGTTGGTCTTTGGTATCCTAAAGGTGCATCAATTAATATTGTTGGTTATTCTGATTCTGACTTTGCAGGGTGCAAGTTGGATAGATAAAGCACTAGTGGAACTTGTCATCTACTAGGAAGTTCATTGATCTCATGGCATTGCAAGAAACAATCTTGTGTTGTGTTATCAACAGTTGAAGCTGAATACATCTCAGCTGGAAGTTGTTGTGCTCAAAGCTTATGGATAAAACAACAATTACAAGATTTTGGTGTAGAATTAAAAGAAATACCTCTGCTATGTGACAACACAAGTGCTATCAACATTTAAGAATCCAATAATGCACTCAAGGACCAAACACATTGAGATAAGGCATCATTTCCTAAGAGATCATGTCCTAAAAGGTAATATCAAAATTGACTTCATTGATACTCATAATCAATTGGTTGATATATTCACTAAACCTTTGGCTAGAGATAGATTCTATACTCGTAGAAACATGTTAGGTATCTTGGATGAATCCAATCTTTATTAGTATGATTGTTATGTGCCTATCTATGTGAAATAGCTTTATAATTGTTCCATCATCAAATGTGCCTTCAATTTCCAAGTTGTGCTGCATAAATCACTGTTCATTATGATGTTTTCACTGTAATAATTGATTAGAGCTCAAATTAATCGATTAAAAGAACTTAAAACATGGCATAAAGTTAAATTTGTGCTTATGTAATCGATTACACAAGCAAAATAACCAATTATTCTTCATAGAAAAATATTTCTAGAAAAATGAATTTCTCTATAAAAATAACCAATTGATTAATCCACGGATTAATCGATTACACAGTACAAAAATCCTTTTACAGAATTTAAATTCACTGGAATAATCGATTACAGTGAATGGTAATCGATTAAATTACTGAGAATCTGTTTTAAATAATTCAAATCCTTTTGGAAAAATCGATTACAAATAGAATTAATCGATTACACAAGCTTCAAATTGATTTTGTATTTCAAAACCCTCTGTATAATAATCGATTACACTTCATCTTCAATAATTGGATTTCACTGAAATAATCAATTACATGACGAATTAATCGATTACAGCTTCTGTAGAAACTGATTTTGCCTATGAATTAATCGATTACATGAGAATATAATCGATTATTCATGGAGTTACTGTAGAATTTGCCAGATTTTCTTGGAAATTGTAACAGTCCAACTGCCACCTAATTCAAATTTGAATCTTCTGTGCCTTAATGGTAGTGGGTTAATTCGTATTAACTGTTCCTAATTTCAAATTTTGAATCTTTGGAGCCTAAAAACTTCTATAAATACAACCCATTGTTGAAGGAAGAAATCGCACCAAACTTCTTCTTTCACAAAACACTGTTGTGTTCTTCCTCCCTCTGAGTTTAGAACCTCTGCCCAGAAAGTTTCTCATTTCCTTTTAGCCATGTCTACCTCTAAGAGAGTCAAAACCTCCAAAAGAAAGGCTGGTGAAACCTCTAACCCTACTGTCAATAGGCTAGATCACTGGTTTCCTACTGAGAGAGACAAGATGATCTACGTTAAATTCAATGCCACCTAATTAATCTATCCTCCCAAACACCTTGAACTTGACTGGTTCATTAGGGAAGGCTTTCAATTCCCTGCTTTTCTTGAAACCCAGGGATTAAGGAAGTTTGTTGAGATGAAGGTTATACATTTTACCCTGAGTTAGTAAAGGTGTTCTACACCTGTGCTAAGGGTTCCATGGATGGGACTCTTCTATCCCAAGTGAATGGAGTTGCCATGTAAATAACTCCAGAAGTCTGGGAAGCAATGGCTGGAATTTCCTTTGAAGGGAAAAGGAAATTTGAAGAAGAGGCTGGGGGATACAATAGGGTTGAGACCTATAGGGGGATGCTTATTGATCCCCAAATGAGGCTGAAGCTCAGGCTCAACACTGGCCCCATGACCCATGAAGACAGACTCCTCCACTACATAATCACTTACATCCTCACTCCTAGAGCCATCAACCATGTGCAAGCCATTGATGATGACCTGCAACTTGTGTATGGTCTCAAGAATTCAATTCAGATGAATTGGATTCTTATTCTTGAGGAGATAATGCTTAAGTCCAAGAGGTTACTGAATTACCCATTTCCTTATGTTGTGCTTGTTTCCAAATTTATTGACTATTTTAACATAGATGTCTCTAATGAGGTTGTTGACAACACCAACTCTAGCAACAACCTCATCAAGGAAAAACATCTCACAAAGCTAGGGATGGTCAAAACTCCTCAAGGATGGCAAATGGTTGGCCAACAAGTTCTTGCTATTGTTGCTGCTGGAATTGAAGAGGAAGTTGATGAAGATGCTGAAGAAGAAGGCCCTGCTCAACCATCTTTCAGTCCATTTGAATCTCTTATGGTTCAAAAGATGGATGGCTTACTGTCCCCCTACATCATGAGCACAGGATTGAGACCAATTCAACTTTAGAGGAGATAATATCTAGGCTAGAAAACATAGAAACTAAGCTTATGTTTGATGGTTCTGAATCCTTCTAGGATTTCTATGTTTTTCTAGTTTCTTGTATTTCCTCTTTCTGCTTTTCATCTATTTTCTTTTATTTTTTTATGATTAAAGTATTGTTCCTCCCCATTGATAATGAAGTTTCTATGTTTCTCATTCTCATTATTTGTTGTGCTATATTTTTAAAGTCTTTGATAAGCCAAATAAGGGGAGAAATGTTGATTGATATATCATACTCTGTCGTGCTCTGTTTTTCTGCTAAGTTTTGCACAAATCAAAAACTAATGAATTATCTAATTAAGGGGGAGCAAATTGAGCAAATTAAGTCTAAGGAAGCAACTAATGCAAGTTAATGATTAATGTTTATGCAAGCATGTCTCTTAACACTTGTTCTTGGCAAAGAGGCTAATTTGTTTTCAGGTTTGCAAAAGTTCAAAGTCTTCTACTTTTTATCCCTCAAAGAACTTCAAAGTCTTCTACTTTTTCCTGTTTCTTGCTGCCCTTTGATTCTCATCATTCCTTTGGATTAAATTGCCAATCTCTGTCACTCTACACATAGTTGGATATAGGGGGAGCAACATGAAGAATCAAGCCTATGACTTAGAAGATAGTTTAGAGCTTTTCACATGCCTTGAAGATTGTAATTCAAATGAAGTGTAGGAGAAGGCAAACTTTTGATCCTTGCATTGCATTCACATACTCATTAACATGCTTAAATGATTTTCATTAAAACATCAAAGCTACTAACTATTTGAAAAAGGATTTAATTGAGTAATGTTTTTGGAAAAATATAATTTTACTGTTTTAATCAATTACATAGCATTTTAATCGATTATTTAGTTCATATTTCAAACTGGAAAAGCTTCTATGAACATTTTAATCGATTACCTATCGGATTAATCGATTATTTGGCTCGTATTTGAAACTATAAAGCTTTGGTGAATATTTTAATCGATTACACACTTATTGTAATCGATTACATAGTGTAAAATGTATTTTGTGCCTTGCTGTGATAATCGATAACCATCATTCGTAATCGATTACATAGGGCATTTGAAAAATCCTGCTTTGCTGCTTTAATTGATTACCATTATTTGTAATCGATTACACAGGTTATTTTCTGAAACTGAACTTTTCTAATTTAATCAATTATAGCTCGGTTTAATCGATTATTTTGTTCGTTCTTGAAACCCAGAATGTTCCTTGAACACTTTAATTGATTAAGTGACAATTTAATCGATTACATAAGTCATTTTAATCGATTACAGGTTGTTACAAAATTCTGTTATAAATAGATGGAAGGCTTGACTTGTTTTCTAACTTGAACACTTCGTATTTTCTAAGCATACACAAGCCTTCTAAGAGTTTGAAAGTGATTTTTTGGGTTCTCTATCTTCTTGTCCCACTCTTTAATCATCATGAGTTTGGAAGGAAAGTTCTGAAGTTGTTTCTTTTACCATTGATTCAAGTCTGGTAATCTTTTGCATACATCATTACTAGATCATCATCTGGTTTCCTTTCATACAAATTGTTTGTAAGATCTTTTGAATTTCTTTTTGCATGTAGTTATAACAATAGTTTTTCTTAAGGCTTTTCTAGAATAGGTGTTTCTAGAGGTAAGAGTAGAGATAGGTTTTCTCTATGTCTTGATCACAAAGATTCTAAGTGTGTTAGAGATCTCGTTCTTGATCTAGGTATGATTGAGAGTGATTGTAAAAAGCTTGGAAGAAACAAATTGTTATTAGTGGAATTCTAACTCGATGGTTAGAAGAATTGGATGTAGCTTTTTCTCTAGGTTGAGAAGTGAACCAGTATAAATCCTTGTATTGACTACTTGATCTTTATCTTTTCATGTTGTTATTATTTGTAATTCATTGTGAAAACAATATGAACACACAGAATTAACCAAGAGGGGGGGTGAATTGGTTAAAACAGTGTCTTTAAAATTTCTTTGAAACAAGCAGCGAATTAGATCGTATCACAAGGACACCCTTTAAAAAAAACATTCAGTGAATCAAGACTCACCCTTCATAAAAATCTATACCAAAAAATGTTTTTTTGTTGATCTTGAAAAGATTAACCAAAAGATTAGCAATCAATGACAACAAGAAGATATTAAAAGAATACCAATAACTATATTGGTTCACTCCTCAACAAGAGAAGCTACATCCAGTTTCTTTTAACCAAACTTCGGCTAGAGTTCCACTATTAACAAAAATATGTTCTTTACAAGCTTTCAAAAGATCACCCTTTATCAACCCTCGATAAAGAACTGAAATCTAAACACCCTTTAGACTTTAAATGGTAGAGACATAGAGAAACCCTTCTCTACTCTTCCCTCTAGAGAACCCTACTCTAGACAAGCTTAAAGAACCCTTTTGTAATAACTACTAACAAGCTGAAATGTAAAAATGAATTACAACTAGAGTTTAGAGAATAGATACAACCTTATTATCTAAAGAATGAAAATGCATGTGTTTACCAATCTGGAATCGGGTTGAAAGAAAGCAAGTTTTAGACTAAGCTCTCCAAGAAACTCCTTTGAAATCTTGTCCAAAAAGAATTCTATCAATGATTCATGAAAATCTTGAATCATGGGACAAGAGCTTTGAGACCCAGTGTATCTTCTTTAAATCTCGAGGGCTTTTGAGATCAATGAATAATTTTGAAGTGTTATGTTTTGTTGAAATAAAAGAGACCCAACAACTTTGTATAGAAAACTGTTTCAAGTGAATGTAATCGATTACATCGTCCATGTAATCAATTATTCTCACTTATGTAATCGATTAATATCATATTTAATCAATTAAAGTGTTCTTTATTCTTTCTGGAAAAGATACATGGGCAAAGTAATCGATTAGACCGTTATGTAATAGATTACCACAGACAGTCTAGCTTCAAAAACGTGCTAATGTAATCGATTAACACATGAAGACTTATTCTGTGTTTTGTACAGTGTAATTGATTGTCATTACCTTCTAATTGATTAATTAGTTCTTCATGGCTTAAGTAACAGATTATTTCTGGTAATCGATTAAGTCAGTATAAAAAGTGGTTTTTTCAAAACTTAACCATGAGTACTTGGCATCTTATGCAAATATGAAAACCATAAGCTTTTTCACAAATCACGTGACTTGATAAAAACCATGTATGCATGCCAATTAATGATGTTTATGCAATGCAAGGGATCACAAGATGAAGCTCTTAAACAACTAACAAATTACATATGCCTTCAATTGAATGGTATGTAAAAAGCTAAAATATGTCTAAGACAAATAACCTCATGATCTTGATCTTCTTCAAGCTACCCCTGTATCTAATAATCTCCCTTTTTTTGGCTTTGATCATGCCAAACTTCAATTGTACATATTTAGCCTTCATGTGCTTTTAAAGGATGAATGCTAGGAGCTTTATACTTGAAATCTGAAATCAATTCAGCCTTTTGCCAAGAACAAGTGTCAATTATACTTTGCATAAACAGTGTACATTCATTATATAGCTCCCCCTATCTTAGGTAATTTTATATTAAGTTCAGATAAGAGCAATGAAATTCAAAGTTAATATATCATGTATTTTTTTTAATTGCACCTGTATTCATGTTTTTCTATATGTTCATTTTTCTCTCTCTTTTGGCTTATCACAGACAAAGTATACCAGTGAGAACAAGATAAGCAAGGAAGATGGAAACAAAAAAGTAGAGTTTTATTCATTAATCATAAAGTGCAGTCTCTGAAACAGAGTGTAATTGATTGTTTCATTGTGTAATCAATGACTCCAGAGAGATTTGAAAAACTGATTCAACTCTCAAATATTAAGTAATCGATTAAAACATAGTGTAATCGATTACTACAGAGAGATTTTGATTTAGAAATAGATTTAAACATCAGGTTATCGATTAATACGTTGTGTAATCGATTACTTCAAAGAATTTTGTTTTTGGATTCCATTAAAACATCAAGTAATTGATTAATTCGTTAGAGTAATCGATTACTCTAGCAAAGTTTTGCTTCTAAATTGTCTCTAAACCTCAAATAATTGATTATTTCGCATAGTAATCGATTAATTCAGACAATTATGCAGTTGAACAATGTATTTCATCAGGATTTCCAATTTCAATCATATAAGATGCATAGCCAATTTTAAGTGGTAAATCATGTAGTAAGGCATATTATAAGCATGCTAGCATATATTAGACTCATCAAGGATACCTAGCATGTTTCTAAGAGCATAGAATCTATCTCTAGCCAAGGGTTTAGTGAAAATATCAACCAATTGATTATTTGTATCAACAAACTCAATTGATCAATTACCCTTTTGGATGTGATCTCTGAGGAAATGATGTCTGATATCAATGTGCTTGGTCCTTGAGTGAATTATTGGATTCTTTGAGGTGTTGATAGCACTTGTGTTGTCACATAGCAAAAGTACCTCTTTTAATTCTACACCAAAATCTTGTAATTGTTGCTTCAACCACAAGCTTTGAGCACAACATCTTTCCACAGAAATGTACTCAACCTCAACAGTTGATAAAGCAACACAAGATTGTTTCTTGCAATGCCATGAGATAAGTGAACTTCCCAATAAATGGCATGTTCCACTTGTGCTTTTCCTATCTAATTTGCATCCTGCAAAATCAAAATTTGAGTATCCAATTAAGTTTAGTAATGCAACTTTGCGATACCAAAGACCAACTCTTGGAGTTGATTTGAGATATTTGATGATTCTTGTAACGACCTGCCTCGTCGCTACGATATCACTCCTCTAAAACGTGTAATCTCAATTTTTAATTAAAACTTCATTAATTTGATTATGAAAATGAGAGTAAATTTTGCGCGATAATACACCAATCAAACAACGCACAGAATACATAAATAAATACATGCGTATGTATATTTTAACCCATTACATATCAAAACATAATTTAACTTTTAATAAATATATATAAGCTTGGGGTTTACATGCCCGATTAAAGAGAATCAAGGAATCAACTAAGAAAGAATTAATAACAAAACATAACTCTCTCCCAAAATGAATTCCAACGTTATCACGTCGGCTTGGCGGCTCCAACAAAAGGATCTCCCTCCAAGGTCACTTACTGCTGCTCATCTGCTCCCATGAACAAAGGTTTGCAATCATAACAGGTACCAACCACACGGTACAAAATTTGCAAGGGTGAGTTTATTATATAAAATCAACAGGCATTAGATAACAACAATTGGAAAAGAACAACAATAACAACCAAAATTGTTACAAAAACTCTATCAGTCCAATACACACTCGACAAAATCAATCATCCAATTCATTTCACAAATCAAACAATCATGATCAGAATGATGCATGCTCCTGATTTCACCCTCACCATGCAATGTAGTACCATATCCAGGGAAATAGCCTCTCACAGGAAAATGATTCATCGCCTATCAGTGTCACCCTATCGTGCACTGGCCATTCCCCCCCACCATGATCAACCAGTGGCGCACGGGAATTCCAAACCTGATGGCCCCTTAGTACCTACGTTTTCAGCCCATAGAAACCCACAGGTACATGCATGCCTTCATTCTATTTCCATCAATGCAATATGAAGTATGAAATATGGGCACCATCAATGCATGACCTGGCTAGGCACACATCCTTCCTCGCAAGGGTAACCCGTCATGCACTCCCATGTACATATATAACACACCAATATGGGCTCACCGATGCACTAACTGTGGCTAGGAACACATCCTTCCTCGCAAGGGTAACCAACCGGTCACTGCATCCTAAGTGGACATATACAACATACAACCATGGGCACCATCAATGCATGACCTGGCTAGGAACACATCCTTCCTTGCAAGGGTAACCCGTCATACACCCCCCATAGGTATCCATGTAACACCCTCATATTTCAACAATATAATTGTGCATGAAATTTTGATATGGACATGCATATTAATTAGGAATTTCTAAAAATAGTATAAAGGAAAATGACTATATTACCCTTCCTTAAATCAAAAAAATTACAAAACTGCCCTTCAGGTCAAAATGACGATAATACCCCTGACTATTTTGAAAATTACCAAAATACCCTTTAGCCTAGAAATGACCAGGTATTCTTGGGAATTCTGTAAGAACCTGAGGAAAAGATAGAATATTCCTAGATAGCAGAATATCAAAATAGTTTGTGACAGAAAACTATAAAATAGAATTTCTATAAATTTTAGAAAGAAATTTAGAAAGAAACTTAATTCAACTTAACTCAGGCATCAGAAAAACACAGGAAAAGGATAAATACAATTCATAGAATTTTCTCTCAATTATAGGAGGAATAGACTTCTTTAATAAGCTAGTTTAGTAATTTTACTAATTAAAGGCAAAATGGACCAATAAGAATTAAGATAAAGCCACTTGATAAGAAAAGCTTAAATAACATCCTAAATATGTTACTAAGACTTAAGTTAGTCTCTAAATAATTTTAGAATTTTATTCCTAAGAAGGCATTTGGAATTAGGCTTTCATAAATGATAGAAACAATTTTATTCAATTTAAAGATACATAATAAGTAGAACAAAGCACAAAATCTCCCTAAATTAAGTTACTCCATGTAAAGAAGAAGGAAATTGGTGAAGCTTGCTCTCCAAGCCAAGCTATGGCCGTGTGATATCAAGAGGAATGGAGAAGTCTTGAGAAAATTCAAGATAAAGGACATTTGGATGGTGGAAAAGCTAGGATACATGTCATTGGTCCATTTGTAAAGTAAGGTAATAATGAACTAAGAAGATTTTTTTGAAGCAAACTTCCTCTTGTCTCCTTTGAACACGTGGATAGCTATAGACATTATTTCAACAATCCCAACGGTCAAAAGTTAGATATGTGGGATAGTAATGTATCTTTAAAATTTTAAAGAGATCGAACGGTTAACGAATCCATAATTAGTATTTTACTAAAAAGGATTTTGAGATAAACTCAAGAATGGAAGAAAAGCACAAAATCTCCTAAAGCTTAGCTCCTCTACGTATAGAAAGGAGAATTAATGAAGATTTTTTTTCCTAAAAGCCCACTAATCCATGTGCAAAATAGGAAGAGAGGAGAATGATGAACAACTTTAAAGAATAGGGCCACTTATATGGATAGAAATCAATAGCCATTAAGATGTATCCATGTGGAAAGCAAGGTCATAATGACCTAAGGAGATTTTTGTAGCAAAACCCTATATAAAGGATGAAGTGGACCGAAAAACATCAAGCCTTTCAAGTGAAGTATACGTGCAACATCTTCTTACATTTCTTTCATCTTTCATTTTCCAATCCTCACATTCCTTTCATTCGTTCATCCTACATCTCTTCCACCTATCACTTTCAAAGAATAAAAGTAAAACACAAACCCTAGCATCTTGAAGCTCGCGTGGAATCTAGGAGCATTTAGGAGGAAGGTTATCAAGTTTTTAAGAGGAGAAACAAGGTATGTATAGGGGAGTTTATGCTAAATATAGTTTAAGTGTTACTTGTGTTGAATGAGTATGTATGGGGAAGCTTTATGATAAATATGGTTTAGATATTAATTATGCTAAGATTCTCATTTGTTTCCATAAAGAATTAAGCCTTGCATACCATTTGTTCGATGAAATGCTTCAAAGAGATAAAGATTGTTTAATGAATGATTATTTGAATAAGTGATTTGAAATTAGCTTAAGGAATGATTGCTGGAATAAATAACTTGAATCTAGCTTAATGGGTGAATGATTAAGTGACTTAAATCTTTATGTATTATGACTATATTTAAAGGAATGGCTAATTTGATTTATAGTAACATAATGGAATGTTTCATTGAAGTTTATGAGTTTATATATGGTTAAAAGTGTGCTATAAATCCTTGAGCATGTTTATCAAATTTTACGCTAAAAGTATGTTGAAAGCATGTCTATTATATGAAGCTTGATGTTGAAAGTTTAAAGTGTAAGCATATGAGAATATGAGATATAAATTTATGTTGAAGAGTAAATGTGAGATAAAAAGAAATTCATTTTTGCATGTTCATGTGCATGTGCCTGGCAGGGGCTAGTCCGTGTTATTTTGATATTTTGCCTGACGGGGGCTAGACCGTGTTAATATAAGAAGTTAAGCATGCATCATATTTTGATGACATTATGATAACTTTCCAATTATATATATATATATATATATATATTGTGATGACTTTCTGTATATATGGAGATGACTTTCCGCATATATACTGTGATGACTTTCTGTATATATTTTGTGGCTTAAATTATATTTATCATAAACTTACCCTATCTTTTGTGTCGGTGGTTGACACTTCCAATGACCTCAATTTATTTGGGCGAGCAGAGAAACAGTAACTCATAGCGGAGGATGGTGGTGTAGAAGATATGATGAAGAAACTTTGATGGCTTGTATTTTGTTAATTGTGTTTATTCTGATGACATGTAATTTGTACTAGAATTTAGACCAGTCCGTATATTGTTGACATGCATTTTGGGACTGTATGTTGGACTATATTTTGGACTGTATATTGATAGACTGTATTTTATTATTATAAATAGACCGTGGTGAAGAAGAACTCGTTTATGATGATTAATAAAATTTGAAGCAAAAAGAAAAGAATTTTCCATGAAATTTATAATTAAGATAATTCTAAAGCAAATGGAAAAGAAATTTCATTTAAAATCAATAAAATACAAGAGGGTAAAACGAGGTGTTACAATCCATGTATCTCTAAATCACACAATGACATTGTCCACATCAACACTATCTCTCATCAATGTAATGATCAACATCAACAATGTCATTATCAACATCAACACTATGTCACCTCAATGTCATCAACAACATCAACATCATCATCAACCACATCAACATTTTCTCATTTCAAAATCATCAATTACATCAACATTATCTCAATCTCAATATCATTAACAACATCATAATCAATCACATTTCACATCTATACATAATACATATGCATGAGATTCACATTCCCCAAGTCTTTAGACAACCCAAATTTCATACATTTACAATTCATCATACTACAAGACTGATATTTTTAGGAAAATTTTAAATTAAAGAGAATGACTACAATATATAAAACACAATCTTATGCCCATTTAAAAATTTAATAAAGAATTAGATAGAAGAATGCATTAGTTAAGACTTTTCCCAAAAATCAAATCATTACAATAACAATATCATTCACAGTTTTATCCATCAACAAGCCAATTCACCACATCCCATTAGTTAAAAACACGGTTTTTCTTGAAAACGAGCACACGCAAGAAGAAACACACATCAATCATAAATTAATCGCATCCAATTAGTTAAAAACTTAGTTTTTCCTTGAAACCAGCACACAACATGGACAGGCAGATACTTCATAATTGGACTCCCTGGACCCCAACTATGGTACCAAAACTATAACCAAATAATAAACTCCCTTATCTATCTATCTATCTCCCTCTGTTAGCTTCTAGTAGCGTCGTGTTGAGATCTCTCAAGTTCACGTGCTTTGGCCCAAACGCAGAGCTCTATATACAAAATTGAAGATAATATAGTATAGATTTTTTGAAGACAAGGTTAACATTAACATTCGGGTCAAATATCCACTCAAATTTAAAAAGAGGCTAAATTGCTGTTTTAGGAGTCCACATCAAAAGGACATCATTTTGAAATTTCGATCACACCAATGCAATTAGGGATCAATGGGTCACAAAAATGACATCAATATTATAAAAAAGAAACTTTTACAACGTCTCATTTTCAAAGGTTTTTCAAAGGAAGTATAAAAACCCAATAACGATACCCAAATCAAAAGAGATATCAAGAAAAGCTTCAAACTAGCTAAGAGAAGACAGAGGAGCCATGGGTACCTCAAAGAAACCAAGAAAGGAGAATTGGAGGGTCCGTTCTCTACCGAATCCTCGAGTTGAGTTTTGAAGATTTCGCTCAGATTAAAGTGTTCTTCTTCGTGCGATGGTCCAATGGCAAGAAACGGCGGCTTGTGGCGGTCATCGGTGGTCGTGGGTGGTGGAGGATGATGATGGGAGGTTGGGTGGGTGTTTGGGGGAAGAAGGCGGCCAAATTTTGTGGTTTTCAAGCTACTACATGTATTTAAAACCGACTTGACTCACCCAGACGAATTTTGGAAGGCATTTTGGCTTGCTTGGGCGAGCTGAACCAATTTTAAAATTTCTACTTCTGTGAAAAATTATTATCTCATGCTTAAAATGTTATTTTGCCAATCCCAACGGTCAACCTTTACATATGTGGGTTAGGAACCCACCTTTAGAATGTGAAGGCGATCCAACGGTTAACCAATCCATAATGGTGATTTTACCAAAACAGGTTTTGGGTCAAACTAGAAAGCAAACAATTTCAGCATAGCTCAAACAAACTCCACATAACTTAACATCCACACTAAGCAATTGCACAAGGATAATTTACACAATAATTCAACTAATTTAAACTAATCAAATAATAAAATAACAGAAGAAATATATCAAACATCTATTTCCAGTTATCGAAATTTTAGGGTGTTACAATTCTCTTGACTGCTGTGAGGTGTGATTCTTTAGGATTAACTTGATATCTTGCACACAAACACACACTCAACATGATGTCTGGTCTACTTACAATCAAGTACAACAAGGATCCAGTCATCCCTCTATATTTTGACTCATCAACTTTCTTCCCTCTTTCATCTGAATCAAGGTAAGGTGAGGTTGCCATAGGAGTTGCAACATTTTTTTTTCTCCATGTCAAACTTTTTGATCGCTTCATAGCAGCATTTGGTTTGGCTTAGAAATGTCACATTCTTCATTTGCTTCACTTGAAGTCCAAGAAATAATGTTAGCTTTGTAACGACCCTCCTCATCGCTACGATATCACTAACTATAATTGTGTGAATTTCAAATTTTAATAAAAACTCCATTAATTTGATTATGAAAATGGTAGTAAATTTTTTGCGATAATACAATTATCATACAACGGAACAAATACATAAATGGATACATATGGATGTACATTTAAAACATTACATATAATTCATATGTCAAAACATAATCTAGTTGTATTTACAAATATTTACGTCTGGAATTACATGACCAATAAAAAGGATCAAGGGATTAGCTATGAAAGAGTTGATTAACAAAACACAACTCTTTTCTAAAAAGAGTTCCATAGTTATTACGTCGGTTCGACGGCTCCAACCAGAAAGAATATCTCCCTTCAAGGTCACCTACTGCTGCTCATCTGCTCCCACGAACAAGGGTTCGCGATCATCATAGGTACCAACCACACGGTACAACAAATGCAAGGGTGAGTTTATCTTACCAAAAATAACAAGTACCATATAACACTAATCAAAAGAGAACAACAATAACAACTCCAACCATTCTTAAAATTAATAAGTTACACACCCACATGCAACAACTAGTCATCCACTTTTCCACAATTCAACACAATTATGCTTAGAATGATGCATGCACCTGACTCAACTCTCAGAATGTAATGTGGTACCATGATGGAGTGCTTGTAGTTAAATATTTTCCTATCCTTCTTAGCTTATTTGATCTCTCTTGGACCTTTATTTTCCTATTCTAATTCAGTTTTTGTCTTAGGCAAGTAAGTGGGCTCAATTGCTAATTATAGCGTATTTTTGGATTTTTGCTCACTTAATGTATCTGACTTGTGCAGGGCCTATAGAGTGCTACCAATCTCCGAATGCAACGTTCTAGGAGTCCCTGGAAAGATAACAAAAAGATCTACAAGTTTTCTAGTAATAGCTCGAGGCCAATTCTATCATTTGGAGGGTCATTTTGAGCTTCGAAGTTAGCACCTCTGCACTTGTAATTTGGGGCTGCAAATTTGAATTTTATGGTTGTAAATAGTAAATAATTAGAATTGATGGGTTTTGTTGATGGCTCATTCTTTTCTTCAGACTTAGTCACTACTTATTAGTGACATTGGGCAGATTTCACTACACAATTTCATTTAATAAAAACAGTTTTACATTTCCTTCTTTTAAGTTTTTAGGATCAAAACCTTGCTCTCATTTTCTCTCAACTGTTCTTGCTTGTTTTTCATTGTTCTTCATTTTCGTTTTTCTGTTCTTCCATTTTCGTGCAATAATTCCATGGGGCTTTCACTGATGATGATCATGGAAGGCTAAATCCTCACTCAATCCAAGGATCCAACCCAAGCACAAGGAAAATTTGAGTTCTGGTTTGGTATTTTAAATTCTATTTGAATGTTCATTTTCTTCTTCAATTGCTATTCTGTTTTCATGATTATGAATGCGTTTAGGATTGAAAATAGATTAGGTTATGGATTTATTTCCTAATTTCAAATATTAATCACAGATTAATTGGATGATATTTCAGTTAGAGGGTTGTGCTTTCAATCAATTTAGGGGTTAAGTCGATTGAGTTGCTTCTAATGAGATTGAATGAACATTCATAATAGGATAAATTTCTGAGAACAATGATGATTCGAATTACTTGGTGAGGTGAATTGGATTGATGCTTTAATTCTGTTAGTTTCTGTGTTGCTCTTTAATTTTAGTTTACGTTTTTGCAAGTTTTACTTACGCACACAAACTGTTCGATCAAATTCCCCCCTCACTGTTATTATTAAATTGAAGCTAGAACCATGTTGATTGTGTCTCTGAGTTGACCTAGGTTAATCCTGTGCTACAGAATTAACGTAGTTAAATTGTTTTGGTGCGTGTCGACAACGTAATATCATACCATATTCGTGGAAATAGTCTCTCTCAAGAAAATGATGCAGTAGCTCATCGAGGTAACCCTGTCGTGCACTGGTCGCTCCCCCCATGGTGATCAGCCCTAAGTCTCAAGGGAGTTCCAGATATGCCCCCTAGTACCCCCAGTACTTACTGCCACCATTCTATTTCCATCCATGCAATTATGAAGTATGAAACATGGGCACCATCAATGCATGACCATGATCAAGAAAAAATTCTTCCCTGCAAGGATGACCAGTCATGCACCCCTCATGTACATACATAGCACACAAATTCTCACTGATGCACTGACCGTGGCTAGGAACAAATCCTTCCCCGTAAGGATAACCAACCGGTCACTGCACCTCACGTGTACATATATAGCATACAACCATGGGCACCACAATGCATGACCTAGCTAGGAACAAATCCTTCCCCGCAAGGATAACCAGTCATGCACCCCTCATGGGTGTCCATGTATATTCACATCATACAATGACATTGTTCACATCAACATTATCTCTCATAAATGTCATTATCAACATCCACATCACATCATCTCAATATCATCATCATACATATTAAACTCATCTCATTTCAACATCATCAACCACATCAACATTATCTCATTTGAACATCATCAACCACATCATGATTATCTCATTTAAACATCATAATCCATATCAGTAACATCTCAATTTCAATATCATCAACAACATCAACAAAATTTTATTTCTATATCATCATCATAAACATCAATATTCAACATCATCAACTATATCAACATTATCTCATTACATCATCATCAACCCAATCACATTATCCCATTTCAATATTATCTCATGCATTCACAATCCATATTACCACGAGACTGGTAATTTAGGAAAATTCTAAATTAAATAGGAGGACGCATTATAAAATTTCGGGTAGAGTCTTCGCTATAATTAAGACTTTTCCCAAAAATCCAATCATTACAACAACAACATCATTCACAGTTTTATCCATCAACAAGCAAATTCATCACATCCCATTAGTTAAAATCACAATTTTTCTTAAAAATGAGCACACAACAGGAACCAACATACATCAATAATAAATACATTGCATCCCATTAGTTTAAAACATAGTATTTCTTGAAAATCAGCACACAACAGGGACAGACAGATATCCTCATAGTTGGACTCCTTGACCCCCAACTATGGTACCAAAACTATAACTAAATAATAAACTCCCCTTACCTACCTATCTCCCTCTGTTAGCCCCTAGTAACGTCGTTTTGAGATCTCTTAAGTTCACGTGCTTTGGCCCAAATGCAGAGCTCTATATACCAAATTGAAGATAATTTAGTATAGATTTCAAAGACAAGGTTAACATTAACATTCAGGGTCAAATACCCACTCAAATCGAAAAGGGGCTAAACGATGTTTTGAGAGTTCACATCAAAAGACATCATTTTGAAATTTCGATTACACCAATGTGATCGGGGTTCAACAAGGATCACAGCAATGACATCAATTTCATAAAAGGAGACTTTTACAACATCTCATTTTCAAAGGGTTTTCAAAGAAAGTGTAAAACTCCCAACAACGGTACCCAAAACAAAAGAGACACTAAGAGAAGCTTAAACTAACTAGAAGAAGACAAAGGAAACCAAAATTATCTCAAAGAAACCACGAAGGGAGGATTGGAGGCTTCGTTTTCTACCGAATCCTCGAGTTTAGTTTTGAAGATTCCGCTCTGATTAAAGTGTTCCTTTCCATGGTGGTCCAACGACAAGAAACGGCAGCTCGTGGCGGTCACTGGTGGCCGTGGCTGGTGGAGGAGGATGGTGGGAGGAGGTATGGGGAAGGTGTGGGGAAAAAGAGAGCCTCCATTTTTGTGATTTTCGCTGCTGGTACGTACTTATAACTAACTTGACTCACCCAGGCAAGCCAAAATGCCTGCTAAAATTCGCTTGAGCGAGTTGACCCAATGGTCAAAAGATACATATGTGGGTTAGGAGCTTACCTTTAAATTTTAAGGAGATCCAACGGTTGCCCAATACAGAATGGTGATTTTACTAAAACAGGTTTTGGGTCAAACTCGAAATCACACAATTTCAACACAGTTCAAACAAATTCCACGTAACTTAACATCCATACTAAGCAATTGTACAAGGATAATTTACACAACAATTCAACTAATCTAAACTAATCAAATAGTCAAATAACACAAGAAATACATCAAACATCTTTTTTGGTTATCGAAATTTCAAGGTGTTACAAACTCTCCCATCATAGACATTTCAAACTCATTATATATTGAGATAAAAAATTCTTTGCACAAAGATTGATTAGTTGAACCAAATATTATGTCATCAACATATATTTGAACCAATAAGATGTCATTTTTATTTTTCTTGATGAACAAGGTTTTGTCCACTTGTCCTCTTATGAAGGATTGGCTAAGCAAGAAGTTGCTCAATCTTTCATACTAGGACCTAGGAGTCTGCTTTAAACCATAAAGAGCTTAATTTAGTTTTAAAACATGGTTTGTATATTGGAAATCAACAAAACTAGGAGGTTGATCAACATAGATTTCCTTCTCAATATATCCATTTAGAAAAGCATTTTTTACATCCATTTGAAATAGTTTAAAATCCATTAAACATGCATATGCAAGCAGTAACCTAATGACCTCTAACCTTGCTACTGGAGCTTAGGTCTCTTCATAGTCTATTCCTTCCTCTTGGCTGTAACCTTTTCAACAAATCTACCTTTGTTTCTGACTATGATGCCACTTTCATCAAGTTTGTTCCTAAAAACCCACTTGGTGCCAATAGGCTTGTGAGAAGAAGGTCTAGGAACAAGTTCCCAAACTTCATTTCTCTTGAACTGATTAAGTTCATCATGCATGGCAAACATCCAATGTTCATCAAGTAAAGCCTGGTCAATTCTCTTAGGTTCAATTTGTGAAACAAAAGCCATATCACAATATAAATTTCTTAGTGAAGATCTAGTAGATACTCCATTAGTAACTTCACCAATTATGTTGTCAAGAGAGAGGTCTCTTGTAGTTCTCCAATCCTTAGGCTTTTGGATAGGTCTTAGAGCTAAAACATCATTATGGTATAAAGGACTAAAGGATGCTCTAGACACATGCTCTAGACACATGACCGGTGATAAGTCCATGCTTACAAAACTGACTTTAAAGGATGGAGGATTTGTCACTTATGGAGACAACAATAAAAGAAAAATAATAGGAAAAGGAAATATTGGTGACAACTTTAAAACCAAGATAAAAAATGTACTTTATATGGAAGGCCTAAAGCACAATCGTCTGAGTATAAGTCAGTTGTGTTATAAAGGATTAAATGTATCCTTTAATGATAATTACTGCTTGATATGTGATGGTAAATATGATGAGGTTATTCATGTAGGAAAAAGAAAAGGAAACATCTACTTGCTTGCTATAGAACATGCATTCATTCATAATATTAACTGCCTAGTAAGTAAAGTTGACAAAACTTGGTTATGGCATAGAAGGGCAAGTCACATTAACATGCATCATATGAACAAGCTTATTAGAAAAGACTTAGTCATTGGCTTACCCAAACTCAAGTTTGAAAAGGACAAACTATGTGATGCTTATCAAAAGGGGAAACAAACAAAGATCTCTTTTCAAAATAAAAACTTTGTTTCCATGTCAAGACCTCTTGAATTGCTTCACATGGATTTGTTTGGCCCTTCAAGAACTATGAGCTTAAGAGGCAATTACTATGTGCTTGTAATAGTTGATGACTACTCAAGATTCTCATGGACTTTGTTTTTAAAATCCAAGAGTGATGCTTTCAATGCTTTTAGAAAATTAGCCAAGCTTGTTCAAAATGAAAACAACTGCAATATTATCTCAATATGAAGTGATCATGGTGGTGAATTCCAAAATGAGCATTTTGAAAAGTTCTATAAAGAAAATGAAATTAACCACAACTTTTCAACTCCAAGAACACCTCAGCAAATGGTGTTGTGGAGACGAAAAATAGATCTCTTGAAGAAGGAGCAATAACTCTTCTTAATGAGACAAATTTGTCAAAACATTTTTGGGTTATGCAGTGAGTATTATTTTCTACACTTTAAATAGATTCTTCATAAGGCCTATTTTAAAGAAAACTCCTTATGAACTATATAAAGGTAGAAAACCAAACATTTCACACCTTAGATCTTTTGGTTATAAATGTTTTGTTTTAAATAATGGAAAGGAGTCACTTGGCAAGTTTGATTCAAAGGCTGATGGGGTTATCTTTCTTGAATATTCATTACAAAGCAAAGCATATAGAGTTTTCAATAAAAGAACCTTATGCATGGAAGAATTTGTTCATGTTATTTGTGATGAATCTAACTCTTCAAAAGAGGAAGAGAACTATGATAATGATGCAGGTCTTATAGAAGAGTATGTCAAGATCAATGAATCAAATGAGAAGAAAAATGATGAATCAAATGAAGAGATTGATCAGTCAACACATACTCAAAAGCCTAAGGATTGGAGAACTACAAGATATCTATCCCTTGACAAGATAATTGGTGAAGTAACTAAGGGAATATCTACTAGATCTTCTCTTAGGAATTTATGTTGTGATATGGCTTTTGTTTCTCAAATTAAACCTAAGAACATTGATCAAGCATTACTTGATGAACATTGGATGCTTGCCTTGCATGATAAACTTAATCAGTTCAAGAGAAATGAAGTATGGAAACCTGTTCCAAGACCTTCTCATAGGCCAATTAGCACCAATTGGGTTTTTTTAGGAACAAACTTGATAAAAGTGGCATCATAGTCAGAAACAAAGTTAGATTGGTTGTAAAGGGTTACAACCAAGAGGAAGGTATTGACTATGAAGAAACCTATGCTTCAGTAGCAAGGTCGGAAGCCATTAGATTACTGCTTGCATTTGCATGTTTAATGGATTTCAAATTATTCCAAATGGATGTAAAGAGTACTTTTCTAAATGATTATATAGAGGAGGAAATCTATGTTGATCAACCTCCTGGTTTTGTTGATTTTAAACATCTAAATCATGTTTTCAAACTAAAGAAAGCTCTCTATGGCTTAAAGCAAGCTCCTAGGTCCTGGTATGAAAGATTGAGCAACTTTTTACTTAACCAATCCTTCATAAGGGGACAGGTGGATAAAATATTGTTCATCAAGAAATCTGTCAATGATATTTTATTAGTTCAAATCTATATTGATGATATTTTATTGGTTCAACTAACAATTCCTTGTGCAAGGAATTCTAAATCTCTATGCAGAATGAATTTGGAATATCTATGATGGGAGAATTAACATTCTTTCTTGGACTTCAAGTGAAACAAATGAAGATTGAGACATTTCTTAGCCAAACAATATACTGCAATGAATTGATCAAGAAATTTGACATGGAGAAAAGCAAGGATGCTGCAACTCCTATGGCAACCACAACATACCTTGATTCAGATGAAAAAGGTAATAAAGTTGATGAGTCAAAGTATAGAGGAATGATTGGATCACTATTGTACTTGACTGCAAGCCGTCCAGATATAATGTTGAGTGTATGCTTGTGTGCAAGATATCAAGCTAATCCTAAAGAATCACACCTCACAGCAGTCAAGAGAATCATCAAATACCTTAAATCAACTCGGTCTATGGTATCCCAAAAGTGCATTACTAAATTTAATTGGATACTCAAATTTTGATTTTGTAGGCTGCAAATTAGACAGGAAAAGCACAAGTGGAACGTGCCATTTATTGGGAAGTTTACTAATCTCATGGCATTGCAAGAAACAATCTTGTGTTGCTCTATCAATAGCTGAGGCAGAGTACATTACAGCTGGGAGTTGTTGTGCTCAAAGCTTGTGGCTAAAGCAACAATTACAAGACTTTGGTGCTGAATTGAAAGAAATGCCTTTGCTATGTGACAACACAAGTGCTATCAACCTATCAAAGAATCCAATAATGCACTATGGGAAAAAGCATATAAAGATCAGACATCACTTTCTTAGAGATCACATTCAAAAGGGTAATTGTTTAATTGAGTTTATTGATACAAATAATCAATTGGCTGATATGTTTACTAAACCCCTTGCTAGAGATAGATTCTATGCTCTTAGGAACATGCTAGGTATTCTTGATGAATCTAATATCTGATAACATGCTTATGTGTCTGACTACATGAAATTCCACTCACAAATTGATTATGCATCACATTTGGCTATTATAGGAATTCTGATGAACGACACTATTCATGTTGTATAATTGTCTGTCTTAATCGACTACTTATTGTTTAAAGACAATTTAGAGTCAAAAACGAAAATACTATGAACACACTTCAAATAATCAAGAGGGGGTGAATTGGTTAAGACCACCTTTAAAAACTTTTCTTGAAAATAATTTGCGGAATTTAAAACTTGGATCGTATCACTCAATCACCCTTGATCAAAAACAGATTTTTCTTTAAATCAAATATCACCTTGAAATGCATGTAATGACTGAAATATCTATTATTGATTGTATATTGATTTCCAAACAATAGTAATGAAAGATATACAGATAAAGAAACAATCACACAACAATTTATACTGGTTCACCTCACAAACATGGAGGCTACATCCAGTGTCTTCCAACTAAACACTAGGTTAGAGTTTTCACTATATCAAATTATTCTTGTACAAGCACAGCAAGTGACAATCTCTATCAACACTAGACAAAGATCTTGAATTCTAAAACACTATTAGAATACAAGTCACATAGATCTTGAGAAACCTATTCAAATCTTCAATCCTAGAGAACCCTTCTCTAGAATGCTTTACAAGGAATCAATTTGAAATGTTACAACACAACAAAACAAAATTCTTAGTAAATCTCAAAAGAAATGATTCAAGATAAACACTACCTGTGATCCATCATGTATGAATGAATGAAAAACGAAATGAGATTACCACACAATCCAGGTAGTATGGATTCTATTGCTCAGAATCAATATGTTGAAATTTTCTTTTCTTTAGCACATCCTTTCTAAAATTTAGAAATCTTGATCTTTACAAGATGTGTTGATCACTATGGAATCAGTTTCTTGGACACTTTAGAAAGCTTGGTTTTTCTTTGGTAAGTCACTCAGATGTATTGAATAATTCACACAAGTTTTATTTATAAAGAACTGACTTACAAAGGCTTTTAAAAAACAGAATTAATTGACAATAATCGATTAATCCGCTAGTGTAATCGATTATTTGCCACATGTAATCGATTAAAATAACTAAATAATCGATTAAATTGTTCCTCAGCAATCTGGAAAAAGATTACGAATAGATTAATCGATAATTTCGCAACATAATCGATTAAAGTAGAAAAGCAGAGTTTTCTAAAAAGCCTATGTAATCGATTACAATAAACAGTAATCGATTAAAGTAGAAGTGTATGGTTTTCCAAAATACACTATGTAATCAATTAAGTCAATCATGTAATCGATTAAAGCGTTCTTCATGGCTTTTCCAGATAAGAACAAGAGCATTTTAATCGATTTAAACACTGTAATTGATTAAAACAGTAAGTTTTCATTTTCCAAAAACATAGCCATGAGAATCTGTTTTCCTTTGAAATCATTTAGAAACTTCTAAGTTTTTAATAGCACCTACTTATGCAAATGCAATGAGAATGCAAATGGCAATGCAAGGATCACAAAGCAATGTACTTGAATCAAACTTAAACACATTGCACATGTCTTCATACTTGATTGGGCATGATAAAGCAAAAATAACTTTAAGCTAAATCATTAAGCTTCTTTTTCATTCTTGCTTTTGATTCTTCTTGCAACTTCCCCTATATCTAACAATCTCCCCCTTTCCGGCTTTGAGCATGCCAAATATCAACTGTCCAATTGTTTAAAGTTTGATTGCTCTTGAGGGATGAATGATAGAGGAATAATTCTTGATATCCTGAAATTTGAATCAGCTTTTGCAAGAACAAGTGTTAAGTAAGTGTTTAGTATCTAGTGCTTTAAATTTGCTCCCCCTGACTTGCATAATTTCTCATAAGCATATAGAGCAAACAACCGGAGCACATCATCATCACATAATATTTCCTACTAAAAAAAATGTCTTATTTATCTCCCCCTATCTCATCTATCTTATTACAGTTATTTCTCCCCCTACTTGGCTTATCAAAGACAAAAATAATGGACAAAGAGAGAATATAAAGAGGAGAAAAGAAAACTTATATTAATGGAAAGATGATGCAATACATTGAGGTTGAAAATAACAAGCATTAAGCAAAGCATAACATACTCAGAAATAGGAAGAAAGCATGAAGAACATAAGCAATTTAAACTAGTTTGTCCACATCATCAATAACAAGCCTAGCTTCTATGTTTTCTAATCTTGACTTCATCTCTTCCATAGATGAATTTGTCTCAGCCCTGTGCTCATGGTGCAAAGACAATAAAGCATCCATCTTCTTAATCATTAAAGATTCAAAGGGGCTGTAGGATGGTTGAGCAGGGCCTTCAGCTCCAGCTTCTTCTTCCTCATCTCCTTCATCTTCAGCACCAGCAGGAGACACTTGTTGTCCAACCATCTGCCATCCGTAAGGATCCAGTTCATCTGAATGGAGTTTTTCATGCCATACACAAGTTGTATGTCATCATCTGTGGCTTGTGCATGATTGGTGGACCTTGGGTTCAGAATGTAGGTTATTTAATGAAGAAGTTTGTCCTCATGAGTCATTTGACCAGTACTCAGCCTCAATTTCAGTCTCATTAGAGGATCAAGTAGCATATCTCTATAGGTTTCAACTCTGTTGTAACCCTCAGCCTCTTCCTCAAATTTCCTTTCACCAACAAAGGAAATGCCAACAACTTCTTGCCAGACCTCAGGAGTGATTTCCATGACCACCCCATTAACTTGAGATAGGATAGTCCCATCCACGGAGGCTTTAGCATAGGTGTAAAACACCTTCACAAGTTTAGGGTAAAATGTACCCTTCATTTCAACAAATTTCTTCAATCCCTAAGCTTCAACCAAAGTAGGGAATGGAAAACCTTCTTTGGTGAACTAAGCAAGGTCAATGTGTTTGGGAGGGCAAATAAGCTTTGTAATGACCCGCTTCGTCGCTACTGTATCATCAACTCTTACCACACAAGATTTAACTTTTAATGAAAACTTCATTAAATTAATTATGAAAATGATGGTAAATTTTTCGTGATAATACAATTATCATACACGTATCACGATTTCATAACTAAACACATATGTACATATATATATATATATATTAAATTGGTACATGTCATCCATATGTTAAAACTTCCTTTAGTTTTACATGTAATACAACTGAAATTACATATCTAACAAAAAGTCAAAGAACTAACTAAGGAATAGTTGATTAACAAAACACAACTCTTTCCAAAAAGAAACCCAACGTCATCACGTTGGCTTGGCAGCTCCAACTAAAAAGAATCTCCCTCCAGAGTCACCTAAGTGCTCACACGAATGAAGGTTCGTGATCATCATAAGTACTAATCACACGGTACAACAAATGCAAGGGTGAGTTTATTATGTACAACCAACAAGTAATAGATAACAACAGTTAGAGAAAGCAATCCAAAACATCACAAACATCATCACAATACTCAATCAGTTCATCACGCAGCCAACAAGGACAGTCATCCAAATGCATTCCACAAGTCATCCTATAATGCTTAAATGATGCATGCTCCTGACTCATCTCTCAGCATGCAATATGGTACCATCCCAGAAATAGTCCAACACAGGAAGATGATGCAGCAGGATAGGGTCACTCTGTCATGCACAGGCGGCTCCCCCCATTGTGATCAGCCATGGTTCTCATTAAAGGAGTTCCAAACAGTTGTGCCCCCCCAGTACCTCTATACTCTACAGCCAATCATCCTATTTCCGTAAAACAAATGAAGTATGTCACATGGGCATCATCAATGCATGACCCAGCCAGGAACAAATCCTTCCTCGCAAGGGTGACCCGCCATGCACCCCCATGTACATACATACCACCCCAACATGGGCTCACTAATGCAATGACCGTGGATAGGAACACATCCTTCCTCACAAGGGTAACCAACTGGTCATTGCATCCCACGTGTACATACACAACATACAATCATAGGCACCATCAATGTATGACCTAGTTAGGAACAAATCCTTCTTCGTAAGGGTAACCAGTCATACACCCCCCATGGGTATCCATGTATATCCACATCACACAATGAAAACCATGGGCACCATCAATGCATGACCCTGTTAGGAACACATCCTTCCTCACAAGGGTAACCAGTCATGCACCCCCATAGGTGTCAATATATATACATATCACATAATGACATTATTAGCACGAACATAATCTTTTATCAATGTCATTATCAATATCCACATCACATCATCTAATTTCGTCATCATACATATCAAAGTCATCTCATTTCAACATCATCAACCACATCAACATTATTTCATTTGTACATCATCAAACACATCATCTTTATCTCATTCAATCATCATCAACACATCAATAACATCTCATTTCAACATTATCAATGACATCAATATCACCTCATTCATCCACAATCTATATTATCACAAGACTGGTATTTTAGGAAATTTCTAAATTAAAGATGAGGACTACAATATAGAAAATACACTTTTATGCCCATTTAAAAATTAATAAAGAATTAAATAGGAAAATATATTATAAAATTTTGGGCAGAGTCTCCTTTATAATTAAAACTTTTCCCGAAAATCCAATCATCACAATAATAATACATTTACAGTTTTATCCATCAACAAGCCAATTCATCGCATCCCATTAGTTAAAAACAATTTTTCTTGAAAACGAGCACACATAGGAACAAACACACATCAATCATAAATACATCGCATCTCATTAGTTAAAAACAATTTTTCTTGAAAATTAGCACACAGCAGAGACAGACAGTTATCTTCATAGTTGGACTCCCTGGCCCTTAACTATGGTATCTTAACTATTACCAACATAATAATCTTCCCTTACCTAACCAGAAGTTCTCCTGTTAAAACCTCACAGTGTTGTTTTAGAGATCCTTCAATACGCGTGTTTTCGTCCAAACGCAGAACTCTATATACCAAATCAAAGACAATTTAATATAGATTTCCAATTTAAGATCAATATTAACATTTGTGGTCAAATACCCACTCAAATTCAAAAAGGGGCTAAAAGGGTGTTTTGGGAGTTTACATCAAAAGACATCCTTTTGAAATTCCAATCACACCAATGTGACCGGGGTTCAACAAGGATCTCATAGAAATGACATCAATTTCATAAAAGGATACTTTTATAACATCTCATTTTCAAAGGGTTTTTCAAAGGAAATGTAAAACTCCCAACAACGGTACCCAAAACACAAGAGATTACTAATAGAAGCTTAAACTAGCTAAGTAAAGACAAAAGAAACTAAGATTACCTCAAGGAAACCAAGAAAGGAGGATTGGGAGCTCCGTTCTCTACCGAAACTACGAGAAAAGTTTCAAAAATTCCACTCCGATTAAAAGATTCTTCACCGTGCCAGGATCTCATGGCAAGCAACAGCAGTCCGTGGTGGTCTCTGGTGGTTGTGGGTGGTGGAGGATGATGGAGAGAGGTTAGGGAAGGCTTGCGGGAGGAAAAATCCTACACTTTCATGATCTAGATGCTGCTGGACGTATTTAATGCCGACTTTACTCGGCCAGGCGAGCCAAAAATCCTTCATAAACTCGCCTGGGCGAGCTGCCCAAATTTCAAAATTTCTGCTTCAGTGAAAAATTAATTTCTCACTCTCCAGCAAATATTTTGACAATCCTAATGGTAAAACGTTAGATATATGGGTTAGGAAGCTAAATTTAAAATTTAAGGAGATCCAACGGTTAACCCATCCAGAATGATGATTTTAATAAAAATAGGTTTTCGGGTCAAACTCGGAATCACACAATTCAACACAGCTCAAACAAACTCCACATAACTTGACATCTACACCAAGAAATTGCACATGGAGAATCCACATAACATTTCAACTAATTATAAACTAATTAAATAATCAAATAACATAAGAAATACATTGAACATCTATTTTCGGTTATTGAAATTTCAGGGCGTTACAAGCTTGGTAGCATTAAACTATAGGTAGTTAATCTTATCACGCTCAATTGGGAACCAATGATCTAACCTACTCACTATAGGGTTGGAAGTTTCAGCAACCTTCCTCTTAGAGGTTTTTGATCTCTTGGGGGAAGACACAGTGAATACATGGATTAGAAAAATAAGAATGACTCTTAAGAAAAGAAGCAGAGAGATACAACAAGGCTAATTGTAAGAATTGAGTGGTCTGATTTGTCTCAAGATCAAGGCTGTATATATAGATGATTTTGGGCTCCAAAGTTTGAAATTTGAAAGTATAACTATCATTTCGAATTTACCCACTGACATAAAAGCTCAGAAAATTCAAATTTTTGAATTAGGTGGTAGTTGGGCAGTTACAAATTCCAAAAAAATCTTTAATATTTTGCAGTAATTCCATGAATAATCGATTACGAGCATAAGTAATCGATTATTTCGTAAGCAAAACAGGTTTCGCATAAGACTGTAATCGATTAACCCAAGGCTAATCGATTAAACCAATGAAAGTTCTATTTCAGGAAGATGAAATGTAATCGATTACGAACAGTGGTAATCGATTATTCTAGAGAAAAGTGATTTTTCAGAAGATTTTTCAACTTGTGTAATCGATTAATTCGATGTTGTAATCGATTATTCCAATGAACGTTAAATTTAAAAAAATTGAATGAAGAATAATTGATTATCTCACTTATGTAATCAATTACATAAGCTCAAAATTCATTTTAAACAGCTTTTTAGAGCCAATATAATCGATTATCCCGTGACTTAATCGATTATTACAGAGAATTTATCAGAATGAGTAGTAAATATGCAACATCTTTGCACTTTTCCATTTCAAATTTCTTAATCATTTCCAAACAATATTTTGATTGGCTGAGAAATGTTCCATTCTTCAATTGCTTCACTTGAAACTCAAGAAAGAATAGACATCTCAAATTCACTCTGCATAGAGATAGGGAATTCCTTGCACATAGACTGATTAGATGAACCAAATATTATATCATCTACATAAATTTGAACAATCAAAATATCATTGCCTCTTTTCTTGATGAACAAGGTTTTTGTCCAATTGTCCTCTTATGAAAGATTTCTCAATCATACATTTGCTCAATCTTTCATACCAAGACCTTGGAGCTTGTTTTTCATTAAACTGCATAACATCTTCCAATTTTCCTGCATCATCATCACATACTTTTTCCTCCTTGGAGGTGTTAGACTCATCACATATTATATGCACTGGTTCTTCTACACATAATGATCTTTTATTAAACACTCTATATGCTTTACTTTGTAAAGAATAACCAAGGAAAATACCTTCATCAGCTTTAGAATCAAATTTGCCAAGAGATTCTTTGCCATTCTTTAAAACAAAACATTTGCAGCCAAATGCTCTTAAATGTGAAATGTTTGACTTCCTTCCTTTGTATAGCTCAAAGTGTTTTCTTCAAAAGAGGCCTTATAAGAAGTTTATTCAAATTGTAGCAAACATTGTTCACTGATCATCCCAAAAATGTTCTGGCAAATTTGTTTCATTAAGAAGAGTTCTAGCACCCTCTTCAAGGGATCTATTTTTCATTTCCACAACACCATTTTGTTGAGGTGTTCTAGGAGCAGAAAAATTGTGGTTTATTCCATATTCCTCACAGAACTTTTCAAATTTTTCATTTTGGAATTCACCATCATGATCATTTTTTATTGAAACAATGTTGCAAGCTTTTTCATTTTGAATAGTCTTGGCTAATTTTCTAAATGCTGTGAATGTTTCATTCTTGGTTCTTATGAACAAAGTCCATGTGTATCTAGAAAAATCATCAACAATGACAAGACCATAGTAGTTAACTCCTAGGCTCATAGTTCTTGAAGGACCAAATAAATCCATATGCAATAGCTCAGGGGGTTTAGTAGTTGAAACTACATTTTTGCTTTGAAAATAATTCTTTGTTTGTTTCCCCTTTGGACAAGCATCACATATTTTATCCTTCTCAAATTTGAGCTTAGGTAAGCCAATTACTAAGTCTTTTCTAATGAGCTTATTCATATGATGCATGTTCAAGTGACTTGCTCTTCTATGCCATAACCAAGTATCACTAATTTTACTGATTAGGCAATTAGTATTGTGAATAAATGCATGCTAAATTGAAAGTACATAGATGTTACCTTTCCTCTTCCCAACATGTATTACCTCACCATTTTGACTATCACGTATCAAACAACAATTATTGTAGAAGGAGACATTGAA
Organism: Glycine tomentella; assembly: GCA_007407185.1. Lineage (NCBI taxonomy): Eukaryota > Viridiplantae > Streptophyta > Magnoliopsida > Fabales > Fabaceae > Glycine > Glycine tomentella. The sequence goes on along the minus strand of PYAF01004859.1, from coordinate 61,426 downwards.
TCCTTTATCACATAATTGACTTATGCTTAGGAGGTTATGCAATCCTTCAACATATAGAACATTTCTGATCATGGTTTTAATGTTGTCTCCTATGTTGCCTTTTCCAATTATTTTGCCTTTGTTATTATCACCATAAGTGATAAATCCTCCATCGTTTAGTTTGACATTTGTTAGCATGGATATGTCACCCGTCATGTGTCTAGAGCATCCGCTATCAAGATACCATAGTGATGATTTTCCTCTAAGACACACATGCAAAATTCAAATCAAGTGGCAAAGAAGGGTACCCAATTGAGATTGGGTCCATAGGGGTTAGCTATTTTCTTTTTCTTTGGCACCCAAATGCATTCTCCGTTTGGTACATAATATTTTCTAGAAAAACACTTATAAGATGTATGCCTTCTCCTCATGCAATAGTTACAAGTTAGAACTTTTGATGATTTTCCAAAGTAAGCATTTTGATTAAACTTTGAATTATAAAAACTCCTTTAATTCTTCTGTTTTGGTGGTACAAATACAATTTTTCCAAAAAGTTTTGAACCTTGTTTGTAACCCAATCTAGAAGTATCTCTGGCATATTTTTGCACACTTGGTATTTCAGCTAAGTTGCATTTTCCTCTATAGAACTTTTTTAAAAGATCAATCAAGTAGCTATTTTCAGAAAGTAGTAACATGTACTTTTTTCCTTGACTTCTTTTGAAATCATCAAACTCTTCTTGTAACAATTTGCAATTTTCAATCTTAGAGGAGGAAGAAGAACATGTGCACCCATTAGCCTTGTAATCTGAAAGAAGCTTTTCATTCTCTTCTTTCAATTTACAAAGTTCACTTTGAATTTCTGCAAGTTTGGTAATATGCCATCTTAAATCTCCTTTAAGCTTATTATTTGATTTTGCTAACTTTTGAGCCTCACTATGCATATCATGAAATGCGTCAACAATTTGATCGTATTCAAAAATTACCTCAGATTCATGACTAGAGAACTCTTCATCATCACTTAGAGTTGATGCGAGATAAACATTTTGCCTCTTCTTCATTCTCACTAGCTGATCCAGATGTTGTTGATTCATTATCTTCCCAAGCAATATATGCTTTCTTTGGCTTAGTCTCTTTTCTACTCCTTCTTTCACCTTGTTGCTTCTTTAGAAAACTAGGACAATCAGATTTCATGTGGTCAGGTTTACCACATTCAAAACATGTGAAGTTGGTGGATTTATTGTTGTTGTTATCCTTTTATTGTTAAACTTTGATGGCTTTCTGTTTTTGTTCCTCTTCATAAACTTGCTGAACTTCTTGACTATTAGGTTCAGGTTTTCATCACTTGAATCTTCTTGTTTCTCCACACTTGATGATGCAGCTTTTAAAGCTATACACTTGTTTTTTATCTACATTCTCAGAATGTGTTAATTGAGACATTTCTAGCTCATATTCAAGTAGCTTACCAAAAAGTGCACCCATTGACATTTTGGAGAGGTTTTTTGATTCTTTGATAGTTGTTACTGAAAATAGAAAGAACACTTGTGCAAATAAATAAGAGGGGGGGTGAATTGCTTTTACCTCAGAGTTTTTAAAATTTAAAACAAATTTTATACACAGCGGAAGACTTTGAAAGAAGGATCGTATCTTAACCAATTAAGAAATCTATCTTTTAAAATCAACTTTTTTCTCAATCAACCCACTCTTAAGCTTCAACCAATCTTGTGATGTAAACAAATATAATACTTCAAGAACAATATGAATATGAACAGAAAAATACAATTACACACAAGATTTATACTGGTTCACCTCTCAACCCCGCAGGCTACATCCAGTTTTACTTCTAATCAATTAGAGTTTCCACTATAACAAAATGAATATCTTTACAAGCAAACACAGATCTCTTTTACCCACCCTAGGTAAAATTCAAAATCTAAACATATAGACTTCTCAAAAGATCTAAGAACCAGAGATCTCCTCTCTGTTCTACCCACTAGAAACCTATCTAGCAATGCTTTAAAGATACAAATTGTTATATGAACAAACAACAACAAAACAATCAATTTCTAAACAATACAACAATGAAATTGATTCAAGAAAGATATCACCTGGACATCCTCAGTAAAATGAATGAATTTAAATGATCAAAGCAGACTGAGAATGAATGTCATGATCTTTCTTGATGAAATCTTTTGACAAATAGTGCTTCAACACACGCTTCTCATGAAATATGTGACTCAACAAATGAGATTCTTCATGATTCTTGAAACTATTATGAATGAATGTTTCGAATGAGCCTTGGTGCTTTTGAAATCTCCAGAGAGTGTTTTACAAGGCTTTCTTTGAAAACTCATAAACTCTTCTTTCACTTAATGAGCTACATCTATTTATAAAAAATAGAATTAACTGACTGTAATCGATTATTCTGTAAGTGTAATCGATTATTTTAACTAATGTAATCGATTAAAGTTCAAAAATAATCGATTAAAGTGTTTATCTGAAATCTGGAAAAATTCTCAAGAACAAATAATTGATTAACTCATGTCGTAATTGATTATTCCAGGAGGTCAAGATTTTAGATACACTGATGTAATCGATTAATGCCTCAAATAATCGATTAACACAGAAAGTGTGA